>JAWZYV010013485.1:0-600000 GCA_038373885.1 Cheiracanthium punctorium
AAACGCAGCGCCTTAGACCACTCGGCCATCCTGACGACAGCTGTGAATTTTAGTACATCTGTAAGCTTAATTCCATTATAATGCGGTAGATTCAATTTGTGATTTATGTATTTTTATAAAATGCTACACCACTTAGACCATTCGGCCATCCTGACGATAGCTAAGAGTTTTAGTACATCTCTAAGCTTAAGTCCATTATAATGAAATAGATTAAATTTTCCATTTATGTAATGGATAAAATGCTATACGCATATTCCCTCAGTCTCTTTATTTTTCAGATACTGCTTCATGAAAAAACATAAGATACACTCACGAAAGTTTCGACGTAAGGTCAAACTGTCAGAAGTAGGATTCGAACCCACGCCAACAGATGTGCAATGCGACCTGAACGCAGCGCCTTAGACCATTTCGCCATCCGGACGACGCCAAGAGCTTTAGTACATCTGTAAGCTTGAGTCCTTTTTAATTCAGTAGATAAAGTTTTCAATTTATGTATTTTGTAAGTGCTACACCACTTAGACCATTCGGCCATCCTGACGATAGCTAAGAGTTTTAGTACATCTGTAAGTAATAAAACGTACTTTTTCTCAGGGCCTGATTAACCTCTGAAGTGAGGGGAAGCTCAGTCTCATTTCCGGGCCCCCTTCCCCTTTTTGTTTGGGAAATGTAATATTTAATGAAGTTTTAATGATTTTATTTTATAAAAATGTATTATTCGTTAAAATGAAATTTGATTGATTTAATTAGTTCAAATGATCTCCTTTGATAAAAATTAATTATTCCTTAATCTGAAATTTTCTTTTTATTCATTTATCTTCATAATAGTTTAGTTCATTGTAACGAGTTTTTTACAGTATTTTGGTAATTATTTTTTAAAGTAAACTAAAAACATTAACATTTAGTCATAATTGACATTAACATTTAGTCATAATTGACATTATTAACAAACATTATGCATTTAGTCATATTTTTTATTTATGGCTTTTTCCAGGAATTCCTTGTTTCTTTTGATATAAATATCACAACATGAAAGTTCAGAATTAATTTTAACATTTAGAAGATGTTTAACATTACATATTGAATGTCTGCCCCTTTCTGCCGACCCAACGATCCCCATAATAGAAAAAACTCTCAACTGGGGCAGATGTCCCAGAGAAAGACATCACAAACTGAACCAACCAATTTAGAAATGTTGCGACAAGAAGTATCAGACTTCTGAAAAACTTTAAAAATAGCTTTCCACTTCTCTTCATTAAAAATCTTTACAATAACTTAAGATTAAAAAACAAAATTTTGAATTTTTATCGCTGTTTTTCTGTCATTTTTGGGCCTCCCTTGAAATTCTGAGGGGAAGCTCAAGCTTCCCGAGCCTTTTCGGTAATCAGGCCCTGCTTTTTCTGCACTTTGGTATCGTGAAACTTAAAATTGTATTTCTTTTATTATACACTACTCGATACCAATAATTTTCTGAAGCAAAACTTCGGACCTTTCGAGATAAAAGAATCCCCCTTCCCCCTCCCTCAGATCCTGGTTTTTTACATAGGCCAATACAGGACAACTTTTCTGCATCACTAAATTTTTATTTTCAAAAAGATTTTTTAGGTCCATCCCAGCAGGGCATTTTTTAAACCAGAAGTTTGTGGTCAAATGCCCCGGCAGTGCCCTGTTTTGCCCTTTCCAGGCCCCCAGTGATGAAAGTTTGGTCCTAAAGCCAAAAAGCGTCCGATTTCACTAAGAGGAGTAAAAATTGAATAATTATATATGTAATGTATATAAAGGTAGTTTGGGTTTTACTAGTGTGGGTACTGTTCAAGCGGGTACTTTCACTGTAAGTTTTGCTTTCCTGTCATACTTGCCACGCGCGCTCTGGAGCTATGTTTTATTTCTTTAGTTAATTGTCAGACACCAAGTCCTTGATTCTGCGTTCTTTTTAGTGTACACTTGTCCCACGCCTTTATAGCACCGGATGCGGGTCATGTTGGTAAAGGTGTGTGGTTAGATTAGAGATAAGAGAGAGGCGGAGTTATGTCTTAGCAACCCACGTGGTGTGGTGAGCGTAAATATGCCCCCACCTCGAAAATCGAGAGACTTCTGCCACTAGAACTGCTTGATTAATTCCACGCTGATTTTCGTACCCGTCTCCCCTGCCCTCTTCTCACTCTATACTGTAACTTAAAGATAATGTTCAATAAACCGCCTTACCTGCCTTAACTCTGAAACTTTACTGAAATATCTGACGTCTCATTTATATTTGATAATTTATTGAAATTACTTTTCAAAATTGCAATAACATTACAGTTACTATCTGACTGCGTTCCACGTGGAATATTGGCAAACTGCCAGTAAAGGTGAATCTAAATGCACCGGTCGAGGAGGGGGAAAGCGAGCGGAGTAAATGCATCTTTTATTACTAATTTTACAACTCAGCAATCTGGTTTGCGTTATTTTAAATGAATAAACTAATTAACGAACTAGACAATTCGCAATAACTAAACAATTCGCAATTTCTTGAAAACTACGTCTGAATAATTTAGCAGCAGTCGCTCATCTGACTGGCATCCTAAACAACTAATGGGTTTTGCCTGTTTCTGCTTCTAAACCAGATGTTTTAGTTTAACCGTACAGTATTAAAAAGAGTTTAAGATTGCAAAGACAGCAGCAAAAATATAAAACAAGAAAAATATTTACAAATTTGCATCCTTCCTGGATAAATTTTTAACGAAATCTTTATTTGAATAAATAGGTAGTTCCGGTTTGTGGTAACAACGTTCTTCCATTAAAAAATTGGCAACCGTCGATCGTGGGTCGTACAGTGTGTCGTTCCTGTGCTATTTAATGCTACGAACTTCTGGAGTGCATACATCGTCTCATCGGATGTGGTTTCTCTGTGACTACACTTTATCTGGTTATAATGAGAAATTACTTTCTCAACAGTCGTCGAGTGAGGCGATAGAATCATGAATGAACATAACAGCTTTTGCAAAATTCTAGTAATCGCATGAATTAGTTTTCGAAATCGGTATGGCATTTTACTCCAATATCTGAAATATAGAGGTCTTCGACTTCCTGAATAAGTGGCCAACAATCGCAAACATGCGTCGGAAATTCCGATACTCATTTATTTCCGATATCATCACCAAAAATGGTTTCAACTAATTCTCGACCATTTTCTATCATTTCTTTTGGCATGTTGACATTTAAAAATAAAGAAAAATGTTATATTATATTCCTATCTTTGATGTTCAATCTTTCATCCAGATAGTTTATGAATGACATAACTTCTTTCATGACCGCCGGCCTTTCGCAAACACCAAATGTAACATACAAATCAACAGTTTTTCCGGCTCTTTCTTGACAATGGCTTTGATTCATCGATCATCTTATCACCTTCATTATTTGTTTCGGTATTGGATTTCAGTAGCTGTTCTTCGCGGCCACCAGAACAGGGATTATCCACGATAAGCCTCAATTTTCGAACCTCATTAATTTTCAAAATTATTACTTCTGGCGTTATCAGGTTCCTCTTGAGTGTGCCGATTCTTTTGAAGTGTTTGTTGTGAGGAAGTTTTGTGAGCCATCAAACACGTGTGCGTCATTTAGAGAGAACTCTCATCAACCCCAGTCTCATAAGCGTAAAGTTTTCAAAATTATTGGGGGGGCCGGGCCCCACAACCACATATATTCACGTCAGTGGCGTAGTCAAGGGGAAGGGGGGTTAGGGGGTCATAACCCCCCTGAGGTATTTTTTGCCATACAAAATGTATATATTCTTCATACCCTTATCATACACTCGTATACATATATGTGAGGTGCAGAAGTCGTAACCCCCCCCCATGAAAAATTTCTGGCTACACCACTGATTCACGTACATATAACTTAGTCACAGCTGCCAACTACTACGGAATATAATTAACCCCTTTTTCTACATGATTTTTCGGCTTAAAGTATAGCAAAATTTTTGTGCTGCGCGCGCGAGCTGGTTACTATTTTGAAAAAAATAATTAAAAAATAGACTGTTTACAAAAAATGGTTAATTATTCCGTAGTAGTTGGCAGCTATGACTTACTATATATAAGTGTAAATTATTGGAGGCGCTCGAGCTCTATGGGTCTATAGAATTCCACACCTGTGTAAGGTAAGTATCCATGTTAGTATCTTCCTACCCTGTTCTAAGTTAAAAATAGAAGCAAATTAAAAAATCCAAAGGAGGGAAAAAAAAAAAAAAACATTTTCGATGAGTTAGTGCATTTTAGACACATTTGAACTTTTCTTCATTTCATACTTCACACTGCATAATCTGATTTTAATTAACCAGAGCCTGGCGAGGGCAGCTTATAGTAACATTGCGTGTTACGTGCCGTCAATGAATACTAAATCATGATTGAAATCCAAAGAAGAAAATTTTTAAAAGTCCAAGTAAAGGTTTTTTTTAAACGTTTGTAAATGGCGTGAAATACTTTTTTTTATGTTAGCATAAATTAGTTTTCTGTATTTAGTGGTAAATTGTTGGGTGGGCGCAGCCCCTATTCACAGTTTATTGGGGGTGCTCGAGCCCCACGGGCCCATATAACTCTACGCCTATGCCCAGTCTTGAGCATTTCTGTTGCTGCACTTCGTTCGCGTCGCATAGAAGGGTCCGGGTCGGATACCAATTCTCGCCAAAAGCGAATACATCCAGAAAGGTTAGTTATATAGCACTACAGTAAAGAGTTTATGAACATGTTCAGCGAATCGTACTTCAAAATGAGCTGGGAGTGAATGTTGCGATAGTCTAGAAAAAATTGTTGCATTCCCTTCAGTTTTGAGCGAGAAGTTCGGAAATACTTCGAGGTCCCTCTTAAATTGCACAGCCAAATGTTCAGTTCAGGTACTAAATCTAGAGCCAATTCCATTACTAGTTCATATCGATGACGATAACACCATACAGTCAGCAGTTTATTTCAAAAGTAATTCTCTAGCAATTTCCAAAGACCATTGTCGGATCCAGTATTAGCAAGCTTCGCCATCAGTTGTGACACCCACTAATAATTTAGTTGAAACAAAAGAAACGTGACAAGTCTAGACAGTTGCATTGCATCGAATAATTCTTTGTATCTTTTTGATTCTGTTTGATTGACTCCAACGAAATGACTTTTAGCTACTGTTAGCTCATCTTCAGTAACATACTTTGTAACAGCGTACTCCATATCTTTGTTACCACGGTCCACACTTCCATCAATCTGTGTTGAGATATACAAAGAGCCAATTTAAACTCTACACCAAGCTTCTTTTTCTCTAGATCTCCAATAATTAAAATTCTGAATTACGTTAATTCAAACGTATACTATGATTAAATTAGAAATCTATTTAAAACATTAAGTGAAAATTCTTAATTATTAAGATGTTCTTAAGGCGCTTATGTATAACTAGAGCTTATTATTAACGAAATCTTAAACTGCTTCGTCAAAGTTACGTTGCTAAAGTTAGGAAACTTTACAGCAAAAATATATGTAGCAACCCAAGAACCAATGAAATTGCTTTCTTGCTTCGCAATATTTGCGTACCAAGCTCTTGTGCTTCACGTGTGTGACATGATCAGAGATGATGGTTTGGTTGATTTTATTTTGAAAAAAAGTGTATGAAAGCATTTAACTTTTTAAAAGTTTATTTTGCCAAATTTTTTTCGGTATTTTTGCAGTATGCAACCCCAATTTCGCCTCATAAGGTTTCGAAATGTACCATTTTGCATCTAGTTTTTAAATCTTTTACCGGGGCAGAAACCACTTTAACTGGGACTAAGCTCTACAACCTTTAACTGGGGTTAATCTTCGACACTCTTCCAATAACCCCCGCCCTCCCCCCCCCCCCCCGAAGTCAATTTCAAAATACGTCGGGAGCTTCGACGAAGATTTCATGGGCTTTTATATACCAGTAGTGAAAATTCTTTAAAAATTGGTCTGCATCCCAGAATTGAAAGAGGTTGGCTAAATGGCAAGTTCTGGAAAAGGAAACTTAAAGTACACAAAAGAGTAGATTATACTATTTTGTTGTCACATTAAAAATGTACACGTTTATGAACGATTATAGCAGCCTTAGTAGTCTGATTGAAAACAATTTTAAGTACTAACACTTTGTAGCCAATATGGAGTCCTGTAATTCAATAAAATTTAATTAAATTATTATTTATATCCATTTACTTTTCACTGTTGTACACAGAAGATAACAATGCTTGCTTGTTCTCTCTATGATCCTTAATTAACTCATAATATGCAAATGTCATATGTGAATGTCTTTTTAATATATTTTTTAATCCGAGTTTATTTAAACATTAATTTTAATCGTTTAAATTCATAATGTCAGTAATTAGTTATTAGAAAAGCTACAAATCAATTTCCGAAATACTCTTATTCTTTTAATAGAGAATGAACGATTATTCAAATTATATCTGAAAATAAAGATCTGTAATCATTCATTTATTGTTAAAGTGTAACCAGTGTCACACTAGATGGCAGCACTACCATTAACACTTTTGGAGAAAACTCTTGCTTTTTTATATCGTCTAAAAATAAAAACCCGTTCTTTTAGATTCTTTAACGTTTTTTTTTTTTTCTTTTTTCTATGGAAGTAGAACACTGACAGCAAAGAACAGCTGTTGAAACAACCAGAAGTGGTGATAGCGAAACAGAAAGAATTAGCTGCTTATCCTCCGCTCACACACAAATTGAATTACTTTTTACAAAAATGATACTTAAGTCGTAAATAATAATTTTCCAAAGTATCTATCTCTGGATTGTTTTTATCTTTCTAAATAGCAACATTTCATGCAGCATATGATAACTATAAAAGATTTCTGTTTTCTTTTCTTCTTCTCTCTCTCTCTCGCTCGTTCGCTTTTTCTTTTTAATTAATTAAATTCTTGTTGCAATTACTGCACAGAAAATATTATTTCTGAAGGTTTTATGATAGGTAAATGATTAAATTTCGCACGCATGCTTCTTTTCTCTGAGATCCATAACTGGAAGTTCTAATGTGAAATTATTTGATTTTGCTTAACACCTTTTTATGCAAATAGTATGAATTTTGTTTAAAATATACATACAGGGTACTTAACTAATTTTAAAACTCAAAGTTTAAAAATTATTCATGAGTTCTTATCAACAGTTAAATAAGTATTGAAATAATTATTCAGTTGCGTACTATTATTTTGATATACATAACTCGTTCCTCCAACAAATTTTCATTAAAATTGACAATATTTTTTTAAAGCAGATATTTTTTTAATTACACACAAAATATTAAGTTTTATATATTGGTTATTTTAGGAAAATCGTCACCAAATGGATAGTCCGATACATAACCTTATCGAAATTCAACTTGTGCTTCAGAATTGAAGTGCAATTTAGAGCTCACTGCGAACTATAAATGAAATAATAGTTTGATACTACTGAAGAAGTTCAACAGCTTTTGGGGCCGAAACGCACGTAGAAACTAATAAGCACCTTTTATTCATGTTATTTTACAAAGTTGTATTTATTTCACCTTTTAAACACCAGTTTTTTTAAACTATAAATGTTTATTAAATATTTTTAAATAATATATTTATACATGCGCAAAATCAAATGCTCCAGGATCTCATGGAAATACCAGTATGAGAAATGCATGCATCAGTCATATGATTCTTAGCAGTGGCGGATCCAAAAATTTCTAAGGGAAGGGATAATTTCTAATAAAAGCTTATTTGGCCTAAACAAGATGCGCAGTTAAGCAAAAGTTTAGTATAAAGCATGTAAAAATTTTGGAGGGGGTAATTTATGAAGAAAGTTAATTTTACTGAAGTTACAGAATAGAAAGTCGATTTTACTTTCTTCATAACATAAGTTTATAACATAGCACCCTTTAGCAATATTTTTTCTTTTATTGTGTGTGGGGGGAGGGGGAGGGGGGAGATTCAGTGTGCTGTTTAATTTTTTATTTGTTTCCTTTTACTTTTATTTGCTCTCATTTTCACCATACATGCACGCCATGTACTAGTACAATGACAGCGAACAAATTAGTAGTTCGCGGGAACATTTTTGATAGATCGTGTTAATCACGTTATATACAGTCTAATTGGAATTTAAATTTATAAGTAATAAGCAGATGTCCCTACTAGCAATTTTGCTCGGGTTACCACTGGCCACATAGCTGGGCCGATGATAGCCCGAGTAAAATTGCTAGTAGGGGTAAGACTTTTTTTTATAAAGTTGGTAGTTCTTTTTTTTTTTTTGGTTGCTCATACTAGGATTAAAAAATTGTGCAGCAGCTCAGAAGCTTCAGAAGTTTGAACACCAGTGTACTAGAACAATCAGTTATCCATGTAAATGTCAATTAGGTTCATTTTCATTTCTAGGGGCGGATGTAGGAAGAAAAATCTGTAGGGGGTCCAAAATTGTGTTTCATCTCTTTTTCTTACAAATTCATTTGAATGCGCAAAACAAATCAATCTTCTATAGAGTAAATTTAATTCGTCTAAGGGGCGCGTGCCCCATGTTTCCCCCCTCCCAGCTCTGGATCCGCAAATGCTCATTTCTAATCATATCTGAAATAAAAAGTATACAAGTACACAAATTTCAATAAGTATAAAAATCAAATTTATTCACTTGCAATGAAAATACATAGATGGAAAAACATACGTAACTTCATTTTCATTCAAAAATTTTCTTGTATTAGAAAAAAAATAAAATTAGAACAGCTCGTCAAAAGAGGATTGTGGAAAAAAAAACAATATGCTGCTTTCATACTTTGACGTCATTTAAATTGCGTGTCATATCATCCTGCCATGTTGCTCATCGTATTCAAATATTCTATCGATAAAATAACATATGTATAAAAATCCGTCTTCATCACTGTTTTCTTTGAATATATCACCCATTTTAATACTGGAGAAAGAAAAGAGAGAACAATCATTAAAAACATTCTAAAACAGTGTTAAAAACAAAATAAGAATGCATATTTTTGTTCAACCCGCAGTGGTCACGTCGTGAAATCAAATAATTCAAGAGCTTTCAATGCTAATCGAGAAAAGCTAAATGGCCCCAAACGCTGAAAAAGTGCAGAAGATTGAGCTAGCAATAACCTGGCGGTCGATTAAATCGCCAATCGCGTGGCACAGCGCTAAGAAACTTTTTGTCACAGCTGCCTGTGCAGCGCCGCACAACCATCTGTGTCAAAGTCGCTATTTGCTGGTAGTTAAATCGAGCGATGGCATCGGCTGAACTTTTTGAGCGTTGAGCAGTATACCCAGTAATTCACCTGTATCCCTTCTTATTGTAATATATTTATTCTTTTATGTCATATATGAGCAAGCGGGATGTGGCCCGCCCCCTTTTAATCCTGCACACGGAACATATTAAAACCCCATATGAAACCCATATAAAACACTCAAAATCACACATAAATCCCAATTATACGGCCCAAGACATCGCTAACATCCTAAAGTTTGGCCTGCAACTTCCTAAAGGCTGCCCACGCCTGTATGCGTGCTTAAACAGAGTAATTAATTTCTAAGAGACAAAATTGTTAGATAATGTCTCTATGCGCTTCATCATGGTCACAGAAAAGAAAATAGACAAACGGACTTTGTCTTTTAACAGCAGTTAAAGTACAAAAACGAAGTAGAATTAATAAAAATTACAGGGATTGTTTCGGAAAAGACAACACCACTTTTAAATTAAACGTCTCATAAATGCCTCGAATTCGACGATTCGAGTTTCCCTATCATTTTATGGGAGTATTAAATGTTTATTTCTGATCAGTGTCATCATTCATAGATTTCTTCAGCATTTTTGAATAAAGTTATCGCAGAATGAACTCCGTGAACGGTACACGCATATTTCTGACATCGCACAAGGATTCTTGTTTGTTTGTGTGATTATGGCAACACTACGCTAGGGCGATCTGCCAAGGATAGGGAGTGCCTAGGTAGGAGGACTTTCTAAGGGGTGCTGACGCGTATTCGCGTTACATCTGGAGAAAACCTACCAAAACTCCAGACCGTCAAGTATGCTTGTTCCTGTGGTAGCAAATAAAACCTTAAGACATTTCTTTTTTTTTTTTAAGTGTCACGTGGCTTTTTCAATAATTAAACTCTGTTTAACTAAACAAACGACGTCGCTCACTCAAAAAAAAAAAAAAAAAAAAAAAAAAAAAAAAAAGAAAGAAATGAACGTCTTCTGTGTCATACAGCAGCCTTATAAACGATAAACCATAATCTGGATGATTTTTGAGGGGAAGTTCTTGCACAAAATGTCAGAGCAACACTGGTGGAAGAGTGACAATCCACAGAATATTGAATTTTAAAATTTTACTTTTGATATTTTAAAGATATCATCAATTTAACGTTTGTAAATAAATATGCATAATAGTAAGTCTGGTGAAAAGATGTTCTGAGAGATATTCTGGATTTCTTTGATATATAGTCTGTTTATTTTTAAACAAATTATTTTTTCTCTCAGAACAGCCTTAAATGCTGCCGAAAATGTACTCTCAGTTTTCACTGTTTACACCGACATCAGACAAACATGATAAAAGCGCATGTTGCTGTAAGCACATACGAACAGCCTTTGTGAAAACATCCAATAAACAGGGGATGATAAGAGCAATGCAAGGTCTCAGCAGTGATTAGCTCAGCCTATTGAAAACTGATGGAAATGTTTTCAGTAGATATAATTGAGAAGCACCGTATCTCTGCATGATAATTTAAAAAGGGCTACAACTACAAAGGTTTCCTCAAAATATAAAGAAAGAAACTTTATTTCTTTTTTTCATGTCCAGACGAAATTTGAACTTAAAAGTCATTCAGTGGTGTTCCTTGCCTTTCCTGGATAAATGATTTCTTTAAGATCTGTTAACCCTTTTAGGCGCAACCCTTTCCCAATGCTGAAAAAAGGGCAGCCGTTTTCATCGCTCGACTTAACTACCAGCAAGATGCCGGCGATTGTCCGGCATCTTGCTGCTAGTTAAGTCGAGCGATGGCAACGGCTGCCCTTTTTTCAGCATTGGGCAATCTATCCAGCTGTTCTCGCATATTCTTCCATTTTTCAGCAGATGTCAGTGCTGTTTAAAAGAATCGCGACCATTTTTTTTACGGGAAGTGACGTGCTAAAAGTAAAGGATTCTCGTGGAGCTATGTCACCCGCAACTATTTTTATAGAAATCAAATCTATTCTTCGTGACTGACAACAGTCAAAACGTCAGAGTTTCGTGTTCCCAGAGCGGGAACACTGTGCGTTAAAGGATTTAAAGAAAGAACACTTCTCTTTTACCTGCTGCTCGGTAATGTCTCTCCGACAAAGAGATGTAAGGTCATGTCAGGAGTCAGCAGCAGACTCCTTCTTACTAGCATTTCGAACTCTCCGAATGTAAGACATTGTGGTACCAGGAACTTATCCTTCTCTACCACAGGAACTACAGAGTTGGCAGCTCGCTCTAAAATGATCTAGAAGAAAAAGAAAACAGCAATGTCATTGAAGTAATTGGCTACAATTTCATGAAATAAAAAAATTACATACATAATGCATAAGTTGTATTTCCTGCCTTGCTTTCATAAATAGCAGGCTGTTCCACGAAAAAAGTAAAATATTTAACATTAAATATGGTCACTGAAGTTTTTTTAATTGTTTTTCGAAATCCTAATTGAAAAATTCGAGGGTAGACACCCACCCTAGTCTATAGTGGTTCATTGTTTAAAAGAAAGTGTATCAAAATACAAGCCTTAAAGAAACGGATTTATAATCAAAATACATCTAGGAGCATTCAAACATCTATAGCTACATCAGCATTGATTAATGGTCCTCGAAAGCAATGACATAAATGTGTTTTTCACTCGAATATTTTCTTGAGTGATTGCACACAAGTGCATTATTAACATTAAAAATGCTTATTAAAATGCTTCTTCAATCAACAACCTGACAATAGTCGACACACTGACTGACTGACCGATGGAATGTTCTTGTAGAGGTGCCCTGGGCACTAATGCCTTTAACTCCAATATCTGTAGTGTACTTTCTATCCGATCTGGATAGTCGACAAGAAACACACATGGTTTTGTTTGGTTTGTGTGATTACTGCAACGCTACACTAGGGCGATCTGCCAAGGATGGGGGTGCCTTGGCAGGAGACTTTCTAAGGGGTTCTAATGCGTATGCATGTTACATCTGGAGAAAACCTACCAAAACTTCAGACCGTTAGATCGACAGCCGCGCGATGGGACCCGGACCCGGGACCTTCACACTTCGGCCATCTATTGTTGTTCTTGTTGTGAACATGGATATCGGATTTGTGTGCTTTTTTCGAAGTCCGCTTATAAATCCTCGTCAGGAGGACAACACAAGGGAGGTACCCTCCGTGGGAGGGTCTTTCTAAGGGGTCCTAACCCGTATTTACGCTAAGTTTGAGAAAACCACGGAAAACTCCGAACGGTTAGGTCGACGGACGCGCTATGGGGCCCGAACCAGGGACCTTCAAACTTCCTCCGTCTCCCATTTTCAGTGACATAACCACTGTGCCATGGTGAGACCCGAAACACACGTGGAAACCAGTATTGCTAGCAACTTGATCAACAGTTCTAGCAACTTGCTAGAATTGTTGAATTCCGGTGGCAATATAGACTTGTCATACACATCCCCATCCAAACAATGACAGTAGGTTTTCTGTAGGGGTAAGTACTATCACATGATGTTTGATGGTGACTCAGAACGGATGCAAACTCGCTTGTTCAGGTTTCGTTCTATAACTACTTACACCTTTCATGGCAGAAGCTTTTTTTTTTTATCTCTTACAGAACTATGCGATATTTCACTCCTGCTACCGAAAAAGTTTAACAATTTCGACGGTAAATCATCCTAATTGCTTCTCTTGTGTAGTTGTAAATTTGTAGATTATCGAGGACTGACGAGGCATGACGGTCAAGTAACCCGTCCTCTGATGTATCTGAACGTATGTCCTCTGATACCTGTCAAACTTTTGGCGTTTGTAAGCTAATGAAAGGTAAATATCTAATTGCTCTGTTAAATGTATAACGTTTCAAAAAATTAAGTAAAACGACTACATTCTTAAGGAATTTGTTTTCTAAAAACATCTTACTTAGCTGAGATAGACTTTTAGTTTGTGAAGAGACTTTATTATTTCCGCGTCTTAGACATAATGCGTTTATTTACAGGAACAAATATTTTTCTACAAAACAAAGTTCGGCTTAAATCAAAATATCGTAGCTTTTTCCTACATATAAATTACCTAGAATGTATATAATTCGAGGTACAACGTGTCTAAAATTTCAGTCCTATAATACCATAAAGAATTTTTTGTGGATATGAGGAAACTGTGCACTTACTGGAACACTTTTCGGAAAAAGGTTATGAACGTCCTTAGCTTCTTCTTTCCTGTTTGCTGGAAGAAAAAAAAATAGATTTAAGTGATTTTTTTATAGTAAAAAAAAAAAAAATTCAGCTAGTTGAACAAGTAATATCAGTTCCATTAGTAAAGTAATAAAATTTGTCCTTGAGGAAAAATATGAATTATTTTTTGCTCTTGTCTTACACTTTCTCATTGAGATGTTATTCCCCGTAGTTCCCTCCAGCACACAAAAATAAAAGCAAACACATGTTAGATATCAGGAACTATGCCTGTTTGATTGTTCAATCTTATAGAACTAATATTTTTTACACATAGTCTGGCGCAGTATGTCCTTTTAGGACCTTGTGCCTTTAAACCAACCAACCAACCAATGTTATAGAAAGATGTTTTCTTATTAATATCTACGTCATTAGCTTACGTTCATACTGATCTTATTTTTTTGAGATAACAGAAATTATTTCACAGTAAAAAAAAAAAAAAAAGGGAAAGAAACCCCGCCATATTAACTCTACCCGACTTACATATACATACTTTCACCTGAAAATATGAAATTTAAAATCTAATAATAAGATTTCGTTTTTTTTTTCTTTGTGTGTGTGCGTTTGCTTACGTAAGATGTATTTCGGATTGGATTGCATGGCCGGAAGCCCGGTTATAAATCCACGTCAGAAAGACAACACAAGGGGGGTGCCCTCCGTGGAGATCTTTCTAAGAGTCCTAACCTGTACTCATGCTAAGTTCCGGAGAAAACCAAGGAAAACTCCGAACGGTTAGGTCGGCGGACGCGACCTGGTTTTGAACCAGGCGCCTTCCGTCTACCATTTCGAGGGACATAACCACTCAGCCATGGTGAAGTCTCGTGGGTTTTTTTTACTTTTGTTTTGTTTTTTGTTGATAGCACTACGTTAATAGACACATATGAACCGTTATTCTTCCGAGGATTCCTGTTAAATAATAAACTATAAATGCAATACACACCATTTGCAGTAAGGCATATATATAAAACATAAAACACTTCTATCGCAATATGTTCGTCACCTAATCATTTTCAACTATCTTCTTAATTCAATCTTGATTGCGTATGACTGTTTGAAGTTTACTAGAGCTTTGCCCTCTAAATAGGCTTTGTGCCAGAATCCAAAGCGATTCTTCTTTATTTTACTCTAAATAGTTTTCGAATTGGAACTTACAAATTAACAAGCGCAAAGCAAACTAACTGTTTGGCGTGCATGTATCTAAACAATAAAAACTTCGCAAATCAACGTGTTAATGCCAGCACTGCTTTCTTTTCAAAAGAAAATATTCTGTGAACAATTCGAGGACATACTGAAATAGGTTACTTGGCTAACTAAACTACATTGGTTTAAAATCTTGAGAAATTTTACGAACTTATAAAATACAGATTGGTTGAATATCATTATTTTTTTTTCTTGCATTAAGTGAATGCTTATGGAAAAGAAATTAAACTTCAGGTATGTTGTATTATCTTTTTTATAAAATGCAAATTGTAAATCTCCTTTTAGAACTTCATTACAGGAATATTTCAAACAAAAATCGATTAATATCGATTAAGCATACCAGGCATATTGATTCTAAGTAAGTGTGAGATTTTTGCTATCAGCAAATTTTAGTAAATTCCTTGGATTTCTTTTTGTTACATAAATAATAACATATCGCGTATCGTCTCATTTTTCTACATATAATTTTCTCGTGATTTTTACTTACTTTTATTATGTATGTTTTTATATGTAAAAATGTAGATTCATTCCAAAGAAGAAAATCTCAAGCCCCCCACCCCTCCCCCCAAATCTCTCTATTTTACAAATGTTTGATAGTTTAATATGCCTTTAAAAAATTTCGTTCACAAAATGCTGATCAAGTATTATTATAGTTTATCATTTATTGTAGAAATGATGTAAATGTAATGTTTTCAAAGATTTGTTGAGCATACAAGTTAATTTGGTTGGCTGACTCACATAAAAACTATTCTATTTGTTTTTACTCGAGAAAAAGAAAGCATATCTTTAGCAACCGTAAGAAAAAAAAAAACACCCTTTTTTTTAAATGTGTAACTAGAAACTAAATCTCATAGATAAATACAAAAGAGCTGTTATCTTATTCTAAGTGTCAACAACCTTTGTGGAATAGGTAACTACGTGTTGAGAATAGTTACGTGCAGAAAAATCATGATGTCATGTTTGGATTGGTCAGTTATCTTATCGAGTTTGAATGATAACTGTTTCTATCGAGTCTTCTAGGTGTTCGAAATAATTCTTTTCCCAAAGGCTCAGAACTGATAATTGACCTTTTGAAATACCTTCTTTAGTATGTAGCATCCATTACTTAAACTATCTCCATTATCAGGCACGTAAGCTTAGGGAAAAAGTGAAAAAAAAAAATTAGAAAGCGTCGATATGATCTAGACTTAGTTGGTGAGTAAATGTGCACTTATGCATGTTTGTGATTTTTTAAAAAATTGCTAACTTTTATGAATTTGACGTAGTTTTTCCTGGATGATCTTTGAAACCATACTTTTTTTTTAATTTGACTTTTATCTTTTTTAAATGACTAAATAATGACCTTTGAGCAAATTAGCTGAAAAAAATAACAATCAGAGAGTCTAGTAAAAAATAATCGTGTGTTTCTTCGCAATTTATAAAACTATTTAAGTCATGGAATCACAATAAGAGAGCAGAGCCTTATTATCGCATGGGCAAATCGGGACTTTGCCCAGGGCCCCCGGCTCGAAAGGGCCCCCAATATCAAATGCTGTTCTGAAATATTCTTTTTTATATCAAAGTTTTATGAAAAATAAAACAAATTTCATTGATGGGGGCCCCCAAATTCATCTATGCCCGGGGCCCCTGTTGGTCATAATCAGGATCTGTAAGAGAGAAAAAATTCATAGGAAGCTTCATAGCTTTCGTAAGTCTACAGAGTTTATAAGAATGAATACTTGCATGACAGCTTAACTAGGGAACTCTTTTTTTTTTTTTTTTTTTTTTTTTTTTTTTTTGAGTCCTTGGCGTTTCCGATTTGAACTACAGAATTCTTTAAAGACGGGTTTTGAAGAAAAACAAAATATTCGATTACTTAACCTGTTTAGTTCAAAACTATATTAATTTAAAATAAATTCGGTGGGCTTAAAATAATTATATTTTTTAACGATCCACAGCATTGGAAAGTTTATACTAAATTTTTTTTTTAAATTACCGTATATTTTCATAAAGTATTTTATTATTCTTTTAATAATAAAATTTAGAAATAGAAGGCAAATGCTTTTTGATCTTTATAATAGCCTTATTAATGACTGTGGGATGAAACATTTGGGATGGGAATTCATAGTTATTGAATTAAGTACCTTTATTAGCTAGGTCGAAAACCTCAGCATTAACAATTAAAAACTTTCGCTTACTTATCAATAAAGCAGCAATATCAGTAATACAGTAGTTAAACTCGTGAGCGAGTTAATGCAATATTAGTAGGTACTTAGTAGCCCATCTTGTGGAAAATCGAACCCCAGATTCAGACTCAAATCCAAGCGGATCAAAGACAATTGTAAGTATCCAGCGAAACCTGTGTCATCTTGCAGGGTGGATAAGGGAAAAAGGGTACGGAGCAAGAAATAACCCCTTTCCTGTTGAATCATAAAAAATATTGTGAGGATATTGTGAAGAAATGTTAACTTCCTCACTCATCGAGTTTGTTATTAAAAGCTTCAATGCAGTCCAGTTCCTATAAACTATACAGATATCTTCCGCATTTACAAAGGACCTTACTGGTTTACGGTTTTTTAATATTCGCAACTAAACTACTATCTACTAGTTTTTTTCTTTGGGAACCAGCGAAGACTTTTGAAAAAATTCCCAATATATTAAAAAAAGCTACCTTTTTATCTATTACTTTTTCCCTTTTTTACACCACAGTGGATTTTTATGTATAAAGGTTAACCATTTTTCCTCTGAATATCATCTACAACAACATATTTGTAATACGTTAGAACTCCTTAAAAAGTCCTCCGCCCAAGGCACCCTCCTCCCTTGTAGGCAGATGCCCCTCATGTAGGCTTGCCATAACACAAAAACGCTTAAAGCACACTTAAACACATTTGTATGCCGTTATGATCCGTGTTGTAAAATTTTAGGTATTTTCCTTTTACTAAACTTTTAAATCGTTTATTTTTTGTAGTCACAACTTTTAACGACACAATTTTTGAACATCGGGGTATTTTAAGCATACACTTTTTCCTTCCCGTGTGTGATATTTTGAAATAAAAAGCAAATACAAATAAATTACGGAGAAAAACAAATGTATCTGGTTAATTCTGAAACTGATATTAATCGTTAATTTTATTCCTCTAAATTAAAAAACGATAACTCCAAATTTATCCATTGTTTTTGTCGCTGAAATACACAGCAGAAAGCTGTTTCTTAGATGAAATACGCTTAAAAATTAATAATTTGATGTGAAAGTTTTTACTTCCTTTCTTTTTTTATTTAAAAAAAAATAGTCATCAGATTAAAAAATGATACATTGTGGGAACCTTACATATAATTTATTCAAACTAGGCCATATCTAGTCATGTATGTGAAAAATATTCCTGAAACGTGTGGTCAACCGTTTCACATCAGTCGTCATCGTTGCGTACAAGAATAGGCTTGTGCTGGAATGCAACTTTGGCACAGAGGAAAAATCGTTTCTGTTCCATTTTTGCGACGATGAGAACGAAGAGTCTAAGAGAATGAGGCACTGAAGTATTTACACTCTAAAATAATGTTTCGCGTTCAGCGTCTGACCATTTTTACATGGCCATAAAAGCAAGCGCAAGCAATTGGTTCATTTCATTTTTAAAAACTGCTGTAAACGGTGGAGTTTCATTCACTGTTCAAATTTTCACCATCATATGACAGTATCTTACAGATAGTGATGGGCATGAATGAATGAAACTATCGAATTAATCGAACGCCAAATGCATTCGAGGTAATCGATTTTGAAAAATTCATTCCAGCGCTCAGCACATAGCATTCGAATCGTACATTATATAAGAAATCTCGAATAACAATCCTGAATACTATTCGAATAGTAAAATCGTGAATAACATTCGAATAGCGAAAATCGCGAACATTCACTATTCGATTATTGATTCTATTCGAATAGTAGTAATGGATTTTAGAAATCATTCGCGTCTCACATCACTACTTACAGATAATTACAGCAAAGAGTTGGAGCGATGGCGAAGCTGAAAAAGCATTTCCATGAAATGCAGGCAGCAACTTTTCTGTTTTGTGGTTAACGCATGGAAATGTTCGCGTAGTAACCCTGGGTTCCCCGATGTTGCCCCACTCTCATTCAAAAGCTTGCTAAAATTGTAATCGGGGTAAATTTCAGTTTTCGAGAAAATTCTTCCGTGGTTACTGCCAGTTGCAGTTTTAACATGTTTGCTGTTTAAAGGGTCAATATTTTACGAAAACATTGTTCAATGATTTCGATTTCAATTTTTTTAAATTCTATGGGTCAACAATGTTTATGGTAAAACTCGAGAACTAAATTTTGGATGCCATCTTATGGAACCAATTTTTCTATGTTTTGGTGAAACATTGCACCAAATTTATATCTGTGTATTTTAAGCACTGCACTTAAAAGTTAAATTCATAAGAGTTATTTGATTAATCCATGCAAAAACTATGTTATGCACTCTGTTTTCAATAGAGAGCATTCTTTCATAAACTTAACTAATCTATATTTTACTTTATCTGAAATAGATGATCGTCTCTAAAATGCATTTAAACAATGACGGTCCGTAGCCCTTAACCCTTTGAAGTACATGGCATTTACACCCTTTCCATTTACACCCCATGGCATTTCACACCCTTTAAAGTACATGTGTTGGAACATGTATTCGGATTTGTGTGCTTTTACACATCAATATAGAACAGATTCAGGGTGAATTGTCCAACGCTAAAAAAAGTAAAGGGTTTCCATCTCCCCTTTTAACTACCAGAAACATGGCGGTCAATCAAATCCCCAATCTCTTGCCTGAGAGCTAAAGAATTTTTTTTTTTTTAACGTACAGTTGGCTGTGAGGCTTCCCGGACTATCTGGCACAGACAACCAAAAATCATAGACACTTTTTGAAATTTCTTGGAAAGGTTGTCCGTGGGAGGAAAAAAACTAAAGAGAAAGAAATAAAAACTTACCTAACGTTTTATGTTTCTTGTGCTTCCATTGCTTTCTCGCAATCGGTGCGATGGGTGTATCACTAGAGACAGAACTGTTCCGGCCCCTGCCGCTAGGGGACAGTCTAGATGCTACGGTGCTACGCCAGTCATTAAGTTGTGTACTTTGACTAGCAAGATGTACACGTCTTGCGCTGCTATAACTCGAAACGTACGACAGCTTTGGAGCTTAGGCTGTAAGAGAGAAACCTAGAAAGGTATAAGCAGATGAAAGTAGGGACCTCTCGGAAAAAATAAACCGATTTGGAAAGAAATGCGCGAGGGAGGAAGTTTTTATATCTCCGTCCCCCTTCGAAAAAGTATATCTGCCAATCAAAGTTCAGATCGTTTACCCAGATTAGCATGGCAACAATAGATGATATGGCGCCTGCCTGTTCGTGGGTCCTGATAAACATATAATAAAAAGGGAATTGTTTTATTTGATCCAAGGGGGGGGGGGGCAAAAAACGATGTAGTGATATGAAAAAAGCCAGCGTGTTTATAGTGGACAGCTTTGGGTTCCCCCACCAGGGAAAAAAAAAACATATCAAGCTATCAAGCGGAGAGTGGACATTTACAAAGACTGGAGGCAGTTTTATTTATGCCTCTGGATGAGTAAAATTGGTTTTGTTAAGTTAGTAATTGCAAGACGGCACATTTTTTTTTCCGAAAGTACACAATAGATTCATTTTGAAAAAAAAAAAATGGTAGTGACCTCGAGCCCTGTGCAACACAGCCGTATAAATGCTCTTCTGAAGTCCTCAGCTCGTCCTGGAGGTAACATTCGTCTATTCCATGAAATTCCCAGAGCATGGGTACAAAATGTTCATAAGAGTGCGCGCGTTCAGCTGACCCTGGGACATAACGAGCTGGAAAGATCATATATATTTTTTTTTAACTTACTCTCTTCTAACTCAGATAATACATGTATTTCGTATAGTTTCTTTTTTTCATTCCAATTTCCCATTTTTTGAAATTTAATTTCTTTTGTGATTTTCGAATCCCCAGCAAGTATTTCGCATCCATTATAATTCATGTCATGCATACTTTTATGTAGACTGAGCTGAGGATGTGAGGATGAGCCGAAATCATTTAATGAATCAAAAGTTCTCCCCAAACTTATTTCCTCTGATCGAACTTTAAAGAATACGAAATCTACAATAGAAATTCTTATATCCATGGCTCAGAGAGAAAACATTTTAGAAAAGTTAGCTGTTCCCAGTTAGTCGGTATCAGATTTGCAGAATTATTTCCCACATGGGGTAATTTTTATATCAAAGTCTGTAAGCTTAATTGATTATCTAATACACTTTTAAACTCATAACAACAAAATGTCGGCAATTTCACTTGCGATGTCTAACTTATTTTATTTTTAATCAGATATTTTTCACTTTTTTTACTCTGTATTGTACTTGGGATATTTTCCGGAGATGAAAATTACGAAAGATTAAGTAAATATCAAGGAACAGGTGGATTTTGGGGTTTTTAAAGTAGTCTGGACATTTTTTTTATATGTTTGTCTGGATCTCTGTACAACTTCAAACTGACCGGTTCAGTTGCTTAATAATCAATTTTGAATATACATAAACACACATATCTGCATAAACGTTTTCATTTTTATATTTCGACAACATATTAGAAGAACTGATAATTATTAAAATCTTGTACTTTATTTTCAGTCTCTTTTTAAAGTAAGGAAAAGAACAAGCGAGTATATGAAATTTTGGCTGTTTTATTTTCATTGAATTAATAAGATGTACTTTCCTGGTTTTTTTTTTTCATAATACTTTTCATAAACCTTTTCAAGCCTTTTAATAACTGTCACTATCACCATTTCTACCGTTCTTTAGGGCATGTCTATTCTTTTTACATTTACCTGAATATTGTATCAATTTTTTTATATGTATCATCATCTAATCATGCTGATAAAAACTTTCATTCCTTAAAAGTGAAAAATAAAAGATAAAGTGCAATTTAGACGCAATTTTCTTTTTATCTGTATCCCGATTTACGTCATTCTTTCTTTTAAATCACGCGTGTCAGAAACGGCACGCGTATAACTGGCTACCTGGCACAATAGTATACTCTGCATTCAATCAAGCGAAACCTTTCAGGTTAAAAAATAAAGCAAAGTAAAAGAAAGTAAGAAACACGTACTTATTATAAGACATTCCGTTATTGCTTTTTAACTCTTTCTAACATAGTATAGTTAGTGATTTCGATCAACCTGTTCTTTAACTCAAATAGTTATAGATTTCAATAAAATTTATATACAGATTCGGTTCAGTCATTTTTGAAAGAGTAGATAGTATGTTAGATAGAAAAGATAAGAATTTTATTACCTAATATGTCAAATCTGATACTCCTTTTCTTTGTTCCTTAGGAACTATCTTTTTTTTTTTCTAATGGCCGGGTCAACTGCTTACTGTGGGTTTGACCGCGATGAAGGCCGCAGATGTTGGTCATTTTATTATAGGGATGCCTATTAGGCAGCCCAACGTGGCCCCTTATGAATGGTCTCCTAATTTTAAACCAATTTCACATGAGAGACCTAGCACCCGGATTTGCAGCCCCTGGGGTATCGTTTGAACATGGAAACCACTAGAGCCACAACAGATTTTACTTGCTCCAACTCCCTTTAGCGTTCACGGTTCCAGAGCTGTTCAATCGAGAGAGGTTTTCACCCCCACTCCACCCCCTAAGCACTGACCAAGCCGGTGCTGCTTCACTTTCCATGTTCTTACGTGAACGGAGCATATCGACTAGGCCACTATGGGATGTAGGAACTATAATATATTACATCTTGATTTCCAAGATAAAACAGCTTTTCTTAAGATAATCAAGTTTGATTTTGTTGCACTCCTCCACTGCAATCTGCCAGAATCCATCCAATGTTTTGGGATGCCGCTTTTAAAAAAGAACCTGTTTTAAAAGTCTAAATCATAGGTTCCCAACCTTTTTTGAACTGATGCCCCCTTTTCTAATGAATATTTCAATACCGCCAGGCCAGGCCTATGGTCGTGAAAGCATGGTTGAGCCCTCCTGGGCCTAACTCCCGTAAATATGGATCGATTTCGACGAAATTTAAATATGTTATTCTTATCTATACTGTACCATGTACCCTATTGAAAATGGTCTATATAGCATTTACAGTTTTTCTACAGGAGCACTCAAAATATTCGAAATACATTGCGCTCTATGGGAAGTTATTCTAGGCGTATCATCCTAACTAATATTATAAATGCGAAAGGGAGTTTGTTTGTTTGTTTGTTTGTTTGTTTATGACGCTTTCACGCCTACACCGCTGAATCGATTATGATGAATTATAGTATAGAGATAGATAGGACCACGGAGACTGTTATAGGCTATTTAGAATTTTAGATTTTTAATTACTTTTTTAATTATTAATTAAAAACCGTTTTTACGTTGCCATGCTTGGCGACGCCCCCTTTTCTAGCGGGTACTTACAGATAAAAAGACGGTACTTACGTATTATCCCGGCGGTCCGCCAAGATGAGCGATTTTACGCCAAGTTAAATGCCTTGACGCATGAAACTATTGATAGTTCAGAATACGATTGGTAACAGTTTGCCAGCATATTTGATGCAAAAATAGTTTGGCAGGAATGACCGCCGGGATAATGCGTACGTACTGAAAAACGACTTGGCGTCAATTTTAAACTTTTGTTTATCTAAGAGAACTTACTATTTGAAAATTGTAAACTTTGTGTAACACACTTTGACTTAATTATTTCACTTAATTTTGGATTTGGCGTAAAAATGGTGTGATTCTCTATTTTATGTATGTTAATTTTCCACAGAAATTGCATTTGCAAAGGCATGAATGATTTTATTCAGGCAAAAATTGCCAAGCCTGTTAACCATTATGCTTATCTCTTATGCTTATATCCATATGCTTATATCTCTTCAGTTTTTTATTACTATCTTCTAAAATAATTGGTATTTCGAAATTTAAGTCAGCTTACCGGCTTCTGCGGAATTTTCCGAATCCGTGGAAACCTTCGTCGAAACTCAAATCCCAACGGTTTCGGGAGAGATATCAGAACAAGCTTCGGCGGCGGCGGGCGTTACTTTTTTAGAATAGAGAGATATCAAAAAGCATAAGAAAGAAAAGTCCAAATGTGTTTCTTAAAGTTCATAGAATTCCAAATCCTACGAAGATAAATTATACCCTGCATTAGAGTGCACAGGCAACCTTTCATGCATATAGCATATATAATTCTTTTATAAAGATACTCAAAATAATTTTAATACATTACGCTCTATGGCCATTTTGTAGCTACTGAACCGATTCTAGAAGTTTTTTTCACTGATTGAAAGTTACATTATTCCTGCGTATTATTGTTTGTTTGTTTGTGGATTAAGGTCGATTGACTGCACTAGGGTAATAGGCTATACAGGGAATGCCCTGTTTGGGGGACTTTCTAAGGGATCCTAGCCAGTTTTTACGCGAGGTTTCGTAGAAAACCACGGAAAATTCCGAACGGCTAGGTCGACAGGCGCGACCGGAGTTTGATCCTGGCACCTCTCGCCTTCCAGTTTCAAGAGCAGAACCTCTCAGCCACTGGTGGGGCCCTGAGTATTACAGGCTACTTTTTATGCGTATATCACAAATAGTTCTTTTACAGAGATACTCATAAGAATTACATTACGCTCTATGTGTATCTCTAACCGATTCCAAAACTTTTTTCAGGGATAGAAAGCTACACTATTCCTGAGTATTATAGGCTAAAATTCATGCATGCATCATAAATAGTTCTTTTACAGGAACACTCAAAATAATTCTAACACATTGCGCTCTATTGGTATTTCTGTAACTACAGAACCGATTCTAAAACTTTTTAACTAATAGGAAACTGCAGTATTCCTGATTAATGTTGGCTAAAATGCATGCAAAAAGCATAAATATTTCTTTTACAAGAACACTAAAAATAGTTCGCAATTATTGTCCTAACTGTGTCTATTCCTCAAATGTGTAAAAAAAATCTAAATTTAGTAACTCTGCATACTTTCTCATTTTTAATGAAGTATACTATCGTGTATTATACTTCATTTAAAATAAGTAAAAAGTAAATATTATTTACATACAGTCACTTTTGTCAATAGTGCAAAACATATTTATTATTCACACAAGCTTCATTTTTCTCTGGACCTAAATCTAAACCCGACGCGGACGAAGTCGCGGGTAGCAGCTAGTCCTTACTATATACTATACTAGCCGCCGGTGGCAACCAGTTGGTTCGCCATCTTAATAAATCTTGTTCGGAGAGAATCCTGTTCCTCACCTGCTTCCTTGGCACTGAAATCTCCCAGATTCTGAATGGAATTTAAAATTAAGATGGTTAAAAACAGGAGCGGCCCTAGGGTAAGTGGGGCCCCCTTCTAATATAAAAAAGACGCCCCCTTTTATCCTCTACTTTATTTTTTGTGTTCGAAATGACGCCTCTTCAAAGCCGGCTCCCAGATGCGATGCTTAGTGTTTCGGGTCATCCCTGGTTGCAAAAATAAAAACCTACAAAAAGGAACAAATTATTTTCGTCCTATATAAATTCTGAAGAGCTTCTGGATACACTGGCCTTTATCAAAAAACGGAACGGAAAAAAAAAAAAAAAAAAAAAAAAAGTAAGAAAATCTGAAACACTTTCAGATTTTAAATACGCACTAAAGTGCTATATATTGAAAGCGCATTATAATCCAATGGTCTTACCTATTTTCGCTCATTCTTTCATTAAGTTGGAAAGTATATCATTATTCATGAGTGTGATTAAACAAAATTAAAATTGGTATTTCTAACATCCTTTTTCTGGATGTAATACATTAGAAAAACCTCGGCTGTTCGAGCCTCGTCAGGGGGAGACCCCCTTGAACCCCCTAATTTTTTAGTTTCGTTATTGCCATATTAAAACGATATTAATTGTCATTTTATCTCGCATCTTTGGAGTATTTCGCCTGGTAACCCTATGTTGAAATTTTTATAATTGTAGCCTATTTATACAAAAATACATGTGATTCATATTCTACAGCTTACGAAATTTTGTAACAATAGATTAAAGCTGTTGTGAACTAATAGTATTTAAATATATGTAAAATTATGTCGCTTTTTTATGTCGCATTTTTGGGACACATTTTTCATACAATTTTCAATAAAGGGGGTGAGAGATAAAATTACATAGTCATTAATAGATGGAGAAAAGCTGCACATAAAAATGCACAATTCCAACTGAATGAAAATTTCAAAATTTTATTCTCCGGTGTATTCAGCAGACGATAAATTACGATAAATTGTGCCAAGCGTTAGAATCATCTCCTCAAAATCTCACATCAACCATTTTCTTTTTCGCCAAATTAAAAAGTTGCACATTTTAGTCTCAGAAAATTTCCAAATCCTATTTTTCTTTTGAGTATAAAACATTTCATTCCTGCTCTGATTTCACATGCACATGATATTTGAATTAAAAGACAACCTTACAAATAATCTAAACAAAGAAATCGTTATTCTTTTATTTTTACTTCACGAGTCTGAATCATTTAATAAACATGCCAAATATGGCAACCTAGATATGCTTAAATTTTCACTTATTCCACTGCGGGGTTAGAATTGCGAAATGGCTAAGTGAAAAAATGAGCTTTTTGCGACATGTTTTTTTATAGATATCTCCTACAATAATTCGAATTTCGAAAAAATCGCTTCGAGGTATGTCGGGCCCCCTCCTGGAGAATTTCCATACAAAATTTGGTAGGTCTACGTTCACCCGTTTTAGAGCTACACGAGACACAGAAAACAAACTAACTAACTAACTAACGGACAGTTTACACATTCCTTTATTTATATAGATAGTTACACTGATCCCTGACTTCAAGATAAAACTCTTTCCGCCATTACTGCAAAAAGATTACAAAGTTAACACAAAAAGCCTAATAACATGTACATTGTTTGTACGATCCGCTTGAAATGTTTCATAATTATGTATAAAAATATAGAAAACAATCTGCGCTACTTTAAAAATCTGAAAATCCACCTGTTCCCCCATTTTTAAGCAATTTTTCGCTATTTTCAGCTGTATTTAATTTCCGAGAGTAAAAAAAGTTAATCATTTGCGTGACAAAAATAGCTGTTGCAAATGACAATTACTTCATAGTGACGTCATACTTAACAATCTTTTTCCATATTTATAAGTTTATTTTATTTATTTATTTTTTTAAATAAAATGATTTCCTGGCGGATGTTCACAATAAAATGAAACCGTTTGAATAGGAAAAGTTTCCGCACGTTCCCAAAAGAGCATGAAATTCCGTTTTAGTATCCTAATCCTAATTAATATTATAAATGCGAAAGTGAGTTTGTTTGTTTGTTACGCTTTCACGCCTACACCGCTGAATCGATTGTGATGAATTTTGGTATAGAGATAGGTGGGACCCAGAAGACGGCTATAGGCTACTTAGAATTTTAAAGTTTTAATTACTTTTTTAATTATTAATTTAAAACCGTTTTTACGTTGCCATGCTTGGCGAGTTTCGCCCGTATAAAATGATTCGTGCTTTGAGCTAACAGAAATGCTATTACTTCCATGAAGTATCTCGTGCATTTGAAAATCATGAAATACCACGATTCAGTTTTACGCCAAATCTATCTATATCTATAATAATAAAAATGAATGTTCTCCAGACAAATCTGCAGCACGCAGAGCTTTGAAAATTTGAACATATAAGCCCATGACTTTGGTAATGTTCAACTGAGGCTCAGAATTTTGAAATTTTAATTACTTTTTTAACTATTAATTAAAAACCGTTTTTAGGTGGTCATGCTTGGCGAGTTTCGCCCATACAAAATGGTTTATGCTTTGAAATAAAGCAGAAATTCTATTTGCACAATCATGTGCATTTGAAAAACATGAAATAGCATGGAAATTAGGTTAGTTTTGTTTTACGTCACTAGGGGACAAAGCCCGTAGACTTTTCGCACATTTCATTCGGCCCCTAATAAGGCTTATTCGTAAAAAAGGCATAATTGACAAAACCCAAAGATTGGATCTGATAGAATATTACTGAGCTACACATTCCTTGGTTCTTGCACGTTCCTTAGAGCAACTTCAACCTATGGAACACCTTGCGTATTGCCATCCATGGCGATTTTTCATAATTTGGCGACTTACGTTTACCTATAGTTATCAATTATTTCTAAGAAAACAGTTCTTCATATGTTTTCTTTGATAAAAACTACGGAACAGCTATTATATCTTGCTACTAATAGCGACTTTTCATTATTTGGCGATTTACATATGCTCATAACCTATAATTACTGCACATGTAGGGTTAGCGGGAAAACCGTATCCATACATTCATATACATATCCTCATTTGCGTAACAAAATTACCTTTTTCAATTGAAAATGACATCACGCAATTGGGATTCCAATTCGTTTAAAATAGTTTTTCCATGTAACATAGTTTTTTTTTCATTAAAATAATCGTCTGCTGACACATTAGTATAAGAGGTGCTGAGTACACAAAACGAAATCGTTCGAAAGCGAAAAGTTTCTGCGAATTCCCAGAAGAGCAGGAAATTCGATTTGGGTATGTAATAAAAATTGAATATGAAGGTATTTATTTTAGGTGGACGAAGATGAAATGCATTGAGTGTAAACATATTTTCGTCAAATGTTTTTCTAGCGCTCGTTGTAATTGCTTCCACAACAGGCTTTTTCTTCTAGTTGTAAATAGGTGTTGAAATATATTTCTGATGGTAATCCGAGTAAATTTGACATGTTTTCTGCTTTATTTATTTTTAATTTTCCGTTATAAAGGAATGCAGAAACAGACATAAAACCTTTAGCAAATCTTTCCTTGTTTTCTCAGAACTAACAGATTATGAACTTTTCGGTAACAATTTGATCTTTTTCTGTTGCAATCAAATAAGTATATCTAATCATCACCAATTGAAACCATATATTTTCATTTTACACCTGCTAAATAATTTTCATAAGTCAGTTTGCACATTTATACCTCTTTTACAGTGGTCAACAAGAGAATTTTCATAAATTTAGGTTCTGAAGACAGTGATCAAAAAAATACTTTAGGGTTTTAATAAAGACACTCAAAGGATTTAGGATGGTTAAAGGTAAAGTTCATAGTTTTTCAAAAAATACACATAAATAAAAAATAAAATAGTTTTGAATGGTACAAAAGATCCACCTTTCCTCAGCTACTAAATTTGCTGTTTTGACTCTCCTGCCGGTGTGGATAGTAGAATTATTTTATTTATGTTTGTGTTTTACAAGGTTATTAATTTGTTTTACATAAACGTTTTGTTTCTTTTGATTTTTGAGTTCCTTTACAGTTACCAACTAGAGGACTGTCATAAATTTATATTTTAAGAACAGTGATTAAAATAAATACTTTAGTGTCTTATTTACTTTGACTTTTTCACTCCTGTCGTTGCAAAGATGTGGTGAGTGTAATTCTGAGCCCCACCGAGGTACTAACAAAATCCATATTCAAAGCAATGCTGGACACAGAAGGGGAATCTTTGCCGCCACATGTTTATAATGAAAGGTTCGCTATCATATCTGATATCGCTCCCATCACGTAATGATGAAGTTAACCACGCATTAAGCGGGGGTGCAAGTGAAAATAATATTATGTTGGAAAGTACTTTATAATCCATGCATTTTGAATGGTTAATTAACTTTTCTTGTTAATCTTTAATTTTTATTTATTTATTATTGTTACTTTTATTATTATTATTTTAGAAAAGGATGTTTTGTGTCTCTCTAGCCTTTTTGAGGAAAATAAAAATAAGGATGTAATCAAATAAATGAGCTTGAAGTTTTAACTGTCAGGAGTGTAAACTGTTGGATGCACGCCTAGCCGTTTTCCTTGTTATTTGGAATAAAGTGAAACCTGCTTGCCAATTTGGTGTCCAAGGAAGGGTTCATTTAATGAAGGCAAATTTAAAAATAAGCACTGAAAAAAAGAAAGTAAAGGGCCGCCATGAATTTCATCAAAAGCGCCCCACTCGCATACAAGCCGCTTATGACTAAGTTACAAAATTTTATGACGAATCACAGTCTCGCTGTTTCTCAATAACACAGTAAAATGTGAAATTCAAAGAAGGTATGGAAATATTTTGTAGCATTGCTTTAGCTTCCAAAATAAAATAAGGTTGGATATCTTAGTTTAACAAACTAAAAAAATAATCTTACGAACTTCACTGAAGAATTCCCAAAAGTAAATTGAAACATCAAATTAAATTGATTTCAGTCTAATGGATTTTTTTTTTCCTTTTTGGCTGAACAAATTTTCTGGAAAATTCAAATTTTATTCCGCAGTCTGAAGACTTCCTTATTAAAAGAACACATTACATCTTCCAATGGAACGAAGGGGGGGCGTCAGTTTTTAAAAAAATGACCATGATGTACTTTTTTCCCAAGAATAAGAGACTTTTTTTTTTTTTTAAGGTAAGTTACATGAACGTGATTATCTAATGAAGGACAAATCAGCATCCAATTTGTAGGAAAAGATTCCTTTTACATCACATTACGATAGTCGCCTTGGGAGAGATCGTTTAACGGAGGTGGCAGCTTGCAAAGGTTTCACTTTATGCCGATTTTGTCTGCTGGATCTCTAAGACCCACTAAAAAGCCTGTGTTAAGATTCTTTCTCAATTCACGTCCTTATTATGAGTCGATGATGTGATGGGTGTTTATATGCTACTAGCTGAAGTACCCGTCCCCGACAGGTTAGTGAATGCAAATTTCCAAAAAGCAAGAACTTTCGTCAGCATTGTAGGAGTACACAGAATGGATGTAGTATGTTGCCAAAGTAAAGAAAGCGAAGTTATAATTTTTATGTATTGTTAAAATATTACAGGTTAGAGAGTAACTAAGTAATATCATTTCATTCGCTTTAGTCGTAATTATGTGATGCGCGAACGAATATTTACGCATATTGAAATAATTTTCGCAAAACCTCAAAATGTAATCAACATTTTTGAAAAATTGGAAACCTAGAATTTATGTTGAGTGACAACCTATCATGTCACCCAAATTCGTTTCATTCCCTGCAGTCTTTATTTCGTGATGCTGGAACAAATTTTCAGCATTTTAAAACGATTTTCGCAAAATCTCAAAATGTAATCAAAATATTTTAAAAATTCAACGCCTATAAATTAAGATTAGCAACTACCTATCATATCACTAAATTTCGTATCATTCGTATTAGTCGTTATTATGTGATGTTTGAAGAAATATAAACGTATTTTGAGAGAATTTTCACAAAATCTAATAAAAATGTTTAAAAAATTGGACTCCTATAGTTTATGTTGAGCAACCATCTATCGCGTGACCAAATTTCATATCATTCGCTTTAGTCGTTATTACGTAATGCGGGAACAAAGATTCACTCAGTTTTAAACGATTTTCGCAAAATCTCGAAATATGATCGATTTTTTTTTCATTAGATGCTTATAGTTTGAGGTGAGTGACCACCTATCATTTCACCAAATATCATTTTTTCACCTTTGCAGTTATTACGTGATGTGCGAACACAAATTTACGCAGTTTGAAATGATTTTCGCAAAATTCAAAATCTAACCAAGATATTTATTTTAATTCGACGCCTATTTTTAAGTTGAGTGACCACATATCATGACACCCAATTTCATATCATTCGCTTCAGTCGTTTTTACGTGATGCTTGAACGCAAATTTACGCAGTTTCAAAGGATTTTCGCAAAATCTCAAAATCCAATCAAGATTTTTTAAAAATTGGACGCCTATGTTTTAAGTTGAGCGACCACCTATCATGACACCCAATTTCATATCATTCGCTTCAGCCGTTTTTACGTGATGCTTAAACAAAAAAAGCGTCACGGACAGAATGACAGAACGGCAGAATGACAGAATGACAGACAGACAAACTTTTTTTTGAGGGTCGCATCGGATTCCCGGGTGCTTGAAACGGATAGAAATCGCAAAATTTTTGAATTCCAAGAAATGTACAGACAAAAGTCTAATTTTATTTATATAGATTGAAAACAATTCTAGACTCGGAGCGAAAATTTTTGAACGCATAGAAAAATAAAGCGGTTGCATCCACTGTAAATGAGTTTTTAAAAAACAAAGAATGAATAAATATAAGGCGTCCTTCCCTCGATGTAGAGTTATTTTTAGACTGCAAAAGCAATATACTAGTAGGGAAAGTAAGACATAAACAGAGATATATATCTTTACAGGAAATCGGATAACCGTTTCGGGAAAATGGGAGAGTTCAGCTGGTGGAATCTCTACTAATTATATACTTTCTCAATGTCAAAACCACCCAGTAACAGCTGAATCTGTATACGTAACAGTTGCGAGTACAGTTGAAAATATATTGCAGTGTTCGACTAATCTATATATAGGGTGTCCCATAATGATTGGGACAAATTTTAAAGGGATGTAGGCAGGGGCGTAGCCAGAAATTTTTCATGGGGGGGGGGGGGGGTTTACGACTACTGCAACTCACATATATGCATACATATGTGTGATAAGGGAGTGAAGAATATACATTTTGTATGGCAAAAAATTCCTCATTGGGGGGGGGGGGGGGCGGGGGTTATGACTAACGTGACCATTTATTTTTTCCTTTAAAACGGGACATCTACCTTTTTTGGCAAGAGTGTATTTATGTTATTCCTCAAAACGGGACATCTACTGTTTTTAAGGTAATAATGTAGGGAGACTGAATTTACAGGTCTGGTTATCTTTTAGTTGTTAAGAAAGCGCGCAAAAAAAGCTTGTGTTAATGTTAATATCAAAATAAAACTTTGATAAAACACACATGTACTATAAAAAATAGTGCAAGACGTACATTTCGGGTGATACAAGGGGTAGACCGTGCTTCGACTTCAAAAATACCATCCGACACAAGGCAGGACCAGGAAAGAGAGAAATATAAACTAAAAGACACACAGAAAAGAGGAAATTGTCATACGGAAGGAAAAATTCTTAGAAAAGCAGAGTGAAAAGGGAAAATAAAGTGGAGATCGGGGGAGGGGGGGGGGAAGAGTAAGCAAAAGAGGGACATGACTTTAAAAAAAGAAATAAAAATTAAATAAATTGAAATAGTTGACAAAAAAGAAACATTAAAAGGACAAACACAAAAACAATACACTCCCCTGGCGTTTTCTTTGCGTCTCGAGAGGGGAGGGAGGGAGGTCAGGTTTTCTTTTTACAGACGCTGCGGTTGATTTACCGTGGGTTGCTCTCTTCCTAAAAACGGGTCATTGCAAGGGACATTTTCTGAAAACGGGACATCACGGTGTCCCAAAGATTTTCTTGGGGACAACGGGACAAGTCACCTAATAACGGGACTGTCCCGTTCAAAACGGGACGTATAGTCACCTTAGTTATGACCCCCCTAACGCCCCCCCTGGCTACGCCCCTGGATGTAAGGTACATAATAAGGATTCAGAATCTCATATCAATGTGGGGTCTGGAACGACGTCTTCATGTAGCTGTTAATAATCACTTTGAAGCAAGTGCCGAAATAAAAGTGAACTTTCCGACCATTTTTCGTCAAAAACTAAAGTATATTTCACAGAAAGCAAAAAACACGTAACTAAAGTTAACAGTTTAAAACTTCTATTTCATTTCATTGATGAAGTTTTTGAAGGCAGGCCCATTGTTGCTTCTCATTGGCATAAACGTGAGAAAGATTCATGCTTTTCTCAGGCTACTCCTATAGCGAGTTAAATAAGTAAAAACAGCATGGACTTTTTCATGAGTTAACAACACTGTAAAATTAAATAAAAAATTTCCTATGCATTTATTACATCTTTACTGTCGGAATGTAATATTACGATAAAAATACAAATTATATTTATTCTGAAACTTAATATTACATATTAGAGCTATTTACGCATTTTTACACTTATTTTACTTAACATCAAACACTTAAATAACATGCCTCCAACATAGTACACAGGTAATACGTGTGTTAAAGCCACATGTCCAATGAAAAATGTATATTTTGAACACAGGGACAAAAGAAAATATTTCTGTTAAAACATCTTTTCGCTTAAAGCAAGTACATATTACATTTATTTTGCAATATATTATGAATGCAATCAGGGACGTAGCCAAGGGGGGGGTTGGGGGGTCATAACCCCCCCATGAGGAATTTTTTGCCATACAAAATGTATGTTCTTCACTCCTTTACCACACACATGTATGCATATATGTGAGTTGTAGTAGTCGTAACCCCCCCCCCATGAAAAATTTCTGGCTACGCCCCTGAATGCAATATATTTCAAATCGCATTCAAATTAAAGCAAAATATCCTGAAAAGGGCCTCCCTTTTCACTAAATTCATATATTTTCTAATTTCTGTGGGCTAATGCATTAACGAAATTTTACTTATTGGAAATTTTGAAATACACTATAAACGCTACACTAATGCCAAGCTTCTGCAAGTACTTTATTTACGAAAGAGCTATCACATTCAGAACGCGTGTTGCTCGATTAAAGTGCAGTGTAAATATCAATGCAGTTTCACCTTCATATTTTATCGCGACGATCAACCTGGGTCAAAGCCGCTTCTGTTGTCGTAAGCAACATCATCGTCCGATCTCCATGTGGAAATATGAACAGGATCGACATCACGTGATCATGCGATAAATTTTTTCATACCTATGACACACCTTTCTTACTGTTTTTGGTTTACCATTTACATATGTTTATTGACATTTCTCAAGAAGGCAATACATTTGCTCTGTGTAAAATTTTCTATGACCTAGTTTTCTTTTTTTTTTTTTTTCTTTAAGAAACTTGAATACACTTTCAGATTTAATCTCTGTAAATTCAATTTGCTCTTTTAATTGCATTTAATAAAATCATATGAGTATATATATTTAATTATAGGTATTAAAATGTTAAAAATTACCTTTTTCTAATTAGTATGCATCAGAGACGGATTAATGCAATTTTGTGGGAAGGGGCGATTAGTTGAAATTTATGTCCATTTTATGGAAGTAAAATGGGATATCTTATATTTTTATATAATGTCTCTTTTCTCGGGGGAGGGGGCGACCGCGCCCCCCCTCTATAATCCGTCAGTGGTATGCATATAGTTACAGGTGAGGTTTGCTTATGTCACTCAAACATTACTACAAAACAAATGCATTAAAATGTGTTGTACACTTACACTGATATTGTTTAATGTTAGCCAATTTTTCATGTTACTCACGAAATTTTTTCATACCCTACTAACCAACTTTCATACATTCAAACGAGCGTGAAAATGATTATCCAATCAAGATGCAAAGCGAAATTGAATAGTTCGGCAATAATAATATTACGTATATAATATAGTAAATTTTATTTACATTATTTAATTTTCGATTCCTAATTTTTATTCCGCAGTTTTAAGTAACATGTAGTAGAGTATTTTTATATTTACTTTACTAATGTTTTTATTAGAGCATTTATTTATTTTCTTTATTAGGAAGCAGATTTGGGTTTTGAAAGAAATAGAACTTGCCTTTTTTATTCCAAATAACATGAACAGATGTACAGATATAATTTTCTTAAACTTATGGAAAATAACTATAAATAATACAAAATATCATTCATGTATATATATGTGTGTGTGTGTATGTTAGACGAACGTTGTAGTGGTTTTTCGTAGTCGGGCGATGTTGGGAAGAAAGACGGCGTAGTTTCCTCGTCGGGTTAAAATGAGCACCAGGGTCTCGCGGTCGGAGGACCGCCGCTGGAATCCGCGGGCGCAGATGTAAGACGGTTTACCCGGGATGGGGCTGTTGTACGGAAAAACACTCCGGGATTACGGATATTTTTATTTAGTTTCGCACAGTTTTAGGAGGCAAGTGAAGTCACGAAAAATCTCAGCTCCGAGTTGCGTTTCCAATTATATAACCTCGGATCACGTGTTCTATACAGTATCACATGTTCCAAAAGAGATTCATTTATTGGTTATTAAACTGTCCGGGTCTGCTAGCCTTAGGAAATTCTTGCGAGGTGTGGCGACAGCAGACCGTGGGAAAGAGGGGAGATATATTACTTGCGTTTAAATTAGATTTAGATCCTGATACAAATTCTTTGTTTAAAACGAAAGTCACTACGCCCTAAAGAATTTTGAAGCAAGCAAAGAGAAATTTTTGATTTTGAGAGGATGTTTAATTTTATATGTTATATATACAGAATAATTGTTGGTTGGTTGGTTGGTTGGTGTTTATTGGCACAAGGTCCAAAAAGGACATGCTGCGCCAGACAAGGAGTAAAAATCATATCAGAATGTATTCAGATAAAAGGTACCACAAAAATCTAGTAAAAGCTAAAATGTAAAGCCTAAAAAGGTGAAAGTAAAATTCAAAAAGTGTTAAAAGTAGATAAAAAGTGAAACAAAGACATCTGGATGGGGGTTCCCATCCAGATACCAGTCAGACAGAAAGGGACACGTTACACTGAATAAAAAATATTGATCCGTCTAAGAAAAGCAAATAGATTCCGATGTGGGGTTTCACCCAGAATTTCGTCTAGTTTAGGATGAGAACAGTTAAAAAGTATTTGATAAAAACTATTAAAAGCAGTGCACGACGTTAAAAGATGACGAATGGTGAGGTGAGTATGACAGTGAGGGCACTCCGGGGCGGGTTCGCCCAAAAGTAAGTGCTTATGAGTAATTCGCGTATGTCCGATGCGAAGACGTGCCAAGATGACATCTAGCCTGCGATAGGGATGAGACGACCAGGGTACGAGAGTTGGGCGAATAGAACGAAGTTTGTTCCCCGTTTCATTGTCCCATTTATCGGCCCATATGCCATTTACAATGCTGGAGATGCTGGACTTTATGTCACTGTAGGATGGAGTGCCGGTGTACGGGAGGGTCGCATGCTTCGCTAGTGTGTCCGCTTTTTCATTTCCCGGGATCCCGATGTGACTGGGTACCCAACAGAGGAGAACACTGTACCCGCGGTTTATAAGCTGATCATACTTGTGTAAAACTTTATGCATATAGTTATGTGTTAGGGAGCCGGATTTCAGATTTTCTAGAACACTAAGGGAGTCAGAGTAGATGATAAAATTCTTTGTGTTCGTTCTCGAGATGTACAGAAGGCTTTCGTATATGGCAAGTAATTCGGCAGTAAAGATGGAGCAAAAGGGAGGTAGAGTATAGCTACCAGTATGATTTTTACCCACGAAGGCAAAACCGACGTGATTCCCAGTTTTGGAGCCATCAGTGTATAATTTTTCATATTTGTCATATTTGTTGTTGTGATCGGAGAACAACTGTTGGTAGACTTTAGGATCAGTATCCTGCTTTGCAAAGCCTTCGAAAGGTTGTAGGTAAGGTATCTGCAATATGTTCCATGGTGGGGTTTCATGAAAAGAGCATATAGAGACTTTTACATCCTCCAATTGGGTACCGACAAGACTCCTACGAATCCTTAGTCCAAAGGGGGGAGTACAGATGGGACGATTTGCATAAAAACGGTCAAGATGAGTATCTATAAAAGAATTCTTTAATGGATGTGAAGGATGAGAAAGAATACGAAAGTATGTGTTTAATGAGAGCTTATGACGGATGAGGGTGAGAGATGGCTCGTGGCAGGTGACGTAAAGACTATGTACAGGTGATGTTCTAAAAGCACCAGAGCAAATGCGGAGTGCAGCATGATGCACAGGGTCAAGTTTTTTTAACACTGATTTGCAAGCTGACCCATACGCGCAACTTGCATAGTCCATTTTTGAACGTATGACAGCACGATAAATCCGTAACAGAGCGTCACGGTCAGCCCCCCAAGAGGTGTTGGTTAAAACCTTTAAAATATTAAGCTTTTTCTCGCATTTACTGCGAATGTCAGAAATATGATTAGCAAAAGTTAGTTTTTTGTCGAAATTTAATCCTAAAAATTTGACAGAGTCCTTCACAACAATGTTATTATTACCCAGATAAAGTTCTGGGTCGGGGTGGATCCCGCGTTTCCGGCAAAAATGGGTGCATACGGTTTTTTCAGCAGATAAAGTGAAACCATTTGTGTCACACCATTTTAAGATGCGGTTTATGGCATTTTGAAGCTGCCGTTCGATGAGGCGCATATCTTTCCCCTGGCAGGAGATTTGAAGGTCGTCGACGTAAAGGCTGCCGTAGACTGTGGGTGGCAGTTGTCTAAGGATATTATTGATTTTAATTGAGAAGAGGGTGACGCTAAGTACGGAGCCCTGAGGAACACCCTCGTCTTGGATGAAATTATCAGATAGAGTACCATTGATGCTGACACGGAAGTGTCTGAGGGATAAAAAGTTTTTTATAAAAGTTGGTAGATTGCCTCGAAAGCCTATATTATAGAGGTCTTGGAGTATGCCGTACCTCCATGTGCGGTCATATGCCTTTTCAATGTCAAAGAAAACGGACACTAGGTGATTCTTTCTAAGGAAGGCATTCCGAATTTGCGTCTCTAGATTTAAAATATTGTCAAGTGTGGACCTGCCTTTGCGGAAGCCACTTTGAAAGGGATGTATATGGTCCCCAGTCTCTAGAATGTAAACAAGGCGAGCATTAACCATCTTTTCCATTAGTTTGCACAGACAACTAGTAAGGGCTATGGGACGGTAATTACTAGGGTTAGAAGTATCTTTCCCAGATTTAGGAAAGGGAATAACTATTGCATTTCTCCAGGAGGAAGGAAAGGTTTGTTCATTCCAGATTCTATTGTATAATTGCAAGAGGATTTGTAATGAGTCATGGGACAAGTGTTTCAGCATTTTGTAAGTAATACCATCAGGACCAGGAGCGGTATTGGAGGCCTGTCTTAAGTATTTGGTGAGTTCACTGATGGTAAAATTACTATTGTAAGAAAAATGGGAGGAGGTTTTAAATTTTATTTTTTTTCGTTCGGACTGTTGTTTATATGACAGAAAAGTATTTGAGAAGGAAGTACTGCAGGAGATAGAGGCAAGTGTCTGACCGATAATGTTTGCTATTTCTTTTTTTTCCGAAATAATATTATTGTTTACAGACAGACAGGATATTGAAGGATTATTATAGATTCCCATGGCTCTTTTAGTTTTTGTCCATAGCTCCTTACTAGAGGTACTGGGCGTTATGCTAGAGACATATTTTATCCACGATTCCCTTTGACATTGCCGCCTTATTTTTCTAGCGTAAGCTTTAGCTTTTTTAAAGAGAACTAGATTTTCGGTCGTGGGGTACCGCCGGAAGATGCTCCAGGCTTTCTGCTGCTGTTTTTTTGCTAGAGTACAGGTTTCATTCCACCACGGTTTTTTATTGTGCCGATGTTTCATGCCCGATTTAGGAATGTTGGCATCTGCTGCCTTGATAATAAGGGAGGTGACTTTGTCAACGACCTCATCAATGGAACCTACAAGACTATTTGAGGATATATTGGATAAATGGGTGAAGGTGGGCCAATCTGCCTTTTCATAATTATATCTTGGAGTGGTACAGTTGTCTTTCCTATTATGGTACAGAGGTGAGAGGAAAATCGGAAAGTGATCACTGTTATGTAGATCGTTAGAGACTGAAAAGTTATATAATGGGAGGATAGATGGAGAGCAAATGGCGAGGTCTATGGCATGGAAGGATTTGGTTGGGTGGTGGAAATAGGTGTTATCACCGTTATTCATAACGCAAAGCGAGAAGTCGGTTAGCAGTTGTTCTATGAGATGGCCCCTATTGTTTGTGTCTTTGCTTCCCCACAAGGGACTATGGCCATTCATGTCCCCCAGGAGGAGAAAGGGGGGAGGAAGTTGTTGTATAAGACTATTGAGGGAGGTTTGGCTGATGGTTTCGCTTGGTGGCAGGTATATGCTGCAGACTGTTGTTAGTTGTTTTAATTGAATACGAGTGGCAACTGCTTGCAGGTTAGTGTTGAGATTGAGCTTAGTGTGAGGATAACTATTGTTAATCAAAAGGGCAACTCCACCAGTGGCCCTATCATTGAGCTCATTGTCTTTGCGAAGGATGGTATAATTACGGATTTTAGTATGTCTATTGGTTTTAAGAAAAGTTTCCTGTAGGGCAAGACAGGCGGGATTATGGTTGTAAATTATAGTTTTGAGGTCGTCAATTTTGTTTAAAAAACCGTGGCAATTCCAGGATAGCAGCAGAGCCATGATTAAGTGATGTCGGAGATGACCGCGATTTTACTCTTAATCCCCGTCGGTTGAAGCGGGGTACTTGGGATGACTTCATCATCCATAATGTGATCTGAAATGTCAGAGTCGGTAGGATCCAAATGTAGTATAGAGTCGTCTATGGGCCGTTGTGGAAGGATGCGTTTAAGTCTGGCTTTGTTGTATTTTGTCTTGTAAGCTGAACTTTTTTTGAGTAAAGGTCTATTTTGAGTGGAGAGGTTGCTTTGAGGCTTCTTATTGGGTGTGCTTTTTTGTGTGGCTATTGAGGCATTATTTTGAGTAGTTGACTGTTTAGCTTTTGGGAAGGAAGTTGATGAACAGACAGGTTTGGATTTGGGTGGGTCAGTTTGGGTAGCAATTGATGCAACCGCTTTCACTGTTGCAGCATAAGATTGACCAGGTTTAGGGGTGCGAGAGGCTATTATTTTACGTGCTTCTGGGTAAGACAATCCTTGTGTGGCACGCAAGGACTGGATTTCTTTTTCATAAGACCATTTAGGACAGGAACGGGAATATGAGGGATGGTCTTGTTTGCAGTTAACGCATTTAGGAGAGCCGGAACAGGTGTCACTGTCGTGGCCAGAGATACCACAGCGGGCACATACTGGGGAACCACGACAGGAAGGTTTTGTATGGCCAAACTTTTGGCACTGAAAACAACGGGTAGGATTAGGTATGTACGTTCTGACGGGACATGAAAGGTAGCCTGCTTTGATATGAGATGGAATCTTAGGAGATTGAAAGGTCAAGATTATGTGTTTTGTGTCTATTATTTGGTTATTGCGTTTTATAGTGATTCTGCGAACTGCACTAACATTTTGGGATTTCAGATTTTCCAGGATTTCAGCCTCTGAACAGTGTAACAGGTCAGGTTCTGATATGACGCCTCTTGATGAGTTAAGTGTTTTATGAGGGGAGACAGTGACAGATTTTAGGCCCATAATTTTTAATTTCATAATGTTGTTTGCCTGTGTGCTATTGTTTACTTCCACTAAGAGGTCTCCTGAGCGTATTTTTTTTATTTTAGCAACTTCTCCGACATGATCAGTTATGCACTTATGGATTAGGAAAGGGGATGTTTGGCTAAAGTTAACGTCCTGACATTTCACAAGAAAAAATTTTAAATTACCATCTCCTTGAGTGAGAGATTTCGGAACGTTGACATGAGACGAAGATAATGTCGTATCCATATTGGAGATTGGAAATTCGGACCCGACCGCACCACCCACCACGGAGCCCAACAAGGGGATGCACATTCGTGCACCAGTGCTAGTCGGGTCTATACGCGCACAGTACATCCCTTAGGCAGCGTCCACCCTTAACGACGTGCCCAGTAGATGTCCGTTTGCTTGATCCCTAGCAGTTGATCGAAATCAGTACCACCAGCCGGTTGATACACAGGGGAACGCTGTGCACCTCCCGTTTACCCGAAGCCGAGGCCAAAGCAATGTGTTGGAGAATAAACCCCCTCAATTACCAGGATCCCCATTTCCGGGGACACGGGTCTCCACGCACGGCAAACACGTGGGCAGTTTACCCGCCAACAGAAGCTGACGGTACAGAGCGACCACAGCTTCTGAAGGGGGGCCCTCACTTCAAGAGAAGAAACCACATCGAGGGAGAAGGGGAAGGAGACAGAAGAAGGAGAGAGGAGGGTAAAAAAACAGAGGAGCGAAGGATCGCTGGGGCCCCGGGATTGCGACACCCGTGAAAACCTAAAGAAGGTTTTCCCCCTGAGGGGACAGAATAATTGTAACGGTGCGTAAATATGAAGTAATTCCCATTCTTTTATTTTAAATTAAAATCAAAATGTGCATTTTTTTTTTATTTTAAAGCGAGTTTACAAATAAGGGACCAAAAAATTGGCGCGTTCAACTAAAAATTACATTTATTTCAGCGATTTCGAAAGATAGGAAAAGTTTGGCAACCACCAAATTTTTGGGGGTGCTACTAAATATTTGGATCCTATATACACCCCCGTTTTAGAGGACACTTTTTAGGGTCCCTTTTCATTCAGGGGCCATGGCGCTTGCCCTGAATGCCCTGCCTGAAATCAGTTTCTGAAAAATGGCCCCAAAACTCGAAGACCGCCCCGAGCCCCAGTTAAAGTTAGTCCGCTTTTGACCTATTTTCAATTACAGAACATGCACATAATCCTTGAAAGTAAATATTTTACCGCACCTTCACGAGAAGACAACGACAGTCTGATAACTTTTTATCGTTCCGAATTCAACCACTCCAACCTTTGACTATTTTTATCTATAAGGTATCTCCGTTTCACAATACGTGTTGCAGAATGGCAAGGTAAACGTGCCACATTTTGCGTTTACGCAGCTTGCAGAGAGATGGGACAGGATTAACGATTCGACTCTGAATTCGGAATGCGCGTAAATGAACTTTTGCGACAGCATGAATTTCTACTGTCCATGTGTTAGGAATCATGATTAGGTGGGAGAGAAAAATACACACACACAAAAAAAAAAAAAATTAGTTTTAAACTCACGTTGAGTAACACGTAAACACTTTTTATAACTATAAAAGCCATGAAGCTATAGACTATAGGTGAGAACATTCTCCGTTGCTGCTTGCTGAAATTCGGGTTCTCCAAACTACCTTTCAAATATGTAAACATTGGAAATCGAGTACCCTGCAGCGCTTCTAGCGGTCGAACAGTAAAATATTTTCAGCGCTGACTGCTAGCCGGTTTTGGCAATTGTCAAAAATTGCATATTTAACAGTGCTGTTCGGAAAAATCGTGTGATTTTGGCACATAAGTACAAATAAACTAATTATGTCAGGCACTTCAAAATTTTGAAACTGTCTCTTTATAAGCTGTACTACATAGTGAAATAAACCATAAACCTATATCAGTTTCAAAACTTTGAGAAAAAAAAATCTTAAAAATCGGAAGTTTTCGTAAAACGTGTCTCTTTGAAAAATCTTGCAGTTCAGATCCATGTTTAAGAATTTTTTCTGAAAATTTCACAAAATACACAGCTTTTTAACACTTTCCAACAAGGTTGAAAAGTGTTTATGATTTCCGTTTGTCTGTCTGTCCGTCCGTGCTCCTTTAAATATGCATTGATTTCTACAAAATTTATATATGTTATTCTTACCAACTGTGCCATGTACCCTATTGAAAATGATCTATGTAGCATTTATAGTTTTTCTACAGGAGCACTCAAAATATTTACGGTACATTGCGCTCTATGGGAAGTTATTCTTTAAAGCGTATCATCCTTACTATATAGTTACGCTGATCCCTGACTTCAAGATAAAACTTCTTCCGCCATTACTGCAAAAAGATTACAAAGTTAACACAAAAAACTTAATAACATCTACACCATTTGTTCGATCCGCTTGAAATTTTGCATGAATATGTATAAAAATATAGAAAATAATATGCGCTACTTTAAAAATCTGAAAATCCACCCGTTCCCTCATTTTTAAGCGATTTCTCGCTATTTTCAGTTCCATTTCATTTCCGAGAGTAAAAACGTTAATCATTTGAGTGACAAAATTAGCTACTGCATGTGATAATTACTTCATAGTGACGTCACACTTAACAAGCTTTTTCCGGATTTGTATGTTAATTAATTTATTTATTTTAATAAAATGATTTCCTCGCGTATGTTCACAGTAAAAGGAAATCGTTGAATGGGAAAAGTTTTCGCACGTTCCCACAAGAGCATAAAATTCGATTTTAGTATACATAATAAAAATTGAACATGAAGTTATTTATTTTAGCTGGACGAAGATTAAGTTTATTAAGTGTAGACACGTTTTCGTCAAACTTTTTTTTTTCTAGAGCCCGTTGCAATTGCCTTCACAACAGGCTTCGACTTCTAGTTTTAGAGATATTCTGCTAATTGAAATGAAACAAAATTGATATATGTTGTTAAGGATTACAAGATGACGCTTTCCATCGAAAAGAATGTATAGTTAAAGAGTTCTTATAGAAGAGCATTGAAAATAATTACATTACAATATGGTCATTGGCAGTTTAGAGAAAAGTTGAAAGTTTAGAGAAAAGTCGCCAATGTTGGCGACTTATGCGATAAATTGCCAAATATGGTACGAAAAAAAAATGCTTTGAAAAATCAACCGAGATTGGCGATATTTTCATTATTTGGCGGTAAATCGAAAAATATCTAATGTGATAATATTAAGCTATGACGATTTCTTTGGGAATTTTGAAAATTCGATACTCGCGCTGTAATCAACTGATTTAGTGCATTGTGTCTCGTTAAGAAATGGTTAAAGGCTATCTGCGTAGGATTGAGAGTGGGGTTGCGTTAGTGGAATTTCGCCCACAGATGAAAATCCGTTAATGCGTAAGAACCCAAAACGGGTTAACGGATTTACATGAAACAAAATTGGAATCTCTTTTACAGGTTCTCATAAAATTGCATTTATAGTGATAATACAAATTATTTTATCTCCGAAATCTCGTCAAATTTAAGAAAAATACATCGCCAAATTTGGCGCAAAAATATTGATGTGTTGGAAAGTGTTTTATAATCAATGCGTTTGGCATGATTTATCTTTCTTGTTTGCTTATTACAATGTGTAAAGCAGCTTATGAAGAACCATCTGGAATTTTTTTGGGACCATAGTGCTGTTAGTTTATTTCAATTTGTGTACCAAGACTAAAAACAGAGGTTTTTTTTCCTTATAACTACAGCTTTAATATCCTTACCTAACATGTAAACAAGGTTATGAACGCAAGCACGAAATTTTAATTATTATTTTCACATTGCAATTGCAGTTTTCGTGCCTGCCATAGCAATGAGTAAAAAGAATTAAAAAAGGTGGTTCATCTTGATTTGATTTTTTTTTAATTAAATGAGAGACACTTTCATACTTTAACTAAGCACTAAAGTACTATATATATAAAGCATATCATAATCCATGCGTCATCCCTATTTTTCTTCCTTTTTCCATTCAGTTGGAAAATGTATCATTATTCATGAGTGTGTCGTATATCTTTCTTGTTCCATGAAATACATCTTTGGAATGAAAATCTATCTTAAAAATCCCCTCTAAAACTGTTTTACAACCTTCGCCTAGCATATTCTAACTAACTTCACTGTAGTGCAAAAGAGGAGCCCACACACGAAGAAGATTTACAAGATGCAGACATAGTGGAGCCAGATGTGTCAGTAGGAAAAAGTCAAAATTGCCCTATAATAAATTAAAGAAATTTATAGTGGGCAGCTGAGTTACGAGATTCATCAAGTGTGTCACGAGGGGACAGTCAAAATTGCCCCATAATAAATTTGAGAAATTTATAGTAGACTGTCTCAGATGGCCAATATTACGCAGAAAAGACGTAGGTCAGGAGGCGTATAAAATTAGGAAAGAGAACCAATCGCAGAAATGGAGAAACAGAAAATTATGCACGTAAAAGGGACGTGAACAAAATGAATTCAGGATTGGTTGTCCCAAAAAAAAAAAAAAAAAAAGCGAAAAGAAGAAAACGAAAAGGGAGGCCGAAGGGAAGTCTGTGAAGAGGAGATGAGAGTGAGAGGAAGTTCAGAGTAGACGGACAGAGAGTGATGGTTGTTGAGTGAGTGTGCAAAAAAATGATTGAATAAAAAATCCTAAGTGAACCATAAGTTTTGTTTGAAGACCCAATTATAGTGGCCGCGGTCCTAGGAAGGATCGCCGTGGAATCCAGCTGACGACTGCCGATAGAGATGAATCGGTGCTGAAGGCTTCAACTGCTGAAAGTTGAATGTGTGTTGCACAACTTCGCCGTCACGAGCCATCAAGCATAAAAAAATGCCCGACCAGTGCATCAGCAAAAAAGGTAAAAGAACCTTGTATTGATTTGTATTGAAAATTGGACGCACTATATCTCCCCGCTCTCCCCTATGTATATAATCACCGTTCTCACCGCGATATAGATTCTTATTATTAATCTTATTGAATATTCACAAAAAAATAATAATAATGTCACGGTTATCATTTATTAATGTGTAAGGAAAAGGAAAATTGGATAAGACATTATATGTTTGGAAGTAAAATAAGAATTAAAGAAAATGTTTTAAAAATTTGTCTCTTTATTTGAGTCGGTAATTATTTATTTCAGTAACCTTGAAATAGGAAAATTGTATTTTCTTTTAAGAGTTTTAGGTTGAAGGATTATTCCAGCAAGGTAGGATTTTGGGTTTATTGCGAATTTGTACTACCACTTACGATTCTTAAAACCAAACAAGAATCTCTGTCCAACTATTGCGGTCATTACCCTTTTTACTTCATTCACCATTTTCAATACTGCTTGAAATGCTCATTCTAATCTATGAGTGTGCCATGTTCGTCTTTCTTGTTCCACATACACTTCTTCAGAATTGAAATCTACATTAAAATCACCTACCAAAACTGTTTAAAAATCTTTGTCAGGCATATTCTAACTATACTTCATCTTTATAAATACCATTTGGAACGTGTATCATAATCTATGAGTATACCGTATTTGTCTTCTCCCTGTTCCATAAAACACTTCTTCGGAACTGAAATCTGTATTAACCCTTTAAAGCGCAACCCTTTCCCAATGCTGAAAAAAGGGCAGCCATTGACAGCTGTCGCCCAAAAAAGGGTCTCTAGATCTGTGGCACGCGATGAACATTTCGATCGTCCGCCATCTTTCTGCTAGTTGAGTCGAGCGATGGCAACGGCTGTCCTTTTTTCAGCATTGGGCAATCGATCCAGCTGTTTTCGCATTCTTCCATTTTTCAGCAGATGTCAGTGCTGTTAAAAATAATCGTGACAATTTTTTTTTACGGGAAAGGACGTGCTGAAAAGTAAAGGATTATCGTGGACCGCAACTATTTTTATAGAAATCAAATCTATTCTTCGGGACTGGCAACAGTCAAAACGTCAGAGTTTCGTGATCCCAGAGCGGGAACACTGCGCGTTAAAGGGTTAAAACCGTATGCCAATTTCTAGCCGAATTTGGAAGATAAGCGTGGTTTGGTTTTGAAGACATTGTTTGGCAACAAAACTTGGCGATCAATTATCAAAAATTACACGACGCTATAAAAGCTGTTTGATTTTAATAGCACAGTAATGCTTAAAATGAATTTATTTGTTACGAGTGCGTGTATTTACACAAGAGAATGTGTTTGAGTTCATTACTGAGATTTTTTTTTTTTTTTTTACGTAATATGAGTTTAATATTTTAAATATGAGTTTTCAGTAAGAGTTTTGATTTAGCCTGACTTTAAAATTGCATTAAATAAAATGTAAATACTGTTTGTTCGTGAGTCATCGTCTTGTGTAATTACACATCGTAAATGTGTAAATAAACATTTTGTGAATATTGTCTTCTGGTCGATGACTACACCGTGATCGGACAGCAGTTACCGAGTAACGTAGGGCTCCCTTAATACAGGCTGAATCATTCCTGCAATGTTTGTTTCCTAACTACGTGGTCCCAGTGAAACGAGGCCATTGGCGATAAATACTTGGTGCGGTTATCGTCTGAAATGGCGAGTAAATTGATTTTGTCTACCGGCACAGAATAGCCTTAGCGTAACGTGTTGCGTCATCTGTGTGCACGACTAATGTTATCCTGCTTTGTACACTGAAAAAAAAAAAAAAAAAAAAAAAAAAAAAATGTTTTGATGAATCAACAAAATTATCCAAATAGCCCCAACGAAATTTTTGTTGAATTAACAAAATTATTTGACTATTTCAACAAAACATTTTGTCTATTTAATCAGACAATTTGGTTGAAATAACCAAATGCTTTGTTAATTTAACCTAACTATTTATTTAAATGGTTTATTTGGTTAAAATCAACCAAATTGTTTGTTTGAATTAACAAAGTTTCTTTGTTAACTGGTGTTATGCCGGCTCATTTAACAAAATTAATTTATTTGATTTTACTGATACATTTTTTAACCTACAAACAGCCGTTGAAAGTTTCAGAGATAGGACTAAATAATTTATCTAGTCATCAAAATTCGTACCGTAATTTCCGGCTTATAATCCGCGGATTATCTACTAAAAAAGATGAAAATTTATCCAGTGCGTATTATGCATCGCTGCGTACTATCTGCTGAAATTTCCCCTGAAGTCTTCAGATTTTACAGTAAAAAACTTTTAAAAAACAAAATAAAAGTTCATTTATTTTTTTCCACTATATTTAGACAGTATATTTGCTGTCTATATATTATTCCAGAAAAGGTTTATTGTTTGTATAAGTATTATTCCAGTAAAAAAGGTAGGTCTCAGTTCAATTTTGTTTTTCTTATAATAATGTCACTTGACTAAATAATTACGATGTTACAAAAGTATTCTGCATGCTACCATACATTTTGTTTTGTTTGTTCCGAAAGAAATGTTCGCTTTCTTATATTTGATTAATTTCATAATACAGTTCTTAGGGCTTACAGGTAGAATGCATAGCTTAAAAATTGTGTATCATTTGTGATTTAAATCGAAAAATGACCGTCAAAGTATGTTTGATAATTCTCATTCATAACAATAGATTTTTAGTAGGAAATGTTTTACAGTAAGCCGATTCTAATATTAATACTGTGGTTTTCCTATACATAGAAAATAATTACCAATTTTGGTCAAAGCATCGCCATACTATCCGCGGATAACCTACCGCTGAGGATTATCTAAAGAAATTTTTTTTTTCTACTTGAAAAAAAGTGCCTGCGGATTATCTATCGCTGCGGATTATAAGCCGGAAATTACGGTATTTTTATTTTACTATCTTTATAAATCTATAAATTCAATTTCAGTTTTTTTTTTCACACAAAAAATCTTGGTAAGACAATCCAAAATCACACTTGCGTTCGTCATAAAATAAGTATGTGCACACTATTTCCTCAAATTTTACATTATAAAAAGATCTTTTCCTATATAATAATGATCCAAATTCTAAAAAATGTCAAGAGAAGTATACGGGGCAGCTATTTTTAAGTGTCTGATAGCTCTCTCTCTCACTCTTTTCTTTTCTGTTGGAAAAACCAAATAAACACCGGCGGTCTAAAAGAGAATTTATATACAACTAGCGGCTACCCGCGACTTCGTCCGCGTCGGCTTTAGACTTTAGAATTAGGTCTCGAGAGAAACGAAGCATGTGTGAATAACAAATATGTTTGCGACTAAAGAAACTGCATTTAAATATTATTTGCTTTTTACTTATTTTAAATGAAGTATAATGCATGGTAGTATACTTCATTTAAAATAACAAAGTATGTAAAATTACTAAATTTAGATTTTTTTCAGATGTTTGGCGAATAGAGACAGTTACGACAGTATTTGCGAACTGTTTTGAGTGTTCTTGTAAAAGAAATATTTATGCTATATGCGTGAATTTTAGCCTATGTTAATCAGGAATAGTGCAGCTTTCTATTAGTGAAAAAGTTTTAGAATCGGTTCTATAGTTAGAGATACCCATAGAGCGTAATGTATTAGAATTATTTTGAGTGTTCCTTTAAAGGAACTATTTGTGCTACATGCATTAATTTTAGATTATAATACTCAAGAATAGTGTAGCTTACTATCAGTGAAAAAAGTTTTGGAATCGGTTCAGTACTTACAGAGATACACATAGAGCGAAATGTAATTCTTATGAGTATCCCTGTAAGAGAACTATTTGTGATATATGCATAAAAGGTAGCCTATAACACTCAGGGTCCACCCAGTGTCTAAGAGGGTCTGCTCTCAAACCTGGAAGGCGGGATGTGCCAGGTTCAAACACCGGTTGCGCCTGTCGACCTAGCCGCTCGCAGTTTTCCGTGTTTTTTTTTTCAAAAACCTCGGGAAAATACGGGCTAGGATCCCTTAGAAAATTCCACACAGAGGAATTCTCCATATACGCCTAGGACCCTATAGGCCTAGGACTTTCGATCAGTCAAGAAAGTTTTAAAATCGGTTTAGTTGCTACAAAATTTCCATAGAGCGCAATGCATTAGCATTATTTTGAGTGTCTTTGTAAAAGAATTATTTATGCTATATGCTTGAAAGGTTGCCTGTATGTTAATCCAGGGCATAAGCTATCTTCATTACAAATTTTTCCAACCATTTTTGTGTGATTCAGTCAAAAACATCCAAACACATAAACGTACACATTTATATTATTTGTAGAATTTGGAAATTTACGAACTTTAAGAAACACATCTGGACTTTTCTTGGTACTTACCTATTATCTCGGCGGTCATTCCCGCCAAACTGTCGTCAAATGAGTTGCTAAACTGTTGCCAATCGTATTCAAAACCATTAATAATTTAATGTGCCCGGCATTTATCTCGGCAGAAAATCGCTCGTCTTGGCGGACCGCCGGGATAATGCGTAAGTACACTTTTCTTTATTTATCCTTTTTAATTTGGCGTAAAATCAACATAATTTCCTTTTCAAATGCATGAGATTTTGCAAACAGAATTTCTGCTTTATTTCAAAAGCATAAATCATTTTGTGCGGGCGATAAAACGGTTTTTAATTAATAGTTAGAAAAGTAATTAAAATTTTCGAGCCTCAGGTACACTTTACCGAAGTCATGGGTGCAGGCATGCTCAAATTTTCAAAGCTCTGCTTTCTGTAGATTTGTCTGGAGAACATTCATTTTTATTATTAGAGATAGATATATTTGGCATAAAACTGGCATAATTTTCGTATGATTTAATGTTTTTCAGATGCACGTGCTTTTTTATTGAAGTAATAGCATTCTTGTTAGCTCAAAACATGAATCATATGATACGGGCGAAACTCGCCAAGCATGGCAACATAAAAACGGTTTTTAATTAATAATTAAAAAAGTAATTAAAATCTAAAATTCTAAGTAGCCTATAACCAACTCCAGGGTCCCATCTATATCTAAACCGAAATGCATCCTAATCGATTAAGCGGTTTAGGCGTGAAAGCGTCATAAACAAACAAACAAACTCACTTTCGCAATTATAATATTAGTTAGGATAACTTAGCTGGCAGAACTCAAGCACTTTGATAAATGTAATTTGAAGCTAATAAACATTTTTATAGCTCGAGTGTTTCATTGGGAAAAGAAATGCATTCTCCCTTAGAAAGAATATAAAAATTATGAGTGCAAACCATAAGTGATTTCTTTTCAGGCGTCTTAAACGAATTAAAACTGTTTGCTACATAGAACTGATATAGTATTTAAAAATGTGTGTTCTAAACTACGAAAACCTAATAAATTAAAACCTAAACTACAAAAATATTTTCTATATATATATATATATTATATATATATATATATATATATATCAGGGGCGTAGCCACGAGGGGGGGGGTTATGGGGGTCATAACCCCCCCATGAGGAATTTTTTGCCATACAAAATGTATATTCTTCGCTACATTATCACACCCACGTATACATATATATGAGTTGTAGTAGTCGTAACCCCCCCCCATGAAAAATTTCTGGCTACGCCCTGATATATATTATATATATATATATATATATATGTATGTATGTATGTATGTATTAATGACTATGTCATTTTATCTCTCACCCCTTTATTGAAAATTGTCCAAAAATGTGCCCCAAAAATACGACATAAAAATGCGACATAATTTTACATATATTTAAATACTATTAGTTCACAATAGCTTTAATCTATAATCTATTGTTACAATATTTCGTAAGCTGTAGAATATGCATCACATGTATTTTTCTATAAATAAGTTACAATCATAAAAATTTCAACAAAGGGTTACCAGGCGAAATATGTGAAAGATGAGAGATGAAATGACATAGTCAATTAATATCGTTTTAATATGACAATAATGAAACTAAAAAATTATTGGGGTTCAGGGGAGTCTCACCCTAACGAGGTTCGAACAGCCAAATTTATATATATGTATATATATACAGTGGCGTAGCGAGGGGATAGTTTGGGGGGGTCAGAATCCCCCCCCTCCCTCAATTTTTCAAAAAGGGCTTTATTCTTGGCAATGAGAGCCTGAGCCTACAAAATAGGAAGAGTTCTATCTCATCTTCTAAATTTTTAGTTAGAAATTTTAGAGATATTTTATGCATAACTTATTTTACTATTGTAAATATGAAATAGAATAGAAATTGCAGTGGTAATATCCGATAATGACAGATTCTTAACCATAGATTAGCAGACTCTGTGGCAACAAATGGTAATGGGTTCTCATCTTTACTACTTTTTCCAAGCTTAAGCACTGTTAATCGAGTTATGGTCCACTTTTCTTTCATGTTTGCCATTCCCTAAACTCAGGGCCAGGTGAACTGCCCTAGATGCCCAGTGGTAATTATGGCCCAGGATAAGGGGCCTCAATGTAAGGGCCTTTTTGAAGCTTACTATTTCCGGACCATAATTTTTTCGTTACGGCATTACCTACCACCCCCCTCTTAAATCTTTTTCTGCCTATACTACTGTATAGATATATATATTTATTTATTTATGTATAAACGCATTATACCGGTATTGCCCAGCTAAGTCTATATTCACGCCCCCCCCCCAAAATTATCTTCTTCCAGCCTATATATATATACAGGGCGTAGCCACGGGGGGGGGGGGGGTTAGGGGGGTCATAACCCCCATGAGAAATTTTTGCCACATAAAATGTATATTCTTCACTCTATTATCACACACACGTATACATATATATGAGTTGTAGTAGTCGTAACCCCCCCCCCATGAAAAATTTCTGGCTACGCCCCTGTATATATATGTATTAACATTTTTACATATTTAGATATTTTGCGGCCAGGTACATTGTTGAAAAGGGATTTTGATTGTTTTAACTAAATTAGTCTAGCAGACATTGAGTGGTTATAATCTTAATCTGTAGAAACTTATAAAAACACTAAAATAAACAACTAAATTTTATAAATAGATAAACTAATTAAGCTTACTTCTGAAATTTTCAACAGACTGAGGGAAAAAAAACAGTTTATATTTGTGTTTGACATTATTCATTTTTAAATGTATTTTCAAACAGTGCATTAGCTCTTCCCTCTTCCTACGTAAATAAGAGTTTAAGAATTTCTCTTTTGGGCGGGTCTGGCTGTCTTTGACACTCCTGAACAAGTTGACTGTTGAGAGATTTCAAATTTCATTCGTTCGGAGTTTCAGCAAAAACGTTTTGTTTCAATTAAAAGCAATTTTTTAAATCAATTTGGTTGAATCAAACAAATTTTTGTTAAATCAACAAAACAAAGCTACCAAACTTCTTACTTAACTAAAATAGTTCTGTTAAATTTAACAAAACACTTTTTAGCATGTAAGTTTAAAGTTTAAAAAAGATTTATTGAGGATCAATCTGTCCAAATTAAAATACATAACGGATACATTTTAAGATGTGACAAATTAAAAATTATTTCTCGAAAATTCTGGGTAAATGTGACATTTTAAAAAAATCGCTAAATTCAGGAAATTTTGCTCATTCAGAACAAACGGTTTTCAAAAAAATTTATCTTCTATCCGATGATATTCGTTTCCTTGTAGGTATTATTTTTGTTCCTATCGCTGATTACTTATGAAAAATCGTTGAAAAATCCATAAAATATTCAACTAAAAAAATTCTAGCCGAATTTTGAAAAAAAATCCCTCCGAGGTTCAGGTGCGTAGCTAGAGAGGGTCATCTGTCCTCAAGGGGTGCAAAATTGTATATAAAATATTACATTTTTTCAAATGGGAGGGGGCGCAAAATTTTCAGTGGTCCCCGGGAGCTGAAAACCCTGGCTAGCCTCTGCCGAAGTTATAACTTCATGTTTAGAACTTCCTTTGTACCAAATTTGGTATTTCTGCATTCAACCGTTTGCCCGTAATGCCACCGACAGACATACAGACACTTTTTATAGTGACTTGGCTCATATTTTACGAATAATATTTTAAATATGAAAGTTATACATAAAATGTGACTTGTGTTCGAATACGTTTTGAGACAGTGAATACTTAAAAAGAAAGTTATTTACTGCGGAAGCATATATTAGTATACCGTAAGAAACAATAAATCTAAGCATGTTAGTTATAAGACTTTTAAAAAATCAAATTTAGGCAATATTTTGCTCGTTTTCTATGCGCAGGCCTGACAAAAGATTTAATATGACGCGACTCCCAGCGTCACACAGAAATAAGAGAACCCTCCGCATAGTGGCTAGGCTCGTCAAATTGCTGTATATGAAACTGACACGTGAAATTTGACTTACGCTTGAATACTTTTTAGAGCACATGTAAGAATTAACTTTAAAAACTTTTAAAAGGCATATTTAAAACTAAAATAGCTTATACATGAATTATCCGCGTTCGTGTAAAAATTTTCCTCCTTTTTTAAGTTACTTCCGCTGCCGCTGTCTAAAGCTTGTCACGCTATCTCCTCCGAAACGTGGGGAGTAGAGATTCCACGAAGAGTCCATGGATTCGAAAAATTCCGGGAAGTCATTCCGCTGACTTCAATTATGACGAATTTCAAAATTCGATATATTTTAGACTCGCTACGCTTGCTTTTCGTACGGGGCATTCGGTCTGTAATCAGGCTTACTCGTTAAAAGGCATAATCTTCACAGTCAACCACGAAGCTTGGATGTTAACGAGGTACACATTGCTTGAAACATAAAAAATGAAATTTCACAATATTTTTTTAACATGTAAAACTTACGGAACTACTTGCGTATTTACCACCCATAGCGGTCTTTCATAATTTGGCGACTTACGTATGCGTATACTTAATCATCATTTCTCTTTAAGTTTGCAAATAAAGCAGTACCCATTCACGATTTACCCACCTCTCATAACAGATAATCTATTCTCATATAAGGTTGCCATTAAAACAATTCCCATATATTCTTATGCATAATCCTTTGCAGAAGGGAAAATGGTGTACTTACTCTCAAATCTCAAAAAATTTTAGTCGTAGAATGTTGAAATTTCCTACATAAGATTGTTGTAACATGTAGTTGTGCATCTGGATTTTTGGTTCCAATCTACAGGAGAGTTTATTTACAGAACCACCGAAAAAAAATTCAATACTTTAATATCTATGGACATCTTCAATATAATTTAACTGTAGACAGACAGTCATTGTTTGGTCCATGCCCAAAATCTCGCCGTCTGTCGTCGACCTTGGCGAGTTTTTCCAAAATATCGTCAAATTTGGCGATAGTCAGCCATTGGGTCCATGCCCAAAATATCGCCATTTGTCATCGTTCTAGGCGAGTTTTGGCTTTATATTGCCAAATTTGGCGATAGTCCTGACGGTGGCGGTGGTTTCAGTTAGGTTGACAGACGTACGATAAGACGCGCTTCACACTAAACCACGCCAAATCATAAAAATCCTTTACTCTAAAATAAGGATGCCATGTTGAAGCATACTTCATACTTGGAACCGACATATAAAATCTTGATGGTTTCGTGTGTGAGAGAGAGAGAGAGTAAAAGCACACTCGAGTGCGTAAATAAAATCTGGAAGAATTTCAGATTTTTAAAATCTTTTTTCTTCAGTTTTTTTCTGAAAGAAATGAACTAAACGGAAACTTTCAGGGAGAATGTGCAAATCTCGTAAATTGGGGACTTTTCACGCCCCCAAGAAGTCAAAGTATTTTTGGGGACAAAATGAAAAAAAAGATCTATATTTGGGGAGTGTTCTTGAATTTCGATTACGTATGGTCAACTTACACATGTATATTTTTTAACGTGCCCCAAAGTTTTTCAAATGCTCCTTTTACGAGGATCGCATCACACATCGTTCCTGATGCCAAAATTGCCAAAACCTAAAATTGGTATTATTCTACTTCACGTTTGTGAATTTCACAATACTCCGTATACTTGGAAAAGTGTTTTTGCTTTGTTGCATGCAAAGGCATGAATGTTTTTATGCTGGCGAAAATGGCAGTTTTTACTATCACAGAGAAAAGAAATTTACAGTAGTAGGACAAGCACAAACAAGCAAAGAATAATTAGGATGCGTTAAAAGCTACAAGTATTTAACGCTTTGGTGAATTCGTAACGTGTATTAGTTGATGCAATCAAATTTAAGTATTTCACTAAGCTGTTTTTAAAGAAAAAAAAAAAAACCATTGAGGCTATGACGTAAGAGTACAATTAACAAATTATAACCAATAAGCTGCTTTCCCGTCGAGGTAGCTGAAGTTAGCTCCTCCTACCCTTGAACTACTGCCAGATTCTCAAAGATCAATTTTATATCCTTCTGTATGATGTTGGTAAACAAAGGATTTGAACGCTAATGACATTTTTATTGGAAATTTTTTAAATATTATTGTTTTACGGTAAGTTTTAAGCTTGGTGGAAATTCTTACGTTTAAATTTCACATTTTAATGTCAAGGATAGATTATATGACGCATCCTAGTATTGATTCTATTTTTAATTATAGTTTAGCATTTCATGGAATTGCAGATCTAGTATGTGATTATAACAGTGCCGCGTACCCATTTAATGCTGTGAATTACCTTATAATTTTGCTCTTTAGCTTTAAAGCATGTGGTATATACTATAGTTATAATAATTTATGTTGATAAGATAAATCTATTTTTGTTGATGATCCTAAAATATCTTTTTGTAAGCATTAGCCATTTAGCGGCTTTTATTCAAATTTTTTAAATATTATTGTTTTTGTTGAGTTTTAAGCTTGATGGAACTTCTTACGTTTAAATTTAGCATTTAAATGTCAAGGATAGATTTAGGGACGCGTCGAATTGTTGATTCTACTTTTATCGTAGGCCATGAGCATTTCATAAAGTTGTAATGAAATCTTTATGCGATTATAAAAGTTCTGCTTCTTCATTTAATGTTGTGAATTACCGTATAATTTTGCTGTTCCGCGTTGAATCATGCGTATAGCATCTCTCAACCTTTTAACCCCCCCCCCCCAAACAAAGTCTAACTTACGGCGGCACCCCCCCTCCCTCACATTTTTCAGCATACATGCAGTTTTATTATTCTTCGACAATGACAGGGTTGCCACTGTCAAGGAGAACAGGGAAATCCAAAAAAAAAAAAAAGTCGGGGAATTTCATTTTGGCAACAAATGTCAGGGAGAAGTCATGGAAAATTGCAAATTTTGGCCCAAAACCTAGAAAATCAGTGTTTGTAAACAAACAGCTTTAAACCTTACTTTGAGAAACTAAAAATATTAAAGAGCATATGAAAAGTTGTCATCATAAACATAATAAATAGTTTGGATTTTCAGAAATTGAGTGGCAACCCTGAATGAACAGTCTCAGCTTATAAAGCACCTCATGCTTTGTTTGTTTTAAATTAATCAACTGTGCAAAGTATTCTTATTGATAACCTATGTGTATATATTTTTCTTTTAGATAGATTTGAGAAGAATTTAATGCAATGGATAAGAGTGAATCTGAAATATTAGCAGAATGGGATCTACTGTCTTCGGTATATCAAAGTTTTATACATTCATTGCATATTCTGATGTGTTCATTATATAAAATTCAATGGTCTTTTTACATTTTTGGGTACTTGCGTATAATTCCAACATTCTGCCAAGACGAGTAATTTTTTGCCTAGATAAAAGCCAGACACTTAAAATTATTGATGGTTTGGAATAGGAGTGGCAACAGTTTGCTAGCACATTTATCTAAAATATAGTTAGGTGGGAATGACCTCTGGTATAATATGTAACTACCTTTTTATGTGATGTTTCAGTATTGAATCAATTCAATTTTTTGTTTTAATTCACAATGATCTAAGTTTTGACTTAATAGTTTACTTTTACTTTTAGTGGTGGTAATATACTTTTTGGTAAAATCGACCAAGATGGTGCGTACCCCATGTAAACACGACGACAGTTGCTGGAGCTTGGCAACCACCAAGCCCCAGCGACTGTTGCCAACCATATTGCTAGATCAGCAAAGCAAAGAATTTTAACACATTAAAGTTGCACATAAATTCCACCAATAAAAGCATTAAAAAGAGATACACCGTCCATATTTAACCTAAAAGTCTGCAAATTCAGTAACAGGCAATTTAAAATGAACAAACAGTGGACCGTTTTTAACTAAAAAAGCCACAGTGGATTAAGCAACCTAGTTGTACAGCTAAGTAAACTGGGCAAACATTGGCCCGTTTTCAACTCAAAAAAACATTGGTCGATTAAGCAACCTAGTTTTACACCTCAAGTAACTATGATTAGAATAGCCTTTACGAAAACATAAAAACATCAAATATCAATTTAAAATTCACATTAAAAACTTTAAACATTGTAAAGATTCATTATAAAAAAGCACTTACCTATATTTTTTTTTTCATTAATTCCTCAGAAATGTCCCTAACACCCACTGGCTTATAGTGTAAAACTAGCATGCTTTCTTTTATTTAGTTTTATATTGACACATCATTTCTAACAAACACACACTGGCTGATAACGTAAAACCAACATGCTTTCTTTTATTTAGCTTTATATTCACACCATATTTTTAACAAACACACACACTTTCTTTTCATGCAATAACATAACATATTTCATTCCCTTCCATCCATAACATGAAACAATTTCAAATTCCTAAGCCTTAGAATTTAAATAAGCTCATAGCTCTTACAGATACAGGTAAATAGCAATGGGATCTAACTTTGAGATGTATTTTGATTTTATTGATATGTAGGTGACAGTTTATTAAGGTTTTTTTTAAGCAAGTCTGTAAATGTTTGATAAGTTATAAAGGTTAATTTTGATGAAAAAATGTTGAAATAAAAGGTAATATAATGAAATTTAAAGATTTCTCTATAAGACTAATGTATAGTTATAGTGCTTAGCCCAGTGGCGGCTCGTGGGATACAGCAAGTACAGCCGGGCTGCACTCGAAATTATCAGCACATACTTTAAAATAATTTATTCTACTAATTTTCCTAAATTCAGATTAGAATTGTGGAATTCCTACGGTAAATTAAAAAAATCTCCGAAAAAAACCAAACAAAAAAAAACGTATTATGTCCGGATCGCTCATTTGGAAAAAAAGCACTTTAATCTTCCCGCAATTCAATTGGGAAAATCTTTGGTTCAGCCCAGAGCGCTGAAAAGAAAATTACCGTTGCCATGACAATGACTACGTCAGCAGCCTCTCCGGCATAGGGAGTATACAGCTGATACAGCCGATAGAAGATTTCCTAACGGCGGCTGAACTTGAGAACTCGACTAACTGATTCGCTCGGACGAGAAGTGAGGGAGGGGGTAAGGAGAATATATGTTTGGAAAACTCTGGACTTTATATTGCTGAATTTATCAAGAAGGTAAGCCTGAATAGACGCTTATGAATGGACAATTACCCATCAAAGCAGTATTGTTTTTAAGTAAGCAAGAACTGGCATTTAGAGGACATGGCGAGCGAGAAAATTCTTTAAACATGGGAAATTTTAAAGAGCTTTTAAAATTATTGATATCTGAATTGAAACAACACCTTTTTATGGGGACATCACTGACCAATTCGCAGGTTTAAAAGAAAGGAGGATTGATTTGACTTATAAAAAATAAGTAAGTTTTCTTTCTTTTTTTTTTTTTTTTTTTCTTCTCAAGTTATCGTTACAAAAGAAAATTCTAAGGAAACTTCGAATCAAACACGGATTAATGAAATTTTGAGGATAAGAGCGGCTGGTTGAAATTTATGTCCATTTTATGGAAGTAAAATAGGATCTCTGACATTTTTTATGTAATTTCTTATTTTTTTCCCCTCAGTGAGGGCTTAATCTGCCAGCTTTCGAATTCAGTAACAAAGATTTTCCAATCCTCTCCGGAGGAAAGGTGGGGGCTCATATGCTTCCGGCTGCACTAACATTTTTGACCACAGGCCGCCACTGGCTTAGCCTCCTAACAACAGGACATTCTAATATTTTATAGTGGCTGTATGGTGCACGTTTGAACAGGTTGAGGTGGGGCACTTTGAGACACAAGACATACATAGCTCATTTTTATTCAAAATATTTTAACAAAAAGTTGTGTTAAAACATTTTTTTAAATTTACATGACCTGCAATTATTAATACAGTCGAATCCTGTTTAGTAATGTATTAAAATGTAACTGTGAAATAATGTTAGATTAGTTAATAAATGTTATTGTGCTGTTAAATAATATTTGTCAATTAAGTATGGTTAATCCTTTTTAAGTTTTTCATTTAAATTACTACTCAGAAAGCAAAAAAGTTAACAAATCAGAAGTGTGATATATGCCTTATTTTACACGCCCAAGATGTTTTGTTCTCAGGTATGAATATTATGTTGAAGTATAGCTGGAAATTTAAATTTTGATGTATATTAAAATACATGAAAGAAAGTATTATATTGTGGTATTGTTTTCAAGTATTATGTATTAATTTTGAATATATTGAATCATAAAGTAAATAAAAAACTTTGTAAAAAACACACATAAGATTTTATAGGTAAGAGGATACGCACGTTTCAACCAAAAATTGTTTTGGCCTTCTTCAGCCTTAAGGGACTGAAGAAGGCCAAAACAATTTTTGGTTGAAACGTGCGTATCCTCTTACCTATAAAATCTTATGTGTGTTTTTTACAAAGTTTTTTATTTACTTTATTGTTTAACACCAGTATTTTGAGTGTTTTTTCCGATATTGAATCATTATCATAAAGTAGTGTTTTGACGTATAAATTTGGAAGTAATTTGAAGTACAGAAGTATTAGATTGAAGTATTATTTTTTATTTTAAAGTAAATTGAAGTGAAGTATTATTTTGATTTTGAAGTATAATTGAATTATTATTTTGATTTTGAAGTAAATTTAAGTATTATTTTTGATTTTGAAGCATTAATTTTGATGTATATTGAAGTGAAATATTATTTCCATTCTGAAGTATTCATTTTAAAGTATATTGAAATATTATTTTGATTTTGAAGTATAGTGAAGTATTATATTGAAGTATAGTGAAGTACTATATTGAATTATATAGAAGTATTATTTAAAGCAAGATTCTATAAATATGCTGTATGAGTAATACAGTATTTTTGCATAAGCAAAAAAATAAGTAAGACAGGATTAAACGTATTAGGAAATCAAATCAGGTATGGCATTTTTTGCAAGAGGGAGGAAATGTGATTTAGAAGAATTAGTCTTGGAGCTAGGTATCGAAGTAAAAATAGAACATCAAATAATTGATTTAAACGACTTACTTCTCTAGTAAGGATTACAATGAAGAATTTGTAAAGGGGATGTTAGAAAGAATTATCGCTGAAAGAATTGAAATGGAGAAAAAGGCTAAAGAAGCTAAAGAGAGAGCTGCAGCTGAGTGCGAGGAACGTGATAAAGTACGAAAGCATGAATTTGAACTGGAAAAATTCAGAATACAAAGTGGTCGTCCTGTTGGGCAAGTAACCAGTACAACTTTGACAGATTCAGTTAAGACTAATGAATTTTCGCGTATTATGCAGAAGTATAAAATCGAAGATGAGGATATTTCATCATATCTGGTATTATTCGAATGCCAAGCAAAATGAATGGGTATCAAACATGAGGACTATGTAACATATTTAGTGGGACTTTTACCATATGAAATAATGCAACTAATTACATGAGAGTCTGAACAGGATGCGAGCAATTATTCCCACATTAAGGCATTATTATTAAAGCGATTTAAGTTGAGCCCTGAAAGGTTTAGACAAAAATTCTGGAATCACATTAAAGAATCCAAGATAACGAGGAAAGATTTTGCGTTTGATTTGAGGAATTATTTTGATGAATGGGTTACGGGTTCGAATATAAACGATTTCGATTCCTTGAAAGAACTCATAGTAACAGATCAGTTGAAAAGAAGGGTTCCATTTACAATTCGAGAACATTTTGTTGATGTTTGGCCAAAATTTGTAAACTCGGATGAGTTGGCTAACAAACTAGACGACTACGACAGTGTTCGAGTTACTGACAAAACAGCACAAAGTAGGAATTTTAAGTATGAAGTGTAGCCAAAATTAAATTTCCATCGTAGTGAAACAAAGAGTAATCAAGGGTCGGACAGTATAAATTACGGCAGAAACAGTGGACTGAATGTTCATCATCATAAATTTCCAGAGAGGCAGAATTTTTCGACGTCCAGAATACGCAATGAAAAAGGGGAATTCGAATACTTCTCTTGCAACAATTATGGCCATATAAGTAAGAATTGCACACAAAACAAAAATTTAACTAACAAAGAAGAAATCAGTAGCACTCAATCAAAGAAAAGGAAGTCAGTAGTTTGAATATTTCGGATATGTATTCCACTTCTTTCGATAACTATTTGAAACCTGTTATCATAAAGAATGAAATTCTCAGCGGATTAATAGATACTGAAAGTTCGAGTTGCCTATTAAAGCAATCAGTTGCAGACAAACTAAATGTATATATAGTTCCTTCTGAAAAAGACTTGTTTGGATTTGGGAACCAAAAGTCTCCTGTCACAAAAACAGTAGGCGGAACAGTACGTGACATAAAGATTGATGATATAATAGCACAAGATGCTCCAGTTTTGATTGCCAACGATGAAACACAACCATTGGATTTAATTACAGGAAGAACCCTTCTTGAATTGCCATACGTATTTTTCTAGAAGGAAAAGCAGAATTTCAATATAGGTTACTCAAAAGAATGTAATTTATTTTTAAAATATGTATATATATTACCTTAACATTTTTCTGCTTGTGTATTAAACATTAGGCTGACACTGCAATGCCAAGGCAGTGCAGAATTAACAGAAATGGCATGCTACATACTTCTGCAGATAAGGCACAATGGATTACACATCTAATATGCATATTTTATAACAAATCAAGAGATTTATGAGAAATATATTGCTCTGTGATTGCAACTTTACTTGACATACATAATTTTTATTTAAAGAAATACCAAAAAATCTTCAAATTGAAACTGTAGTCATTTAGACAATCGTACTGGGTAAATGACCTTGAAACTAAGAGTATTATATAAGAAGGTTGTGTTGGCTATCACTAGAAAGCTCTATTCCTAAGCTTTTCAGCAGTGTTGAATTTTTATTCTGCTACTATAAGGAGACAATTGCAGCCATTTGTAAATATGAAGTTGTCAATTTTGATTTTTTTACTTGTCTGCAGCTTAGACAATTTTCAAAATAAAAATCTAATTTAAGTGGTAGAGTAATTTACATTGTCATATGTGTCCTTCCATACCAAATGTCGCCAGAATTCAAATCTGTGAGGTCAAAAATTTATTGATTTTTGCATTGATCACACATGGAATGTCTTACCTGAATGAGGCTATATTTGACTGGACTAATAATAAGAAAATCTGTATAATTGAAGACGCAATATATTCTGTTACATACATATTGTACTTGTAAAAGACGAAAGACCGAACATAATCGTATATGCTTGGTTATCTACATATTATACATATACGATTTTGCTACATTATGTATAATAAATGGGAAAATGTATTACTATGTATAATGCAGCAAAATTGCACACTCACACATACACAAAGACAAATACGAAGCTTATCCAGCCAGCCAGTATGTATTGTTTGGGTATTAAAACTAAACAGTTTAGCAATTTGTTTTAATTTACATTTTGCTACAAAACAACACTGTAAACTACTTTTGACATATTATTACCATGCAAATTAAGGCATTTTGCATAATTTAGCACTAATTCCAATATACAGATGTTCATAGAATTCAGTCTCCTGCAGGGCTTAATTTACATAGGAGCTCAGCTCCTGTACTTCCTTTTTCAGAATAAATTTTTACATATTAGGAAAATCCCAGAGGAGCTCATGAATATTGCACTCCCGAGCCCACCAGTACATCAATTCAAACAATTTCCCCTTTTCACTTGCAAATCAATTTTAGCGGATAGACCAATATGGATTTGTTATGTCTCAAACCCTCCAGAGAGTCCTGAGACCAACAGATTTTGGATATTCTAGTGTGTATTGTTTAGATTTATTCATGCTATTCCTATTCCAGCCTATTCTCTGTTCTGTGAAATAATGAAAACATGTCCAATATTATTACATGAGAATATCTTCAAATTATCATTATTTTAATAGAATGTATTACTAACTCACAGACTGCCGAGGTCGCAGGGTTTACATTATTCCACTGAGTTTGAACATGAGCACTAGAGAATACTAGCGCTCTGGCACTTTTTTGATAGAAATTAAATCCTGGTCTCCTCTGTGAGCTGAACCAGTTCTGGTTGCTTACCGTGATCTCATCATCACTTGCAAATTGCTGGCTGGCAAGACATCCGAGTTTCATTTGTTTTCTCATTTCATGAAATTTCTTGCTAGCCAGTAATTTGAAAGTGATAATGATTTCAAGTAAATGTCCAGAACTAGTTCTGGACACTCAAATTTGTTTCGAAGTTGTCATGTTGCCAAGATATGCCACATACTTTAATTTTCCTGGTGAACATATCAAAAAGTAATTTTAAAAGTATAGATTTTTTATTGTAAAATACAAATAAAGACAAATTGCTCATCTTTTCTTTTTTTAATACCCAAATAGTACTTACTGTGTGATGTTAGTAATTTTTAAGGATGCAGCAATTCCATTTTTTAAAATTCTTATTAAAAACTATTATAAAATTCAACAATATGTTGTTCAGACTCATATCCTTAACACAATACACCATATCTGCCAACTTCAGATTTTGAAAGAAGACTTTCCTTTTTTTAAGCTATCTTCTGGTCTTCTGCCAGAAGATAAAATCTTCCGTTTTTTAAAATTTTTAGTTGATATATTAAATTGTATTGCAAACTATGCTAAAATATTAGTAAATAAATAAATCCACTTCAAAATGATTTATTAAGGTAATCATTTCAACAGCTAACAGCACAATGCTGTTGTATGGAGTGAGGTCAAAGTGTTTGTAAGAAAATATTTTATTGATAGTTTAAAAAAAAAAAAAAAAAACAGAACTTCATTTCATTCCTCCCTCAGTAATTATTATTAGTGTTGAAAATTAATGCTAACATACTTTGTTATGAAAATAATTTTTCGGGTGAACTATCAGTAAAAGTTATAAAAACTACTTTGAACCAGCTAAAAAAAATCTTAATCTGTTTATTTTTCAACATACTTAGGTTAAAAATAAAGTCAAATTTCCATTTATTTATTATTTTTGTGAAAATACTCCATCTGTTTTTATTTCTATACATTGCTAATATAAAAAATAACGAGAAATGGTGATAAACTGGGGGTCTTGTGTTTTTACTTCTTATATTTAAAAATTATCTTCTGATTTTTTGTGAAATCTGTTTCTTCACAATTTGAGTCTTCCTGTTTTCAGCTTAAGGGGGTTGGCAGGTATGCAATACATGCTTCAAATTACATACAAAACTAAAAAAATGGCCTTGCATGCATCTCAAAATAGGATAAAAATCAATAACACTTTCTAAAACTATGCATTTCTAATTACATTCAAAAATAAAAAAATTGCCAAATTGTATCCTATTATATTTCAATAGAAGATTCTTTTAAATGTGTAAATCTTGTAATCTTTACATAGATTTTTTTTAAATTTTAAAACAGGCTTTAGATTGAACTTATTAAATGTTAATATTGTTATTTTTTATTAAGTTTTAAAGTAATAATAATAAATATTTTTGTCGGATTTTGAAACAAGGGTTATAACCAGGTTAAAACATAGTTTAAACTGTCATGTGCGAAAAACTTGCTAACTCTGATTAATGTATACAGAATTTGTGAACTGTACTTTGGATTTAGGCTGAAATATCTCCTGCTGAAGAGCGCTCTAGCCCAGAAGGTGAATCTTACCAACTTTTAGTTATTGGTTTAATCAATTGTTTTTCTAGATTATTTTTTTCCCCTGTTGTTGGGGTATCTGACTTCCTTGGGGGGGGGGGGCTTTGACTACCTTCATATGAGAATGCCATAATATTATGAAATTGATGTTATTAATTTCATAATATTATGAAATTGTTATTAATTTATTTAATAGCTGTATTTTTCATTTTTATTTTTTTTTTTCTTCAGGATATTGAACAGGAAGAGGGCAGGAAAGGAGACCAGAGCCCTGATGCAAAATCTGTGACTATTTCCCAATCTAATAACGAAAATAAAACCAATGCTAATGTTGGCACTTCTCAAAGCATCAAAGATGCGGCTATTGATGTTGAAGCCATAAAAGAAGCTAATGTTGAGAGTGAAAAAGTAGAGGAAACAGATAGCTCTGGTACTGAGAAAATAGTTGAAATGGATTCGAGAGAGAAAATTGAGGTAGAAGTTGTAACGGATACCGAAGAAGGGGCAGAGGCTGATACTGAAGAGGCATCGGAGCCGGATACTGAAGAAATAACTGTGATAGAAACTATTATGTATGATGTTAAGCGGATAGCAGATGTTGATGCTAATACTATCACACAAACTGAAAATGCTGAGACCAAAGCAAAAGGTGATGACGATATCACAGAATGTCCTGATGCTGGAATTAGCAATACTGATAGCAGTGCCAATATTGGTGGCCAGAGTAGTGATAATGGTGGCCATGTGTCCCCCAGTCTTACCAGGTAAAAATCTAAAAATGTGTCCATATTCTATGTCACTATAATTTATTTCAATTTGACAGGATGCAACACTTCTAGTTATCAAAGTGTCAAAGGTAACCAGAAAAAGCAAACCACACTTATAATTTATTTTCAAATATAGAATTTTTAAGCATAGATATTATTACTTTTTTTATAAATTAAAGATTAAATGTTTGTTTGAATTTAATGCAGTGTGTCAATGACTTTGCATTCTTGAGTTTATCCATTTACTTTTTTATCTCAAAAAACTATGTGTAATCATGTCATACATGTGCTCATACGTATATTCTTCAAACTTTAATTTAAAAATAATGTGAGTCATAAATTTAAGTGTTGCCCAGATGTAAACTGCAATAAATAGTAAAAAATGGGGGGGGGCGGTAGAAGTATCTGACTTTCTTTAAGTAAATGATTGTAGATTGGTATACAGTTATAACAACCAACATTTCAGAGGACTCAAGATCAAAGCGGTAATTCTGAAAAAATCATTTTAATGAAATTAAATTTAACTGTGACTAAAATACTGTATGATTTTCTTTGGATGGAAGTATTTTATTCATTAATGTAAAATGTTTATAAAGTTCATCATAAAAACTTTTACTTAAAACAATTACATATTAAGGTTACTAGGGATGCACCAGATATTGATTTTATTGGGTTTTGGATATTCGAAGCTTCTTTGACTGCTGAATATGAATATCCGATCAGTTATCCAACACTAAATATGCTTTTTGTTATGGTGTGTGTTTATTTTATTTTATTATATATATAATTTCATTAGAGCAATAAATTACAAATATGTTTTGCACATCATTAAAACAATTTAAATATATAGTGAAAGACAATTGACATCTCTTTAAATGTATGTGTATTAACAATGTTGCATAAATATTTAATTTAATCATTAAAATAGTATGTTTATTTGTAAAACACCGATTGAAGTTTTTAAAAAATGCTAACCATAGCACATTTATTAATTAACTTTTGTTTCGAGAGTATTTTTACAAATAAGATACTTTTTTTATTATTTAAAAATAATATATATCATCTAATATATCTATGGTTGAATAGTAACTTTCCACAAAAATTTGTTTAATACATTTTTTCTGTTTTAATTATTTAATACTGACTTACTTTAACTCATATTTAGTTTTATTATAAGTTGTTTTAAGTTTAAAAAAAAAAAAACATACCTTTTAATATTTCTAATAAAGTTACAGTATTTTCCTTGTAGTTTTATACACAGGGTGCATACGTTTCTTAAAAAGTGATTATAAAGTACTTAATTTCAATTGTTGTTTTTTTAAAAGACCTTACAGGGTGTTTATTTTTGATGTAGAGTTCTTAAAAAGTGTTTCCATGTGCTTAAAAACTCATTATCTTTGTTTTTGGAAAACATTCTGTACGGCAGCTGAATTTTGTGCCAAACTGTCTGGGTATATCTGTGAGTTGCACTCGATGTTACATCACGTGCACGGGTGTAATAATGGAACAGAAGATGAGTGTCGTTTAATATCCCGAATGCCATCTTCGATTTTTTTCTGTACTTTGCTCCTAGCTCGACTAATGTACCGCAGTGTTCGGAAAGGAAGCTCGCTTGCATTAGCTGACATTCTATGAATGATGATCGTATGTAATATGACTTTCTTGTTGACATTGAGAAGGAAGCAACTGTGGGTTTTAAAGTGATTGTGCATTACATTAAAACAACAAAAGCATTGGTTAAAGGAAGGATGAATAAGTATTATTAGAATGGTTGAAGGATTAATTAGATTAGTTAAACAACATAGATATTAATTAATAATTTAAAAAACTTATCATTTAAAGTGATTGGACAATGCATTAAAACAGTGGATAATTGCAATAACAGGGAGGTGACAGACAGGTAGTAGAAATCAAGGAAATTATGGAATAATAGGGTACTTTATCCATCTGAAAATATCAGGGAATTTTCTAAAAATATCCAAAAATCAAGGAACTTTAGTTTTCACTTAGTGAACGAGACTGCTTTTAGTGTGGATCAGCACCTGACTTGTGGGTCATAGGTTCATTCTGGAACATGGAATACTCAACTGATGCAGGCAAGCACTTTACAAATCCAAGACTAGGAGTCTATCCAGGAATTTTTTCTAGGTTCCCATTTTTGTAAAAATTCTTTATTTTTGTGAATTTTGTTACTTAATTTGTTGAATTTCATTACTTATTTTTCTGAATTTTCATACCATTTTTTAAAGTCACCTTTTTTGTTAAAATAACTGATGAAACAGGTTGAAATTTAAGGTGAAATGTCAATGAAGTGCTGTTTAAAACAACTGAATTTTTTAAGGGGCTGTTTTAATTGATTGCATTTTTGTTAAGAGGCTGTTCTAATTGATTGTATTTTTGTGAAGGGGCCATTTTAATCGATTGTAATTTTGTGAAAGAGCTGCAAAACAGAGTAACGGACCAAATTTTCGTTTGCATCAACTCCTGAAGACTTATGTGATGTAGGCACTATATGTGTCCAGAACTGCAGGTATTCAGACTTGTACTAAGATACGGTTCATACAAGAAACCAGTCAGACTTATGAATGCAAATACGAAATAATCTTTTTGGATCAAAACTTCTGCATCTGCAATCCAAAAATGAGTCATATTGAAAAGTAACGATTCATTACACCTTGTGATTGATTGGCAATTGCCCTTTTCAGGGGCAATTGCGTGGCAGGCAGGTGGCAAGCAGGTAGAATTTCGTGGTCATTGTGACCGCTTTACCCTTATTCGACTGTGGAGTTTTCTACTGTCACAATAATTTTGATTGTCATTGGGTGTGCAACAATCAGAAAAATCAGTGAACTTTTTTTGTCAATTTCTGTAGCCACCCTGGATAATCAACTGCAAGTAATTATTATTTGTGTATAAATTATATATTCAAAGATGTTATAAATAGAGGCATAACAGGTTGTCAGTGCCCAAATATAACTGCATGTCTTGTGCCCCATCCTACTACTTGCCAAAATGAATGGGGAAGGTTTTATATACAAATTGCTTTCTTTGTTTGCTGCACCCGGCAACAGATATTCTTCCTTGTTATCCCCCCTAGCTAAACTTTTGGTTATAAATTGAGCATTTGTGCATTCAACGAAAGTGTTATAATGAAGAACAATAAACATATACCTAATTAGAATAAGTAACATGGACATAAATATTCCAGTAAATCAACTTATTAATAGGAGTAATTACTTTGTACTATCAGAAATGTGCTAATTTTGATTGGTTTTCTGTATTTCCCTTTTTTTTTTAAATCATTATATTTTCCCATTTTCATTACTTAAATAAAGCGCCTGCATTTTTCTGTAACAAATATAAAGCCTGTCAAATTTTCACAATTTAAATTATCTTTGTGGTTTTAGCCAATTAAAATATTTTCTGATTTTATTTCTTAAAAAGGTTTGCTGCTAAATTCCACTCTCCATTATCTTAAAACTGTTTTATGTGAAAATCAATTGATTTGAATGAATTTTTTGAAAATTCATTGTCATAAAATTACATGAGTAATATTTGCAAGGGCCTCTTTAATGCATACATTCTGAAACAGCAATACATTTATTATTGTATACTTTTTAAATACAAGCAAATATATACGTATATCAATATACATTTTTTTTTTTCCCCATTTAGTTCTATGGAACATATCCAAATGGAAGGATCCTGTGTTCAAGATCTCTCTAAAACTGTACCAAATTTACCTGAACAGGAAAATGCAAGTATAGAAAGTTCTTCCAGTGATATTGATATTATTGATGAAGCTATGGAAGAAAGTGTCTCTAGTTCATTTGTACATCCTTTGTCCTTGTCCATTAGTTCCTCAGTTGGTTAGTAGCATTATTATTATTTTCATGTTTAAAATCTGTCCAAAATTTATATTAACAATACTAGGGGCCAAGGCCCCCAGACTCGCTACGCTCGCTTTTCATATGAGGCATTCGGCCCCTAATCGGGCTGATTCGTAAAAAAGACATAATTTCAACAGAGAAAACCCGAAGATTGGATCAGATAGAATGTTACTGAGCTAAGCTACACATTGCTTAGTTCTTGCATCTTCATTGGTACATAAAAATTTAAACTTCACACTACAGTAGACCCCCTACCCCTCATAACACGGAAGATATTTTGTTATGGGAATCCGTGTTGTACGGGTCCTGAGCTATACTCCACCTGGAGTGTGGATTCCGCTTATAATCGCTGGAAAAATTATTTGTACTCCTCAGAAACACAATGATATTTAATGTTGCCGTTCAAAGGCTATACTAATTAGGAGCTAAAGCGTAATAAAATAAGAACATATGTTTCAGCTGTATTTTTAATAATGTAAAACCTATTGGACACCTTGCGAATTTGCCACCCATGGCGATTTTTCATTATTTGGCGACTTGCGTACATGTAAAGTTAATAAAAGCTACGGAACAGATAGAATAGCCTACCACCAATGGCGACTTTTCATTATTTGGCGATTTACACATACTCACAACCTATATTTACTGTTCATTTAAGGTTACCGGAAAACCGTTATCCATACTTTCATTTACATAATCGTTTGCAGATTGGCGTACTTAACACCACGAATTATACCATCTCGTCGCACTAGCAAATATCCAAAGTGTACTATAACTGCTATAATGGCATAGTTAACACCAAATATTTCTACTGGTAGCAAATAATCCAGCTGGACGAAAACCGGCTTTAAAATAATCTGCATTTTAATTATTTTTCATTTTCAAGATATTAGTTATTCTGTTTTGGAAAAACGAATAATCGCTAATTATAAACTCCTGTTGTCTAAGCGAACTTACTATTTGAAAATTGTCAACTTTGTGTAACACATTTTGAGTTACTTATTTCATATAGTTTTTATTTTGGCATAAAATGGGCGTAATTCTAACTCATGTTTGTAAATTTCATGCGATTCTAGATACTTGGAAACGCTTTGTTGCAAAGGAATGAATGATTTTATGCCAAATCTGGCAACCATTCTGTTTATTTTTTCAGTTTTTTATTATCTTCTAAAGTAATTCGATTTTCGAAATTTAACTTAGCTCATCAGGTTCCTCGGAATTTTTCGAATCTGTGGGCACCTTAGTTGAAACTTAAATCCCCACGGTTTAGGAGGAAATAGGCCAACAAGCTTTGACAGTGCCAGCGGTGACAGCGGCCTTTACTTTTTTTTAGAATAGAGAGATACCCAAATTAAATTTCATGCTTTTCTGGAAACTCGCGGAATCTTTTCGCAATCGAAAGATTTCGTTTTGTGCACACAGCTATTCTCATGTCCATGCAAACGATTTATTTGTGAAAAAAAAAAAAAAAATGATAATAAACTGTGTAATCTGGAAAATCTCTTTTAAACGAATTTGGATCCCAATTGTATGACGTCATATTCACTTGAAAAGGGTAATTTTGTCACGCAAATGATTTACTTTTTTGAATCTCTGAAATAAAATGGTGCTGAAAATAGCAAAAAATTGCTTAAAAAGGAGGGAACGGGTAGATTTTCAGATTTTTAAAGAAGCGCAGATTGTTTTCTATATTTTTATACATGATCATGAAAATTTTCAAGCGGATCGTGCAAACGGTGAAGAAGTTATTAGGCTTTTTGTGTTAACTTTGTAAATTTCACGCGATTCTAGATATTTGGAAACGCTTTGTTGCAAAGGAATGAATGATTTTATGCCAAATCTGGTAACCATTCGGTTTATTTTTTCAGTTTTTATTAATATCTTCTAAAATAATTCGATTTTCGAAATTTAAATCAGCTTAGCAGGTTCCTCGGAATTTTTCGAATCTGTGGGTACCTTAGTCGAAACTCAAATCCTTACGGTTTAGGAGGAGATAGGTCCAGAAGCTTTGACAGCGCCACTGGCTTTTACTTTTTTTTAGAATAGAGAGATTTTTAATTAATAAGGTTCTTTTTGTACTCTTAACATACAATGCACTGAACTGAAAGTGTGTTTTATTTAATTAACCTAAAATCTTATATAATCTAAAGAAATTTATATAATTTTTTATGTGATTTAGTTAGTTTTTTAACATGAATAGTGAGATTTATGGTTATTTCTCAAGCATTTGTGGCAAAATGATTGCTAATTAAATATGATGTGTAATGAATGATTGTTTTATGCAGTTGAAGATAATGTGTGAACTTGCATTTTTCAAGTGTTGGAAATCCATGCAGCTAGGGGTCTCCTAGAATATTAAAGAATTAAATACGGATAGCTTTGGACAGTTTAATGGGATAAAGAAGCTTTGGAAGCGTCCTCCTCTGTGGGAGTAATATGAGTGTACTTTAACCTGTGTTCATTTCCATTGGCCAGGAATAGACTCATATCGATCTTAACAGGGCTCAACTTATTGCATGTTTTATACTCAAACGAGCTGATACTTTGTGTAAGCTTTATATAAACTTAAAATATGTGTAAATCCAAGCAAGATGGTAGATGTGGCAGCTGTTCCAGAACCTCAGCCAGAGTAGAACCCAAAATCATGTAATGACACAAGATTGCTATTGTAGAAATTTCTAAATTGTTTGTTTCTAGAAAATTTTTCTGCTCTTAAAGGATTCTATAAAAAAAAAATTCTAATTGAACATTGATTCTGGGTACTTAGGGGAAAATTTTGACAATGCTAATGGAAACAATCATACAAATTTTTTGTGGGTTCTCAACAATTTCATTTAAAAAAGTTTTTAACACTTTCTAACTAGGTTGAAAAGTGTTTATGATTTCGGTTTGTCTGTCTGTCCGTCCGTGCTCCCTTAAATATGCATTGATTTCTACAAAATTTATATATGTTATTCTTACCTACTGTGCCATGTACCCTATTGAAAATGATCTATGTAGCATTTATAGTTTTTTTACAGGAGCACTCAAAATATTCCCGATACATTGCACTCTATGGGAAGTTATTCTTTAAAGCATATCGTCCTACTATATAGTTAAGTTGATCCCTGACTTCAAGATAAAACTTTTTCTGCTATTACTGCAAAAAGATTACAAAGTCAAGGACAAAAAGCCTAATAACTTCTACATCGTTTGTACAATCCGCTTGAAAATTTTCATAATTATGTATAAAAATATAGAAAACAATCTGTGTTACTTTAAAAATCTAAAAATCCACCTGTTCCCTCATTTTTTAAGTGATTTTTCGCTATTTTCAGCACCATTTCATTTCAGAGAGTCAAAAAAGTGAAAATGACATACAATTGGGATTCCAATACGTTTAAAATAGTTTTTCCAGATTACACAGTTCATGTATTTATTTATTTCACAAATAAATGGTCTGCTAGATATTTGAATGGCTGTGTACAAAAAAAAAAAAAAAAAACGAAATATTTCGACTGCAAAAAGTTTCCATGCATTTCCAGAAGACCATGAAATTTGATTTGGGTCTGGAATTAAATATGAACTTATTTATTTTAGGTGGATGAAAATTAAATATGTTGATTGCAGACATATTTTCATCAAATGTTTTTTCTAGTGCCCATTGTAATTGCTCCACAACAGGCTTTGACTTCTAGTTTTAGAGATATTCCGCTATTTGAAATTAAACAAAACTGGATGTTATTAAGGATTACAAGAGGAAGCATTCCATCGAAAGTAGTGTCTGTATAGTTAATATAGTTTTTCTACAGGAGCACTCAAAATAATTTTAATACAATACGGTCAATGCCAGTTTAAAGACTGGCATCTTTTTAAAGCATATAATACTATTCTACAATACGATTAGCCAATAATCCAACGATGATCGTGTGCCTCCCTCAAAAGTTGCACCAACAAAAGTCGCTAGTGTTGCGACTTTTGCAATAAATTGCCAAATTTGGTGTGAAAAAAATGTTTTGAAAAATGAACTAAACTTGGTGATATTTTCATTATTTGGCGATAAATTGGAAAAAGTATTTACATATTATTCCGTCGGTCATTAACGCCAAACTATTTTTGCCTCAAATTTGCTGGCGAAATGCTGCCACTCGTATTCCAAACCATCAATAATTTCACGTGTCCGCCATTTATCTTGGCGAAAAAATTTGCTCGTCTTGCCGGACCGCCAGGATAATACGTAAGTACCTTGGAAAATGTCTAATGTGATCATATTAAGCTATGACAATTTCTTTGGGAATTTTGAAAATTCGTTTCTCTCGCTGCAATTAACCGATTTAGAGTATTATGTTTTGTTAAGGAATCGATAAGAGCTATTTGCCTAGGAGTAGGAGGGGGTCTCCGACCGACGTAAATCCATTAATGCGTTACAACCCAAAACAGTTTAATGGGTTTACATGGAACAAAATTGCAAACTTTGATTCTTTGGTGTGTGGAAAATTAATTTTAGACTGTTAACCCTTAAAATGTCTTTGGCGTGTGGAAAATTAATTTTAGACTGTTAACCCTTAAAAAAATTAATTTCTCGCTCTCTGTGTTCGTCCAATACCTATTATATAGATGTGAAAGTTTGTTTGTTTGTTCGTCCGGGAACTCCTCCCACACTGTTCGACCAATTGGCTTGAAATTTTGCACATACACGTAAAACGACATAGAATAGTCCGTACGCTGCTTTAAAATTCTGGAAATCCACCCGTTCCCTAAATTTTTGCAATTTTCAGGGTAGAAAGCTACTCATATATCCGATTTCAACACATTCGTGAGCATAGTTAACAAAGTTAGATTTATTCATTTATTACTTTCAATAATTCAAGTGAGACTGACGTCATTTTGATGTCACGAGTGTAAAAATGCATTAAAAATCCTAATGAGGTTAACAAGTTTTGACAAAAAATTACACCATGAGTGAAATAATAAACTTCCACCCAGATTATCAGATGCTGTAGAAAATAAAATGGCGTGCTTTCTTTTTTCTTTTTCTTCACTAATTCATGTTAGATATTGCAATGGAGAATGATATCTTTTTGACGTCACGAGTTTAAAAATGAGTTAGAAATCCACATTAAATTAAATGGCTTTGACGCAAAAAATTTACTATTATAAAAATTCAAAGTATTTTGTTTAATTTAGTGTTAGCCTTAGCAATTTTTGAGCTCTGTGATTTTTCAGCAACCATAATAACGAAAGGAAACTTGCAATTTTAAAATTGTGGCTAATTTAAATGTTGCCACAAGATGCAAAATACTAATTAACATAATTCATAGTATTCACTATCGGTTTGACAATGGTCATTGTATGTATTCCCAAAAAGCGTGCAAAATGTCGCCAAGTTTGGACGACTTTTGGTGGTATATTATCTATATTAGATATAGTCGTTTTTGGCTAAATTCTAGCAACTTAACAAGCTCTTGCACAAAAGTTACATCATTAGCAAAATAGCTCCTGAAAAATATTTGAAATACTGATTAGCTAGGAATAATCCAACATCTCCCAAATTAACTTTAATAAAGTTCTGTTGTGAGATGTTTTCAACGTCGTATGTTTCAATATTACTCCGTTTTGAAAACTACTGCGCAAAGTAACTTAACTTGACTATCCTGGTCAGAACGTGCCATAAATTAAAAGTTGTCTGAAATTCGTAAACTCTGCAACACAATTTAACACCCTATTTGCAATTTCAGTGATTCCAAATAGTTCCTTGAGATTACACAGTTTGATGTTTTCCCGGGCCTGAACCATGGTGGATTTAAATACTATTTAAATTGGTATAGCTTGGATGTTTTCCACCACCACGAGATGAAATATTTTTGCTCAATCAGACAAGAATGAGGCTTAAAAATATATGGAGATCTCTTTTAATGGCAATGCATAAATTCCACAGAATCACCAAAAAGTAGAAAGGCATCATTCGTTTAAAGTATCTACTCTGTTTCTTTAAATTGTGCATTAAAGACGGAGAAACGATGATAGATAATATTAATATAAGTAATAGATAGTATTCTCATTTTTTTCTCTGGTGGTAGTAGTAGATTTGTTTGGATAATATGGATTAAAGCACAGTATACCACGTTAATAACTATTTAGTGAAATTAAAAGTGTTATATTCATTATTTTTCAACGATCGTCTTACAACTAACTAAACTATAATCCTACGTTGCGTAATATATCCCGCGGTAGTTTCAACAAAAGGACTACTTGAACTTTTTGACATTTTTTTTTTGCATAGATAGTTACGATTATATTTTAGTAAATATTCGTTTCTACTATGCAAAGAACGGGCACACAGCTACTGTTGTATTAAAGGAATATTTGTATTTTTAACTTACCAGATAGTTTGAGAGGTCTTTATGATTTCGTTTATTTGTCTGTTCCGTTGTCCACCCATCCAGTGTTCTAATAGATGTAAATATACATCGATTTGCGTGAAATTTATTTTTTTTTCTATGTACAGTACCATGTACCTTATTGAAAATAGTGTAAGTAGCATTTCTAGTTCTTTTACAGTAGAAAAAAATCTGATATATCGCACTCTATGGGCAGTCATTCTTGAAAATGCATTTTAGAGATATTCAGTTTTTTGAAAGAAAAGAAAGTGGGCATATATATTACTAGGGCTCTCAAAATAATGCTCTTCATCGAGAATAATGTCTGCATTATTTATTGTCCTTCTACAGGAGCACTCAATTCTAGTACATTACAGTCTGTGGCATTTGAGAGACACTAATGCATTTCTAGCACAAGACAATGAGTATAAAATGTTTCTATTCTTCAGTTAAACGTTGAAAAAAAATTAAAGGTCTTTTACAGGGTCTCATAAAATTGCATTTATAGTGATAATACCACATTATCTTATCTCCAAAATCTCGCCAGTTTTAAGAAAAATGCATTGCCAAATTTGTCTCAAAAATATTTTTGTGTTGGAAAGTGTTTTATAATCTGCATTTGGCATGATTTATCTTTCTTGTCTTTTTTCATGCAAATAATAATTTACAAATTATATGTTTTATGTATGCAAGAACATGTACACATATGATTGTATAATGGAGCTGCATCAAAAATGCCTGCCAAATGACCTCAGATTGGCTTGGTTGCATTCTGCATATTATAAATGCATATTTCAAATTTTATTGATCTTTATTGTTTCATACAGCCTTAGTAGATTCAGTTATTATCAATTATTATAAAAATCATAAGATTGTAAAAAATACACTAAAGCTGATGCCATAAAAGTTTTATGATTAGAAAATCTTAAATGCCACTTAATGAAGAGATTTTAAACCTAAACTAGCTTTCAGCTAACAAGGGAGAGCATGACTTCGGAAATTCATTTCGGGATGGAAATTTGTATAATAATAGTACTTCTTTAGGATGTTCACCCCTTAATATAATATCATTCAATGGGTGTCAATTCAGAGAAAAAAAGTCTGGAAATTCATTCTCAGCTTATATACTAATAAGTACTTTCATTCCAATGTGGTTGCACAGCTTGAATTATAGTTGTCAGAAAAACATTTAAAAGAATGGCATCTAATAATAAAAGAGGAATTGTTGCTAGAGCAATATTTTTTAAGAAGTTCAGCTGGGAGGGGGGGGGAGAACTTAATTTACATTTAAGAAGATTCTTTCTTCAGAAAGTTTAGCTACAAGTAGTGATCTCCCCAGACATTTTGTCAGCTGGGCAGCATTATGAAGCTGCAAAAGTCTGAAGCCTGTTTCAACAAAGAAACAAAATTCTTTTAAGTGTGACCCTTAAATGCCACTCTAACCCTGAAGAAGGCCAGGATGGTTGTAGAAAGCAAGCCTAAAATTTTTCATGCAGGCATTCCTGTTACTGACCTTTTTAGTTAATAATTGACTTTTAAGTCCAATTTCTGTCACATTTTATAAAACATAGTTTATTAGGATAGTTACTCTTATAATTAGCATAATTTACATTATGAATGATCCTTCTTCATGCAGCATTATTTAAAAAAGCTTAGTAGTTTCTTTTCTGTATTCTGAGTTTGTGAATTTTTTAAAAATTTAGTAGTTACACCAAAGGCTCAAGCTAGAGTTTAAAGCTATCATTTAAAAAATATAAGTAAAACACAAAGTATATTACTACATATATGACATACCCCGCAGGAAAAAATAAGAATAGAACAGCAAAAATGACATTCCTCGTGCTGGAAAAGGAAAGAAAACAGATATATATGTATGTATATATATATATATATATATATATATATATATATATCATCCAATTAAAACTTCTTTTCTTTTTCTTTTGATTCCACCCCTCAGAAAGAAATGTAATTATCTCCTGAAAAATTCCTACATATCTGAAATTAAATATGAATTTTGTCATTGGTATTACAATTCCTTATTACCTTTTAGATAAAAGCCTAGGAGTAATGATTTCGAGTTGTACCACAAAACGTCTCTTTGCCATCGCTCCAAAGCGATTAGAAAGTTATTTTAAAAAAACATAGTAAAACCCACATCATTGGTATAATTGGCCTGAAATTTTTCATAATTGTGGTTTAAAAAAATATAGAAAACAATTTGCACTACTTTAAAATTCTGAAAAATCTACCCTTTCTCTGATTTTTAGCAATTTTTCTGCCATTTTTAAATTTAGGTAATTGCTTTATTTCTGTAGAAAAGTTAAGAGCTGTAGCATATACATCAGTTTTATTTTCAAACACACAATTTCACAATTTTTTCAGTTTATGAACAAATGTTTAGAAAAATGTAATAAAATTCACACCATTGGGCCAGTTGACTTGCAAGTTTGCACAAATATGTTAAAAAATATGAGGGTGGGATGTGCTACTTTAAAAATATGAAACACCAACAACATGTTCCATACCAAGTAAAATATGTGTTCTTTGATTTTGAGATATCAAGTTACATACAGTGAAAAACATTTAACACGAAACTGAGGGGACCAAAATATTTTTTCTTGTTCAAATATTTGTGAAAAAAAGAACAAACCAATAATTTCGATGTTCTTATATTTTATTTCGACTTCCTGTTAAATTGCAAGTAGGTTTCATGTACATCCATTGGAATGAAAAGTCAGTATAAAAAAAATATGTATATATATATGGGGGAGAGAAAATCAGTTATCTTTTTTTAAATGTATTTTTCAGAATTATATTGTCCACAAATTGTTGAAAATCACCGATTGCTTTATTCGTCTCTCCATTTGAATTAAAAGTATGGACATCTAAATAACTTTGCATACTTTTAATCATTTTCTGAACTAGAGGGGACGTGAACTGTATTGTGATTCCGTTGTCAGATTCATTGCTGGAATCTACATAAAATCTTTTGGATTATGATTATCTTATGATTTATCTTTGATGCATATAAGAATTCTATTCATTAGGGAGAAGGGTAGAGATCTGATGGATGATACCGTTCATACTTCTAAGGTGACAAAAGGAAGAGGAACCGGTTCATAGAATTTAAACAATTCCACGAATGCGTTCTTGTGACTTGTCGAAAACATGCCATGCACTGAAGATCAAAAACAAACTTTTTTCCGTGTTAAACGATTTTTGTTTCATGCTAAAAGAGAAAAAAATGTATTCAATGTCATAGTTTATGGTTCGGACCACTGTGTCATTTCTTGTTCAGCGTTTTCATGTTAAACATATTTCACTGTATTGTGATCTTGATATCATTTTGATATCACAAGTTTAAAAGTCCATAAGAAAACTCAATTAAGTTGAAAGAATTTGGCACATAAATTATGTAACTGTCAAAAGAATTTTGCGAATTATCAGTTTCTGATAAACTGAAAGTAGTCACTAATGCTTTTCTATGTGAATCTTAGATCCAAGAATTGATAGATGTAAATTAAGTATTTTAATTGTTTTCAGAAGCCATAATTCACTTTGAAAAAATGTAATTTTGGCAAAATATGGTATGTGGATGTTAAATTGTATAATGCAGCATTGAGTACATTTTTCGATGTATACTGTAGTCATTCATGACTATTGTTAGGATTTTTGCGTGCATTTTTAGTGCAATTTTTAATTGGCAATATTTTGATATTCTGATCGTTTAATTTAATAAAAATAAACAACTTACCAATTGTTTCATTCTATATCTTTTATTCCTTTCCATACAAAGTAATTTTGACATACAACACACATTTTTTCAATGTTCTGAAAAACCATATTTTATCTCTTATCAGTCAAAAAGTCTTTGTACTGAGAAAATGATCTCTCGATCTCCACACTCACTAGAGGCGTTCATTGACAAATGCAGCGATGTCCGGATTCTTCCTGAGAGAATTTTCTAACTTTCTCTTAGCAAAGTCATCCAGCGGCTTTGCACCTCTTTAAAAATCTCCCACTGTTTTTCCTTTTCCAAGTTTCGTTCTTCAAGTTTCTTAATGTTGTTTGCTATGAATTTGTAGTTGTATGCCTCAAATAATTCTTTTTCCAAATCTTTACTGTCTATAATGCTCTTGATTTTTTTCCATGGCTACACCACAATCTTCTTCCAGTTGTGCAATAAAATCCTTGATCTTTGCAAAGTTTAAACAGTAATAAACTACAGCAGAGATCCAGGTGCTCCACCTGACGATTACAGGATGTAGAGGAAGTACAAGTTCAGTAATTTCCTGAAACATATTTATTCTATCTGGTGATTTAAGGAGTATTTTCTTCATTAATCCACTGAATTGATTTGCAAGTTCATACTTTTCCCTAACGGTTTCACAAACTCTGTGCAAGGCATGCACCAAACAAGTAACATAGTGTAAATTAGGATAGAGAGGCTTAAGGTGCAAAAATGCCTTCAACATGTAAGATGCCTGATCTGTGACCACCAACCATACCTTTTTGTAATTAATTTCTGGCCACAACTTCGAGCAAGCGTCATGGAATGCTTGCATTATGGTACAGCTATTTGTTTTGTCAAATTGTACATTTTAAACAGCACAAATCTAGATAGTTCTCCATTCAAAGGAGAAACAAGAATGGAAAGAACATATCTTTTTTGCTTATCCGTTGTTTCATCTTATACAAAAGCAACAGGAGAATCTCCTATAATGCTTTCGATTTTCAGTATTGTGGCATCGTAATTCGTATCTACATAGTTCTTTCTCATACTGCTTTTATTGGGGATCTTTCTCTGGGTATATTTTTCTAGAAATCCTTTTAGGGATGGATGGTTCACTTTAGATAAAGGCACTCCAAGTACTATTAGAGCAGCAATATCAACATTAAACTGGCTAACTGCATCGGCTTTCTTAGATGCTAATCGAAAAGCTTCCGCAATGAAAGAATATTTTGTACTGCTTCCCTTCATTTTCCGTTTTATTTCCTTGTTCTTTTTGTGAGTTGCAGATTCCACATGTCTGCTCGATGGTAGTTTTTGGTGTTTAATATCTATGTTGATTTTTTTGTCACAATATATGCACAAAATTAAAGTGCCATCGCTTTCAAATCCTTCATTTTCAAAACACTTTAAAATACTATGTAACTTGGATTTTCCAAGTTTACTCATTTATTCAGGATTACGGGATCTATTTGTTTCTACAGAAATTAGAAAGCAAAGCTTTTGCGTAGGTCTGTCAAAGAATGTTGGCTGCACCCAATGTATACACATCTACAAGATAGCACCATTTCAGTAAGCAGCCAATCAAGAAGTCAGGGAACCCTGTCACATGTCACAAAAGAGAAACAAACTGAAACTTTTTGAGATGGCACCCCAGGGTTGCGCCTATATAATTGCAAAGTGATAGCAAATGTACTACTGATTCTGGACAGCTGCACCCCCACTCCCTCGCACTGCTCTCAACAGAGATGGAAATCCATACCCATTTCCCAGAAACATCCCCTCAGATTCTCAGATGTGAAGATACTGTGAATCCACAAATTGAGTAGTGCTCGTGCTACATCCGGATTATACACTGCACACACTCCTTCTATTCTGATCTGTCTAGACTTCATCCATATTGCTGCAGGGTAGAAAAATACTAAAAATATAAGCCTATCTACAAAAGTTCACTTAAAAATGTACAGTTTGCGTGCAATATTCAAAGATTGCTTTCAGATAGGGCTTTTGCGTGCTACAGAGCATGCATAGGAGGTGTTAAAAGAAGTTGATTTTACATATTTAGGATCTGATTTGTACTCTACTTACATCCCCACATAAAATTTTGTGCTGCATGCTAAATGCGAAATTTCTACCTCTATTCATGACATATGCCTCATATAATTTTGCATAAATAAAGAATAATATAGTGTAAAATATGTCTAGTGCCTGTTATAGTAGCTGTTAGTTATAAAACTGGTTGTCTCCATAACGGGCTTTATCTGCTAATCTATATATAGATTCATTTAATAAAGTCTTAATTTTTTTTAAAGCTATTTTTATTTCAAGCTTTCTTTACTAACTGGTTCATCAGTGAACTTAATTTAATGAAATAATAAAAAAAAGAAAGAAAATTGCAGATCCCCTAAAAATTCTCAAATTCCATCAACTTCTAGCCTCAATCACTGGCCTAGGATCACTGTGTTAAATTTATTCATTGTATTCTAGAGTTTCCAAGTATACCACTGTAACAATTAAAAAACCGGACTTTGTTTGTCCTAGCCGTTTGGTTTGATGTGGAGTAGTGGAGATGAAATGGTGTTGATTTTGATGCTTCCAGTGCAGGTGGTTCGTTATTCCGTCCCTCTATCTAGTTTAATTTTTTTCCTTGTTTGAGTAAGACATAGTTATGTCGAAGTGCTGCGATCATGATAAGCTGAAAAATCCAGCAGCACTTAAATTTGAAATTCCTTGTGAAATTTTTAAAAATCTCCAAGTGTTTTAAATTGTTAAAGGAGGTGTTTGGAGATAATTGCATGTCCTGTAGTCAAATTTTTGAATGGCACAAACAATTTTCAGAAAGTTTAGAGGTTTCCGAAGATGATGAACTTTCTGGTCGACCTGAAAAGTGCATTGAGTGTAACACATTGTTAGTCTGTAGAAGAAGTGAAGGCAAAAACGGCAGACTTACTAAAGAAGTGACACCAAACCAAGGGCAGCTCGAGGACTGAATTCTCGGAGAGGACCATTGAACCTTTTACATAGGTCTATAAATTGTTCAAAATGCAAATTGAATGCATGAACTCATTAAATATGTGAATCTAAGTTGTAAAACAAAATTTCGGAGGGAAGGGGGGCATGGCTTCCATGGCCCCCTTACTGGAGCCGCCCTTGCACCACACGACTTGCAGCACTGTTTTTCAGCAGTGGAATATTCATATGCAGCGATTTATTGATAGGGAAAGAGACTATCTTGAAGAAGATTAAGATATTTGTATAATTTTTCCAGTAAAGTTAGTTTTTAATAGTAGTACGGTTATTTGTCACAGTGGTATATCTTCATTACTCTCAAGACCAAAAAAAAAAAAAAAAAAATTATCTCAGTTTCTTTGTTGTGTGAAAACTGATTTTACAATTCATGCCATTACACTTTTTTTTTTTTTTTTTAGATACTTCCAGTATATTAACTTCCCCTTCTGAAGGAGACAGAGACATAAGGACAGAAGTATCTGATCAGCCTTCAGTAGTATCTGATCCTCATCCTAAACCGACTGAGATGTATCCCAAACTACCTGCTGAGATTTCTGTTGCCAAATCTGAATCTCTACCAAAAAGGGAACCTGTCATTGAAAAATCCCAATCAGTCCCGAGATCTGAGCCTGAATATCAAAGACATTCATTTGAAGAGAGAAGGGAAAGTTATCGCCGCCAGCGAGAATCTCAAAGACCTCAACAGGACCCTTATCGCAACATTGTAAATGCTGTCTTACAATTCCTACGGAACATGAGCTGGTTTGAATGGAGTGTTCTTGGTGGAGTAGTCATAGGAGTTTATTTTACAGTTGTCTTTAATCAGACTAATATATTTGGTAAGTAGATGATAAACTGTATTTACAATACTTTTTAACTGCAGTTTAGATCAGTAACTGCATTAAAAAGCATATGATTATTTTCTAAATGGAATCATAAGTGAATATGTTTACCAAATTATTTGGGATAGAAAGTCTGATTTTGTCTAAAGTTAAGGTTAATCTGCACCTAAGCATACTTCCACTTACTACCTACCCCAAATTCTCTTAACTTTGCTATTACTACTACTATTATTTTTATTTTCCCAAAATAATTAAAGTATTTATACAGCCTAAATGTTAATCTGCACCAAAACATATTTATACTTAACTCTCTATCACAAATTCTTTTAACCATGCTTTTACTATTCATTAGATCTTATTAATTTATGATTTATCTTATTTATTTTTTTAAGTACAGATATTTTAAAAAATATATTATTATTTTTCCAAAATAATTCAATTATATATACTAGCTTCATAGCCCTGACGGCACTGTTTGTTAGAGCATAACTTACTGAAAAATGATCTGCTAATCAAGCTCTATGAGTTATTTTCATAACCATTAATGCATAAAATGAATATGAAATTTAAAAATCATTAGTCTGCATATATGTATAATTCTTCAAACATTGTATGTGTCTATATTTCCATTTATTCCATTAATCAAGAATAACAAAATAATTATAAATCCTGTAACTAAAAAAAAAAAAAAAAAAAAAAAAAAAATATCCTAAGTATTGTTATCTTGAAATTAATATGTATATTTAAAAGCCCCTATTTAAAAATTAATAATTAAATAATTCATAACATAATTTCTATTCGATAAATAAAAAAAAAAGTCTAAAAAATTGTCTGTTATTGTTCACTACTCTAGTTAGCCTATCAGTTCTTCGAGCGAGAATGAAGCTTATTTTCACAACCATTAATGCATAAATTAAATATGAATAGGTAAAAAGATAGTATGCATGAAAATGCATTTTTTCAAACACTGTGTAGGGCAATCTGTATCCTATGATCCTTATCACTGGGCTGGCAGAAATTTTTTGTTTTCTAATTGTAATCGGTAAGCCGAATACTGAACAGGTATTTGCCCGAATAGTTGCTGTTGAATATTGCTACATATTCAGCCAAATAATTTCAGAACAAAGAGAGAAAAATATTTTTTTTATGGTAATACTGCTTAGTTATACTTCAATGAGTTAATCTCATGTAATAAAATATCCTAAGTCTTTGAACTTAAGCTGAATGAAACATATTCTAATGCATTAATAATATTACAGAAATGCAGAGTTTTCTACTTGGTGACACTACTTTACTTGATGTTCTAATTCCTTTATTAGGTGGGGGTAGAAGGAATTTTTTCAGATCCTCAATTACAAACATAGTTTTGAAAAGCTGATAATTATGTTTTGCTCAGAGTCTGTAAAGCCCAAAACATGATGTGATTATGTATACTTACCAAATTGATCACATTTACCGTGGCATATTTATTAAATTATGATTGTCTCAAAATATAATTATGCTGATATAAGTGTTTAACTTTGTAAAAGATATTTTTTCATGACCAAGATTTTTTTTAGTTTTACAGATAATATACTGTTGTGTGTTTTTAAGAACGTACAAATAATATAAAATGAATTTTAATTAGTCCTTATTTAGTATTTAATTAAAAAATTAAAAAGCAATATTTTATGTACAATTAAAATGGAATTTTTAAAAATTTAATATTCAGCTGCCGAATACTCAGTACTCAGCCGAAAATACAGTATTTGGCTATTCGGCAAATCACTATTCGTTAAATCTCTAGTCATAATTAACTTCTTATTTTACATAAATTAATTTCTTATATATTTTGATATTATTGTTTTCCAAGCTAATCATTGTGTAACAAAAAAAGCAGCATTTTATGCAACCACATTGAAAAAAATTCTTGTTTTTTTAATTAGTTTATCATTAGTTGTTTTAATTAGTAGTGTATCATTATTGCTTTATCTTTTAATTTTAATTTTAAACTTTTTTTTCTGCTTTTTTTCAGCTGTTGTTGATAAGGATGATGTGGTCTCACAGATGAAAACAATGCTTGATGAATTAAAGAATGACAACAAACTTCTAAAAGATCAGATGGTGTCTGAAATGAAAAACGATAAAGTTTTTTCTTCATTTGAACATCAAATCAAAGAGCTAAGAAAAGAAAATTCAAGGCTAAACCATATGTTATATGATGTTGCTAAAGTTTTGGAAAAACAAACTGATTCCCATGGCAAAAATGAAAAAAATGAGGCTGAATATCTGGCACCATTCAAGAAAGAAATAAACCAGTTAAAAGAACACATAAATATTCTTAAATTTGACAATGAAGAGCTCCAAAAGCAATTAGTAAGGATGAGATATTCAAGCTATTCTCAAGGTGACCAACGTGCAAGTGACAGCAAAGAAAAAGGTCAATCCAAAACTGAGGAAACTGTTTCTTCTGACGAAATCCCTCTTGATATGGATAGTCTGAAGAAATGGAATGAGCTGATTTCATTACTCAGTCGGGAATTGGGATTGTTACCTAAAGAAGAGCCTCTCTTTAAAAAAGGATCTCATTCAGAAAACAAGAAAAACCTTGCTTGGTACTGGAAGGCTTATCTGAACGATTTCAAGGGCACGTTGGAAGAACTAAGAGCTAACATTACTTCCAAATTTTCGGATTACGTAAAGCTAAAGGAGAAAGGAGCATCTGCCATGTACAAGTTTATTAAGAATTTCTTCATGGTTGATGAGCAGCAGTTTATCCCACCCGACATGGAAAGCTCCCAGTGGAAAAACTTTGGGGATTTCTTCAGCGATCTCAAAGACAAGTGGACCAAAATCAAAAGCCGCATCGACACATCAGATCTAAAAAGCTACTTCAAAGATTTGAAAATGCACTTTGAGTCTGATACCCCTCAAGAACACACTTCCCAGAAAGCTGAGAGCTCAGGTCAGGAATATGATGAAGCACAAACATCAGGCGTCCAGTTTGAATCAGAAAGGAAGTACACCAGTGCCCACTTTGAATCAGGAAGGAAACAGGATGAAAAAGGTCATGATTCTGAAGACTCAAAGTGGATGTTTGAGAGAGCAGCCTTAAGAGCCGAGCTTCGAGATACTGAGAAAGAAAAAGAAGAAAATTGGTTTTTGAAAAAGAACAAACAGCCAAAGGAAGAATCAAAACGTAACAAATACTGAGTATTTGTTTGAAAATCAGAGCTGCTATACTTAGATAAGACAAGGTCATGTTCCATAAATGTACTTTCATGTGTGTGTGATGTGGATGTTTGAATGAATGAATTTGCACATGTCTGAGATATATGCGATTTAATTCAGTAGAAACGGAAAAATAGTTTTACTATTTGTGTGTGTTATTTTGTTTGGTGTTCATTTTCTCTCTTTTTTCTTTATTTATTTTTTTTTTTTTTTTAGGTATTTAATTGGATTTACTGTAGCATTTATATTTTATGTTTACCAGTTTCTGCTATTTTCTTTTTGTTGAAAGTTATTTTGGTTCACAATTAGTGTAACAAAACTTTTCTTGTTAAGTTAAATGTTTAGCATCATCATACTTGATAATTTTATTGGACATAAGATGCTTTTAAAGCAGCTAAGACTCAGTGTTAAAATAATTATTTTAAAGTTTTGTCTTTCTCGTGGACACACAAAAAAAAATTTTAAGCAGTTTATTTAAAATGAAGTTGAATGATAAGGGAAATTTGTTTTAATAACTGTTAATGTTACAGCAACTATAACAATTTCAAGAGTAAATGAATTTCCATTCAGAGGAAATAAGCTTATTAACCTTTTTTTTTTATATACAAGAAAAGAGGGGGGGGGATAATGGCTAAAATTTCTTTTAAAATGAATTTTCACTTTGTTATGTAATTGATCTTTAAATCATCACTACTTTCAACCAGCGTACACCCACCCTTACAAAAAAGGTTTTCCTTTAATTTAAATATCTTTTCTTTATGATTTTAATGAAATTTATTTAGCAAAAAATAAAATCTATACAATAATATTACAAAGAGGTAAAATTTGTTTATATGTCTCTGACAACTTCTCTGGTCCTCAGAAGTTTATCATTGATAAAAAGCTGCACTATCCCTTGAGTAACATGAGCTATATACCTAACATCTTCCTACATTTAATAATTTCAGGCCATGAAAAATACTGTAAATGGTAATGTGTACTGTGTGTTGGAAATTATTAGAAAAGCTCTTGTATCAATTCACTTACTATAAAAATATCGTTAAAAAGAATCTAGTACCTGCCAATTTTGAAAAAGTGAAAGATACCATTGTATGGTGTTTTTTTTTTTAACTAAAACCGGTCTTAACATTATCTGCAGCTTATGGTGAAGGCTGGCTGCATTTGTGTGTCCACTTTATGATTAAGACACAAAATACTCTTTAATTATTTTCCCAAAAGGTAACACATTTTTATATATTTGTAAGTAGGTTCTTATGCATGCACAATGAGACATCACTCGTAATTTTTGTGTTTGACTTTTAAAATTCTGTCATGACATGATATTTTATGACTGTATGAAACTTCTTTTAGGTATTGATTAAAATATTTTTTCTACATATTGTAAAAAAATGTTCTACATGAAGTCCAGATCTATGAATTGTGGTATTTTAAAATAGTGTATGTTCCCTTTTCATGTTTGTTTGTTTCTTCCCACCGTTTAAGTGTGACTAACTTTCTTACTGTTTTTAATGTGTTGTAATGTATTTATGAAGTTTCTGAATCTGTGTTATAATTAATACACTATGTGGTTGAAATATTGAGTATTTGTACTGTAATTTGTGTGTGTGTTATAATTTAAGTTGCTGACTAGTACTTTTGAAGTTTATTTGGTTTAAATTTTGTTTCAAAAGTTAACTAAATTTAAGTTTCAAGCATTTATTACTAGATTGGTTTATTTTTTATTTAAACAAGAAATAGTACAAAAACACTCCTGGGCATTTCATAAAGAATAATGTAAAAATGGTACATTTTAATAAAACAATTTCATCAAAATGTATCTTTTAATGATTTCTGTGTTAATTATTTCTTTTATTCACATTCTTTAACAGTTCTGAAATTACTTGCCACAATGGTTTTTTTTTTTTTTTTAACAATTTTCTGGCAATTTTTATCTATTATGTGTAAAACACTGAGAGTAAAAAAAAAATTTTAAGATAAAATTTTAGATTTTAAAATGAAATTAAATCTACACCCACAGTGATCATTAGGGTGTATTTATTTACTCCTTAAGTTGCCTGTGATTGGCAGGTTATCATGCAACCAAATAAAAATCTTCAATTTTTTAACTATACAGCTGAAAATTTTTTGATAGATAAAGGTTTGATTTTGATATTACAAAATTTAAGAACTTTCCAAGTTTCAAGGTTGCAGGCTTGATATAAAATATTCTTAGAGCTTCCTTGAATTGCTATGTTCATTTTCCAGTCTGAGATTTTGTTATCAGTTAAGTAAAAGTGTATTAGTGTTATTTTATTTTTTTTTTTTTTTTTAACTAAGTGAAGATTATAATTCTCTTTACTTGAAAAATGAAAGAAACATTTAGAGCTGTCTGTGATAATGTTCTTTCATTCTGAAATTTAAGATTATTTCTGATAGATGTTTATTAGAAAAGTACATCAGCTCTTGAAAAATTTGTCCTTATTAATATTTTATTTTTTGGTGGTCTTTCATGCCTTTAATTTGTTTAAGGAAACTACGTAATCAAGCCTTTTATGACAAACCACCTTTCGGGCCCTGTACTCAACTTTTTTTTTTTTTTTTCCTGTCTATTTGCCTGGCTTGAAAAATCATGCTAAGTACATGGACTATAAAACACTCCAACAACATGCTTTTAAAAGCTCATGCTATAAAAACAGAATGGAAATTATATTTTAAATTGGCTCCTTTTTGTCGGAAAGCGTTAATAAAATGGCATAATTTATCTTTCTGGTTACTTTCATGACCTAAATACAGTCGAACCTCGATTTAACATACTTTGATTTAACGAATTCTCCGATTTAACAAATATTTTTTTGCCCCGACAAAAAGGGTGCTAAAAAGATCTAACGAATTTTTAGCTTTGATTTAACGAACAACAATCGCTGAAATAAAATTCGCACATAAAACTATGAATTTTTTGCATACAAAATTTTGAATCTTTCACACCCTAATCCAAGTGTGTAATACAATAATTTTTTTTTCTCACTTCTCCAAACGAAGCAAGTGCCTACGAAAACAGCGATACAGAAACAGTCATTTACAATTACGGCATGAATAACCATGATCAAATGGCTGGATGTGAAGATGTTCCTAGTAATGGAAATTTTACAGAATATGTGTCTTGCGATGTACAGCTAAGTACCTGCGATAGTGAACAGAAAGAGAATGGAGATTCTGAAAGCAGCAAAGATGACGAAGAAACGTAAATTGAATTTTAAAAAAAGTGACATTCCAAGAAGCAGTTTGCAGCTTGAAGCTTGAAACACTTAATTTTTTTTTTTTTTTTTTTTTTTTTTGTCTCACGAGGTTGATGATGTTGTTCTTATGAAGTTAGAAAATGTAGACAAAGAACTTTGGAAAGTCAAAACTAGGGAATGCAATCCCAATCCCACACAAATATTTGCAGGACTAGTCCCGCGGGATTAAGACCGTAATCCCACTAGAGATGAGTTTGGGCTCATTTTTTGAAGCCCGAGCCCGAAGACTTTTAATCCGAGCCCGAACAATATTATTTAAGTCGGAGCCCGAGCCCGAAATTTCAGCTGAAGATAAATAAAATTCAAAGAAGTAATTCTTTGATAGAATACAATAAATTTTGCGAATTAATTTGTACAAATTAAAGACAAATATACTTGGAAATTTTTAATGCACTTGCTAATTCTTTATATCTATGTTTATGAAATAATGTCGGATCTCATGACTAACTAAGCAATATAAGCCGCCGTTCTGAAATACTCAAAGATCTTCACGTGCCTTCCAGGCACCCGTGCCGCTATTTTTGCTTTCCGAACATGTACCATGTAAGGAAAGTATTGTAATCATGAAAAAATTCGACTTCGAGATTTTGGTGTATTTTACACGTTTTGAGATCTTCTGAATTCATTTATGCTATTTTTATGAGATGTATGTGTGTGTGTATATATGTTTGTGTGTATGTGAGTGAACACGATAGCTCCTAAACAGGGCATTCGATTGAGCTCAAACTGGGTATATATGTCATAAACCACCGTCGCAAGACCGGTATGGATTTTGGTGTGTGTAGGACTTATAGTTTTTCTACAGGGCTACGACAAAGATTTCTTTTACATTATGCTTATTGGGGGGGGGAATTTCTTGAAAGTGCACTAGCGTTTAAACGGTACATTCGATTGAGCTCAAATTGGGTATATATGTTATAAATCACCATCTTAAGACCGGTATTGATTTTGGTGTGTATACGACTTATAGTTTTTCTACAGGGCTACGACAAAGATTTCTTTTATAGTATGGCATATGGGGAGAAATTCTTGAAAGTGCGCAAACGTTTAAACGGTGCATTCGATTGAGTTTCAATTTGGTATATATGTTTGAATTATTCATCGATTAAAATTTATTTAAATACTTGCTAATGATCTTATATCGTAAGTGTTTGGAAAGCCGAGTGGAGTCACTCCAGATTATTTTTTTTTTAAGTACTTTGATTTTCCATAATGAATCACTTTTTAAAAATCTGTTTCAAGGATTGTTCAATAAAATAGAAATTTTTCACGAGCCCGAGCCCGAATGCAATTGTGAATTACAGAGCCGGGCTCGGGCTGAGCCCGTCTCATCTCTAAATCCCATGGAATTGAAACTGAAAAATAAATTATTTTTATTAATTTCTCATGCCGCTTTCCTGATCATCAGTTGGCCAAAAATTTTTGCATAAGATGAACAATAAGAACCAGTGATCTTGGGCGCTCATACCTATTGGCAGGTAGGTGCCTTAGTCCCCCTCTGGCTCCCATGTTGTTATGATTTACGCACTGGTATAACGCAGAAGTGCTTCAACACTAAATATTGTATCTTTCTGGAACAGAACCCTTGACTTGTCCTCCTCTTCCATTAACAACCATATGGCCATTCATGCTAGGGATATCTTTAAAAGGTGAACTTCAGTTAACCACTAAAAATGTATGGTTCCTTCACAGTTTCATATCAACTAAGAAATAACAGAATATTATTATGAATATCATGACTAGAATTTTCAAATTTATGCAAGGTATTGTATTAATTATCAAATAAGATAAATAATTATTATTAAAGTTAAACTTGCTTACAATCTTACTTTCTCCTGATTTTCTCTACCAAAATCAATTTTTAGTTCAATGGAATATTAATCCCGCAGGATCAACAAATCTCAATCCCGCAAAGCGAAAAACAGTGTGGGATTACATTCCCTAGTCAAAACAAAGCACTATCAAAAATTTCTTTCCAAAGTGCCAATAATTATGTATGTATTAAGTTTTAAGAGCAAGTGACATTAAAGAATTTAGATTTTAGTTTAAAGTTGATTGCCTAATGTATAAGTTATAATTTTTAAGCACATAGTAAACAATAATCATTCTGTTTTTCACATCTATATCTAAGGGTATTTTGCATTGATATTTTTATGCCATACACTTCACAAAAATTGATATTCGATTTAACGAAGGATTTGTGGGTCCCAATCAATTTGTTAAATCGAGGTTTGACTGTATGCAATGCCTGTAGTATATTTAGGTCACTTAACTACACTGTGGCAGGAATAATTTCCACCATATTGTTTTCGAATTGCGAAGGAAATCGAGGTCCTTTCGTTGTCACTGTGACTTTCCTTTGCAGTGCCGTATCTGGAGATCCCTGTCCTGGGTGGCGATTCAAGGATAAGATGGGCAAAGATGGCAGTTTTGTGTTTCATAGTGGTTATGTTCATGGTGATGGGTGGAGCAATAACATCAAAGCATCATGGATTACTTGGTTTCATAGTGAACTATATGTATTTTCACAGGGTGGACTATATATTTTGGTTTTGACCACATTGTTCATGTGGTTAAAACTATGATGGCTTCCATAAATTATGCAACGTTTTTTCAGTGTATCTTGGTACACCCACCCCCAACTTAACTTACAAAATGTATTTATAATTGATCATAAATATTCATAATATTACAAAAGTTCGTTTTCTGGCAAAAACATTGAGCCTGGTGAAGCATTTAAGAGAAGTTCCTTTGATAGATATATGATAGTTGATGTTACGTCTGTTAATTTGCTTGGTTTATTAGGCTGACATATATTATGTTGGAGTTGTGTGCAAATGTACTAAAGCAACGAAAATGTTTCAACCAGTACAAAAGCTGTAATAAGAATGTGAAAATTCATCATTATAGAAGTGTTATGTAAGAATGCTGTTGACCCCCACCTACTCTTCTTACATTTGGTTAAACCTTGCCCTCCCCCCCCCCTTTTGAGCATTACATAATTCATGGAAGTGTCCTATTGTTTATTCTTACTATGCTTAGTTTAGGGCAGAAATTCGGTAACATGTGCTTCAAAAGTGTGAAATGGAGAAGTCTGGATTTTGCAAGGATATAAAAAGGAAATGTACACTAAACAAAGTTTTTTCCTTATTTCAGGAATACTAATTTTAAAAAAGAAAATTACGTAAAGAAAACTTTTTTTAATAATAATTTTATTTAATTCTTAAAACAAATTATTAGACATTAAAACCAATTTAATTATTTAAACCATACAAGTGATGAGAGTGCCAAGCCTCATCCCGCATGCACAGAGCTCACTACACATTGGCCAGCTTGTCTGTGCCTTGAAAATATATTGTTCACAATGAAACCTTATGATTCGTGACATATTGTCACCTTACCCATTCCAGTGAAAATAATATTTGGCCGGCACCAGGAACATAGCCACTATGCTTATATTTTTTATCCATCTCAGAAAAACCCAAGATCTGGCACTGTTCCCTTGGGCAAAATTTATTATATCTTAAAGTTTGACTGCAATTTGTAAATTGACAGAAATTTGTAAACCTTCTGTACTTTGAAAGCAAAAAAGGCTCCGTAACCCACAGAGATGCTGGGCCTGATCCCTGCACCTGGTTTTGCCATATGGTAGCTTTACAGTTGGAGATTGGCAAGCAATGCTGTAAACCCGTTTGGGTTGGCATCCAATCTTCCACAGACTTTGGTTATATCTTACATGTAAGCATTTGTCCATATTGTTGTCAGAGTCCACACTTATAGGGAAAAGCTAAAACTTTAACAGTAAAATTGCATATATTGTAACTATTACACTAACTTCAGAAATATTATTATTATTTTAATGCCATTTCAGCGTAAAAATTAGAAATTGCTCCTAGCTAGAAAAGCAACAGACAATCAATACCATTTGTTCTTAGAAAAATAAGAAATTTGACTTTACAGTTGCAGCAATTTTAATGTACATTTGGGTTTTAACATACAAATAAATGAACAAAAGAAAATCTGGACTAATTATTATATATATATATAAATGTTTTTTCCCCCATTGGTTAAATTCAATAACAAAAGTTATTTATGTGGCCTAAACTGCCAAACATGGTAAAACCATGATGTTCCTTTTTTCAGTTTTTTATTAATATCTTATTAAATAGTTTAATTTAAGTCAGTAGGACTTAAAAGAGAGTTTACCAGGAGATTTTTCCTGATTATTTTACATTTCTTGTGTGTCGCTACATTCTGGTTCTTATGATAGTCGTCAGAAAACATCCAATATCAGACTTTATTATTTAAGATTCTTAACACATCTAGAATTAACCTCCTGTAAATGGCCCTCTATGTTTTGTGAAAATTTTGCTTATTTTCTGAATATAAAATATAAAAACAGTGTTTTCCCTAGGCATTTCTGGCTGTGCTCATTGCTTGACAACTTTTACTAACCGCCCAGCAAAAAAGTCAGAATATCATTTTGAATGTTTCAATTCAATAGAATTACACATTGCAGCATTATAATGTCACCCAGCTGGCAAAAACTTCTGGGTAGATCATTGATGCAAGGAAAGTATCGTAATGATGAAAGAATTCAAATTTGAAATTTTGATGCATTTACACATAGTACAAACTAGGTATGTATATTGTAGGTCATGGTCTCATGACCTGTGTTGATTTTGATGTATTTAAAGCTGATAGTTTTTGCAACCGTGTGAACAAACTAATTCTTTTACATTACGGCTTGTGGACACAAATCATTTAAAGCATGTTAGTGTCTAATATCCTCAAATTAGCTGAAATTGGGTATGTATATTATAGGTTACCATCGCACATCTGTATAGATTCCGTTGTGTGCATGACTACAAAAAAGGATTCTTTTACTATATGCCTATGGATGGAAATTCTTGAATGTATACTAACGTCTAAACAGTGTATTCAATTGAGCTCAAATTAGGTTTGCATATTATAGTTCATTGTCTTACATACTGTACAGAGTTGGGTAAGTGTGGGGCTTACAGATTTTTGCAAGGCTACAAAATAGTATTCATGTGCACTGCAACCTATATACTCAAATTACTTGCACTAATGTTCGAACATTCACTACATCCGATTGAGTTGAATCAAATGTATTTAAACTCTCGGTAAAGATCAAGTGTCCAAAAAGTCAAGTGGAGGTCTAGATTTTTTTTTTTTTTTTTTTTGAGCATTTGTTCATTACACTCTGTAATTCGAATCCGAAATCTTCCGATTATTCATTTTGCCTTACCATGGCACAATGGTTATGCCACTGAAAATGGTAGATGGTAAAAATGTGAAGGTCCCGGGTTTGGGTCCCATCGTGCGGCTGTCGATCTAACGGTCTGAAGTTGTGGTAGGTTTTCTCCAGATGTAACGTGAATACGCGTTAGAACCCCTTAGAAAGTCCTCCTACCAAGGCAACCCCCCCCCCCTTGGCAGATCGCCCTAGTGTAGCGTTGCCATAATCACACACAATCAATCGAATATCTGAAACTGCATGTATCCCATAACCCTGTTCAATAAGCAAACTTTTTAATTTTAAGAATTTTTCAAATTGGACTGGTAGTTTCTCAGATAAACACGTTCAAACGAACTCTGTCTCGTTATTATTTGATAAAGCAGAAAACGTTTTTTTTTTTTTTTTAAATCATAAGTTCAAACAAATGTATTTTTAACAAGTTTTTAGCTGTGCCTAGACAAAGGATTCATATTTGTTACATTTTAAAGCAAGAATTTTACAGATACATGATTGTCAGATATTGCAGATGCATACAGTGCACGGATACATGCAGAGGTCTTGCAGATAGTTTTTCCGATTATTCAGTTGTGCTTTTTTTTTTTTTTTTAAGATGGATAGTTACCTAAAAGAAATATTTTTTAAGTCACTATAGCCCTAGTGCATTGCACAGATCTGTGTGCATATGCATATACACGTGTTCATATACGCACTACGTATTCAGTTATCACATATGAGTTTGCAGATAGTTTTATCTTTTATCTGACTATGGATATATATATATATCATGAAATATGGCCATCCTCTCCCTTATTTCACACTTTTACCCTTCTTAAAAAACGATATTCAAAGTGACCTGAAATATTGATTTTTAGGTATTTGTGAGTGTTATATTTTACAACAAGAATGTTGTGGATATCTCTTTTTTTTTCTTTGAGAAACACGTGGGATATGTTAAAAGCTCATTATAATATAGCCTCTACCACCCACGGGTTGCAAATTTTGAAAAATGCTGTCTAATCTCGCACCTGAACTCTAATACATGCCAAATTTTGTTTTATTAGCTTCCGGTCCCCTAATATATTAATATAGATTTACTGTAAGCAATTTCTTGTGAAAATATTATTATTACATTAATCTGGCATCCATTTGAAATGCTTTCGTAACTGGCTAATCATATTTATTAATAAGTTTTGCTTTGTAATTGTTTTCAGTACAATGGTTTTTTCGTTAACTTTAAGTTTTTAAATTCATCTCTTTACTCTTTAGTGGAGCTGAGTGCTAAAACCCCTGATATCTAAAATCATTCTAATTTATGGTAACAAGGGTCTGGGTAGAACTTTTCATCCTGTTTTGAATACATAGTATCAAGGACGTAGAGAGAAGAAAAAATTTAGGGGGGGGGGGGAGGTGTTGCCCAAAAGGGGACAACAGTAAAATTTCTCCCAAAAAGTGCTCGATTTATTGGCATACAATTAACGAAAATCCAAAATTTCGGAGGGTACCCAGGCTTCCCTGTGTTGTATTAAAAATAAATAAGTTATTGTATAGAATTCATAATACAGGTATAGAATATAATAATAGTACTATAACGTCAAAAGCAGATAATTGTCACACGACCTTTATAAATTTTGCTGTTTTTGAACAGGGCTACGAAAAAAGAATCATTACGATCAAGTGTTTGGAAATTCAAGTGGAGTCGATCCTTCTCTTCCCCCCCCCCCCCTAGGTAAAACTTAAATGAATAAATTGCTGTTTTACTGTAGTGGCAGCTCTTTTGTGAATATTTGATAACAAATTTCTATTAGTGTGGCAACACTGGCGCTTTATGTAGAAAATGTCGCATAGGCCGCCCAGGTGGTGTAGTGGCTGGCATGCTGTACTACCATCCTTCGGTTCCGGGTTTGAATCCTGGCACGGACATGTATGTTTGTGTTTGTCCCTTTATTGTTCTGTAAAAATATGTATGTATACTTTGAAATAAAGAGCTTGTAATTTGGAACAACTGAGATAAAGGCTTTGAAAAAGAGCCATCTCGATGAACTCTGTAAACTGAGAACTCTCGTGTTATCCAATCGTAACGTTTAAAAAAAAAAAGAAGTATAATTCTTTTTACGGAAAAAACGTAACATCTAGATGCACACAAACCCAACCGAAGTTTTTCCTTTGCTCTCAAAGGGGGGTGTTAGGGGGAGTCACCCCCCCCCCTCCATGAGGACTTTCATGCCATACAAAATGTATATTCTTCACTCCCTTATCACACACACTTATACATATATATGAGTTGCAATAGTCGTAACCCCCCCACTACACGACCTTTATAACATGAAAAATTTCTGGCTGTGCGCGCGCACAGCCAGCTGCGTCAAAAAAAGGGTCTCTAGATCTGTGGCACGCGATGAACGTTTCGATCGTCCGCCATCTTGCTGGTAGTTAAGTAGAGCGATGGCAATGGCTGCCCTTTTTTCAGCATTGGGCAATCTATCCAGCTGTTCTCGCGTTCTTCCATTTTTCAGCAGATGTCAGTGCTGTTAAAAAGAATCGTGACCATTTTTTGACGGGAAATGACGTGCTAAAAAGTAAAAATATCTCGTGGAGCTATGTCACCCACAACTATTTTGATAGAAATCAAATCTATTCTTCGTGACTGGCAACAGTCAAAACGTCAGAGTTGGGTGTTCCCAGAGCGGGATCACTGCGCGTTAAAGGGTTAATTTTGGCGCCCCTTTGGAACGATATAGGATTTGGGCGGCAACCAGAGGGGTGCACGCTCCCCGCTTACCCTCCTCAAGTTGCGGTCCTGCCCCCCCCCCCTCCTCCTTTTTGCCTTTTGAAAAGAAATGTGAACTCTGAACATGACAGACTAAGATAGATTGGCTATACATTGCAAATATGTAGTTTTTTAAAAATTAATCTGGTAAAAATATTTTATTTGTTTGTGTATGTGTGTGTTGGTGGGGTGGGGGGGAGCCCTGCTACAATTTCTGCTGGCCTAAACTCGTACTCACTTCGCTACTGCGTTTTGTTTCTCATGTTGTAAGATTCTAGAATAACAGTGGTCATCTGACTCGCTGATAAGACTTTTTCTCTCTGACGAGAAAATGCTTAAGACAAAACCCCTTTAAAAATGTGAAAGGAACTATGTAATCTCATTTCAGTGAATCAGTACAGCACGAAAATCTTTAGACATCTTAAACTTTCAATATCTGAGTGGGAGAATTTAAAAAGAAAAAAAAAAAAAAAAAAAAAAGAAGTAGAAGAATCATGACTACATTTGTGTCCCAGCCAAAAGAAAGTTACCACACTTCCGGAAAAGTCTTGCAGCTTGTTATGAACACAGAACAACTATAAATAGAACTCCTTGGCGTTGATTCTAGTGAAAAATAGCTATATCGGCCACGGCAATCTCATTTCCTAAAATTATTTTCGTTTAATTACGGTGATAGATGATTTTGAATGGTAGCTGCTTTTTAATGTTTGATTCTTGTAACAAAATCTATATTTTTTACATCTCTCTATGGATTTTACTATTTTCAGCTTGGTGAACAGCACTGATGATTTCAGATGTAGAAATCTGTACCTATTTTGAGTTCTGTGTGTTATGGCAGGCCTACACGAGGGACATCTGCCTACGGAGGGTGCCTTGTTTGGAGGACTTGTTAAGGGGTTCTAACGCGTATTCACGTTATATCTGGAGAAAGCCGCCCAAAACTCCGAACCGTTAGATCGACAGCCGCGCTGGACCTTCACACTTCATCCATCTACCACGTTTAGTGTGTTACCCACTCGGCCATGTTGGGGTCTGTATTAGAGATGAGTTCGGGCTCATTTTTTGAAGCCCGAGCCCGCCCGAGCCCGAGCAATATTATTAAAGTTGGAGCCCGAGCCCGAATTTTCAGCTAAAGACAAATAAAATTAACTACTTCATTAATAGGATACAATAAATTTTGGAGCTTCACACACCTTCTAGTCCCCCGTGCCGCTATTTTTTGAAATAAGTATGTCTATTTATCCCATGAATCACTTTTTAAAATCTGTTTCAAGGAGTATGTTCAACAAAGAAGAAATTTTTCACGAGCCCGAGCCCGCCCGAGCCCGAACGCAATCGTGAATTACAGAGCCCGAGTCGGGCCCGGGCTCGGGCTCGGGCTGAGCCCGTCTCATCTCTAGTCTGTATCTATTTTAAGTTTGCATAAATATCTGTGAACCTCTAAAAAATTGGCACTTCTGATTTCGCTCTATTATTTGAATCATAAGATATAAAATTTCGAACGGAACGTTTATCCTGGAGATTTACAGAATTCTAAAGCAATTTCTATCTAATAAGAATTTATTATATACAGGATGATTATAACTGAAGTCCACTTTAAAATGATCAGAAAAAGAAAACTACTGGACCAAATGTTACCAAACTTGGTAATTGTGTAAAGGTGGTCAAGGGATTTATTATCGGCAGAAAAAAAAAAAAAAAGCTCAAAAATTCAACACCAGGGGCAAGGACGTATTTAGGAGGGGGGAAGATTCCAGGAGCCCGAACCTCCTCCCCCACGAAATTTTGATTTTTGTTACTAAGATGATAATGATATAGTGTCCTTTTGAGAAAAATACTGCCTTTTTTACCGTTTGGACCCCTCTTTTTGAATTCCTCTCCAAAGTACTCTTCATGGGGAGGGGGTGTGGACCACTGAACCCCCACCCGCCCTCCTTAAATACGTTCCTGCCCCTGGTGTTGAATTTTTTAGCGGATAATAAATTCCATGACCACCTTTACACAATTACCAAGTTTGATAACATTTTGTCCAGTAGTTTTTGCTTTTCTGATCGTTTTAAAGGGGAGCTTTATAATTATAATCTCCATGTATTTAATACTAGCGAAATATTTTTGAGGTTATTATGAAATTCTGCAAAAATGATTCATGAAACCTCCGATAGTAATGCCTAAATAATTTTACAGATACTGTCCCATAGGAAAACGATCATAATACTGGAATATTCTGTAGAGTTTTCTTTGTAAATAAAACTAAGTGTATATATGGATAGAAAAATATTTTTCTTGTGGATATTTTGGCATGTTTCATGCGGTGCTGAACAATACTTAAATTTTGCATTCGCAACATAAGATCTTTAGTTTGTTAGTCAGTTTCTCAGTGTGCCCGAATCGTTAAGAGTAAATGTTTGATTCTCAATAAATAAAAAACTATTAACAGTTAACGCATATTCAGGACTGTTATGTTCATCTAGAAAAATGGTTTTTATCTAGTCTTTCTTCTTATTCCATCCATTTTACATCCGGGAATAAATATACCTCTCCCTATTAAACAGAATTTCAATTGTTATGCGATCTTCAAAATGTTGTTTTATATATATATATATATATATATATATATATATATATATATATACCTTGTATCGGTTAACTGGGTTCAAAAATACGAATGTTGGAAATGTTTTGCGTAGTTTAAAATCCTAACATCAGCTTCCATTTGAAGAAATCGGCAACTCATCATTTCCCATTTTTTTATTGATTGAGAACCCCAACGTCTCTGTCTTTTAGTAGATTTAGCACTTTGACGCATGATGGTTGCTCCGTGAAACCACCTTATCACTGCTAGTCGGGAAAAAAAAAAGGTTAAATGGCCCCACCGCTGAAAAAGTGCAGTCATTGCCATCGATCCATTTAACTATCAACAACATGGTTGTCGATCGAATCGCCCATCTGGCGTGTCAATATAGCCAGCAAATAGCCACAAAACCACTTTGCTTAAAAATGACTTGCTGTAGAGTGGTGAAATTTTGTATTTAGGACTGTTGAACTTAGCTGTGCACCTACCATTTTAATTTTTTGATCACAATTGACGGAGTATTTTATTTACAGGGTCACTGAAAAAAATTTCTATATATATTGAAGTCTATGGCTAGCTTCAATACATTAAAAGTCTATGGATAGTCAATGTATGAGTCATGCGTCATGCCCGAAATCTCGCCAAACGTAGCAAATTGCACACCTACAAACTGTAAATCTATAACAGTATAACATAATTTGGAAATAACATGCCATATTTTTGGCCGATTTCAGAAAAGAGAGAGAAGTTCTATATTCGATGTGTATTTTATTTATTTATTTTTAATATCTACGGATTTCTCGGGAACTAAACGGCTGAATTATTTTTAAGTGTATTCTATTCAGGTATGTTTTGAGGTAGCATCCTATGTTTTTCGATGATGTAAAAAGTACCGTTTTTTAAGAAATCCGAAAAAAAAAAACATGCTTACATGCGTTATTTCTGGTAATATAATTATTCATTTGTTAGTGTGTATTGATATTTCTTGAAGTCGGTTGATTTTTTTTTATTTTTTTTTTTAGAAAAAAGGTTATTAGTTGTGCTAAATGAGTTGCACTTCAGAAAATTTTGAATTTGACATTATTTTTCTTGTGAGAGTTTTATAATTGTACTGATTTTCATCTTGTAAAAATGCTTAATACACCTTGAATAAGATAATTGGAAATTTAATTAAACACCGGCGTAATTTGCCTTTTTTAACAATATCAACTTCTTCAGACCCGGCAAAAATCTCACATTTCAAATTGAAGAGCAATCTCGTAATTTTTTATTAAAAACCTATTACACTGAAAAACGGCAAGTAGAAAGCATAGTTTTAAAGAATTCTCAATCTGTTTTAGTAGTAAAGACTCTCAAGACACTTTTAAAGATAAATGATGTCCTACAAGTTCTTTTCTACTGTATGAATTCTAAAAAAAAAAAAATCCTCACACATTCAACTTAGGAAACTCCATCATTCAAATAGTCTTTCGTTTAACGGCAAACAAAATTAAAATGTACTTACCAGTGTGCAGAATTTACACATTCACGTGACTTAAAATTATTTTATTCAAAATTAAAGCATCCACGTTTATGTAAATCAGATCATAGCTGCAAAAAAAAAAAATCTTAACAAATCGTTTTAACAGTGGAAATGCGAAGGTCCACATATGTGGTATACTGGTATGCGGACGTATGGTTATTTTTTCAAAGATCAGCCGTAATAATTTTAATAGATGGCAGCACTAAAGAGTAGGAATTTTGCTTTCCAATGAACAAGTTATTTTTGTGCTAGATGGCAGCACCAAAACATCCTACATCGTTCCAGGAAACTTGCATAAGCTATAAATACTGTACTACTCTGAGACTCCTAAGAGCAATTCCTGTGTTACAAAGCTAGATACTTTCTGACTATCGTCGCTTAATATTTGATATATTTTTATATTGTACAGTTATTTGCTACATTTAAAAGCATGCCTGGTGGCAAAGCTCCTGCAATTGGAATTGACTTGGGAACAACCTACTCTTGTGTAGGAGTATTCCAACATGGGACTGTTGAAATTATTGCAAATGACCAAGGAAATCGAACGACGCCGAGTTATGTTGCATTCACAGATACCGAAAGACTGATCGGCGACTCGGTGAAATCCCAAGTCGCCTTGAATCCAGAGAACTCGATTTTCGACGCCAAAAGGCTCATCGGAAGAACTTACGACGATCCGAAAATTCAGCAAGATTTGAAAAACTGGCCTTTCAGAGTTATAAACGACGGCGGCAAGCCTAAAATTTGCGCACGGTTCAAAGGGGAGCAGAAGATCTTCAACCCCGAAGAAATCAGCGCGATGGTTTTGACGAAAATGAAAGAGACTGCAGAAATGTTCCTAGGGGAAAAAGTAACAGACGCAGTCGTAACAGTTCCAGCTTATTTCAACGACTCGCAGAGGCAAGCTACGAAAGACGCGGGAAAAATAGCTGGACTGAACGTTCTGAGAATCATCAATGAGCCCACGGCTGCTGCCTTGGCTTACGGACTCGATAAAAACCTGAGGGGCGAGAGGAACGTTCTGATATTCGACCTGGGTGGAGGGACTTTCGACGTATCTGTGCTGACCATCGACGAAGGATCGCTGTTTGAAGTGAGGTCTACGGCCGGAGACACGCATTTGGGAGGGGAGGACTTCGACAATAGAATGGTTTCGCACTTCGTTGAAGAGTTTAAGAGGAAGCACAGTAAGGACTTGCGCTCCAGCCCTAGAGCGTTGAGGAGGTTGCGAACTGCCTGCGAAAGAGCCAAGCGTACCTTATCCAGCAGCACGGAAGCGAGTGTCGAGATCGACGCACTTTTCGAAGGTGTCGATTTCTACTCTAAAATTTCGAGAGCGAGGTTCGAGGAACTGAACAGCGATCTCTTCCGACTCACTTTAGAACCGGTCGAACGGGCCCTTAAAGACGCCAAGTTGGACAAGTCTGGCATTCAGGATGTCGTCCTGGTCGGCGGAAGCACTCGCATTCCCAAAATACAGAAAATGCTGAAGGATTTCTTCAATGGGAAAGATCTCTGCATGTCTGTTAATCCCGACGAAGCAGTGGCGTACGGGGCAGCCGTGCAGGCCGCCGTGCTGACGGGAAACAGCGACGGGAAGATCAAAGACGTTCTCCTAGTTGACGTGGCTCCGCTGTCTTTGGGCATCGAAACGGCCGGTGGAATGATGGCGAAAATTATAGAGAGGAATTCCCGCATCCCGTGCAGGACGTCTCGAGTATTTACGACATATTCGGACAACCAAACTGGAGTGAATGTGCAAGTTTACGAAGGCGAAAGGGCCATGACGAAAGACAATCATTGGCTCGGTAAGTTTCAGTTAACGGGAATCCTACCGGCGCCTAGGGGCGTGCCCCAGATAGAAGTCAGGTTCGATCTGGACGCAAACGGAATACTGCAGGTGTCCGCAGCGGATAAAAGCACCGGAAAGTCTAAAAGCATTCGCATCACGAACGAGAATGGCCGCCTTTCGAAAGACGAAATCGACAGAATGTTGGACGAGGCGAAACAGTACAAGAAAGAAGATGCGGCGCAGAAAGAGACAATCTCCTGCAGGAACAATCTAGAATCCTATGTGTACTCGGTCAGGCAAGTTGCAGAATCTGCTCCTGACGACAAAGTTTGGTCGTCCGATAAAGCGAAAGTTAGGGACATTTGTGGTTCTGTTATCAGATGGCTCGACAATAACTCTCTGGCTGAAAAAGATGAATTGGAACACAAGCTGGAAGAAACGCAGGCCGAGTTGTCGCCGATAATGCAGAAACTTCACCAGCATGGACCTAGCTGTTGCCAGAGTGGATCTGGTAATTGTTGCAACAGTGGGAATTGCGGAAGCAGTTCGGAAAACGGACCTACAATAGAAGAAGTTGGTTAGCTTTTATTAATTTCGCCTGTATCCAAATTATTGTGGATTCACTGTAATTTCATTGTAAGTAATCATCCGTTTCTAAATGTAATCAAAGCGTTGATTAATTAATAAAATAATTTATTATGAAACACTACAATATAAGCATTTAGTGTTAAATAAATGACGCAATACTTTTTTTTATGAATATTTTAAAATAATTGGTATCAATTTCTGATTAATTTTTATTTAATCGGGATATTTCTCTCGGGTTGTAAAAAGGTCTTCATTACACTTTCATAAATTTGTCATATGAACGAAAGTAAATAGTGTATGTGCAGTGTTTTATGGTTTGCAGTAGAAATATTAATTTCATTATTTTCAAGTAAATACTATAATTATTTACTTTCATAAATAAATAAACATTATATTAATCTCAGCGAAACTAAGATAGGAATTTATTCTTTTAATGAGATAGGAACTATTATATTGCATCTTAGTATTAAAGTGACTCGAATTTAAAAAAAAAAAAAAAAAAGGCATTCATTGCTTTAGTCGTTACAGATCATGTTACCAAATTTCATTCAATTCTCTTAAGCCGTTTTTAAGGGATGCGAGAACAACACCAACAACAAAAAATTAAAAATCGACGCCTACGAAATGTCACTTTATTTGCTTCATCATTTTTACTTGATGCACGAAAGTGTGACGGACATAATGACAGACATTTTCTTCTTCTTTTTTTTTTTTTTTTTTTTTTTTTTGACTGGGTTCCCAGGTATTTGATAGGGATAGAAATCGAAAAACTCTTGAATTCCAAGTAATATACTGTCAAAAGTCTAATTTTATTCGCAGAGATAGGACCAGTGCCGGCTAATGGTACCGGCAACTCGGGCAGCTGCCCGAGGCGTCATGTGTTTAGGTGGCGTCGTTCGGCAGTTATCGCTGAGATTAATCCTTAAGATTGTGCCTCAAAGCACAATCTTAAGAGGGGGGGGGGAGATTTTTAAAAAGATTTATCGGAAGTTCGACGGCCCACCTGCTCATGGTCAGGTGCGCTCCTTTTATAGACTCTTCATATTCTTCGTTACCGGGTCGATTTTATTGACTTCAGAATGTTAAAAGAATTTTTCCAAGAAAGGATTAGCTGAGCTGAGGTGATGGAAGACAACAAACCTTTATAGATCACATAAGTATTCCTCAATATATCCGAGGTTCGCGTGTTAAAAGCGAGTTATATGTCCATAGACTTAACACTATACCAATCAAGTATTTACGATTTACTCGTTAAATACGGATTCTTTTTAAATTGGAGCTTGTTATACACGAGTTCGAATTATTTAAAAAGTGCGCCGAACATTAGCTTGCCCGGGGCACCAGATACTTTAGAGTCGACACGGGATATTAAATCGAAATTCATAATTAAATTTTTTAAAAACTAATTGCATGATATTGTGTAATACTTTTTTAGCAAATGTTAAATAATAATAATAATAACCCAGCTGAAACGTCAACATTAAAAAGAAGCAGTAGGTTTTTTTCTAATTTGATCTAAGAATGAGGTTTTAAAGGTTTGGTTTTGAAATTTGCGTCTAGTTGAATATATAGATACTTTTTTTTTAATTAAAGAAGTTTGTTCAGACAGTGTTGTAATAAAATTAATTGCCTCTGTACCTTCCTCTCCCTCGCCTACAATTTAAACTATTTTCGCAGAAAATGCAACTAAACCTTTTCCTACCCAGCGAGGCGCTGGCGTTGCTTATATAAAGTAAAATTGTTTAACGCCTAAATAGTATCTTAAAATTTTAATAGAGGGCAGCACTGAAATATCTTACAAATTCTTAGAATAATAATCCAATTCATAGTAGTTCTCTAACTTTTACAACTCGTGGTGCAGTTTAATTCCTACAAGTAATTATAAGCACACACTTCAAATTTCTGATAAATGTTTTAATAAATTAGGTCGAATATTACAGAAAAAAATTAAAAGTGGAATATTTCTGAATTTTATTCAATCTAGTGTTTATGAAAAACTTGAATCTGATGTGCTCAAGCGATTTTTTCCTTGTTTGGGCATACATTTGCCAGAAAAAAATAATTTCCTTGTTAATACATTGAATATTTCTTTCAATGTATTCTCATGTATGCTACTTCACTGCAGCTAGGGTAAAAAATCCTTTCACATAAATATGATGAAAACAAGTAAAATGTTCAAAGCTTTTTTAGATATTGACACATATTCTTTTTTAACAAGGATGCAAAAGGCTTCAGTTTCTTGATGTTTTATCATCAACCGGCAATCAATGGATACAGCAGACAGTTCTTCCTTAAACATTACTTGTTTAAACAAGCTTAACTCTCATTAGAAATATTTCACGTATGCTACCAATGGAAATATTTCCGAACTATCTTCATTCAACTGGATTTCTTATTTCTAATCAGCAGTTTTCTCTGAAAAACTTTCATTTTGATGGTGGATATGAGAATATTTCATTCTTTTCCTTGTGTATGCATACTAGTATTAAAAAGAATTAAACTGCTGAAACACAGGGTGTCACAAAAAGGTTGTAACACACTTTCATTTTTTATCTATTATAAGTGAGCAATATAAATTTTTAAAATGTTCAAGATAAGGTAAGAAAAAAGGCTACGTTTAAGAAAATATTCCTCTTGTTAATTTTCAAAAAGTTATGCTTTTTAACTTTGTATATGACCCCCTTACAAAAAAATTTCTAATTAGTGTCCACTGCACTAATGAGGTGTTGAACAAAATTTCACCCTTCCATCATAAAACAGCTCGGGAGATATTTTTAAACGAAGATGATCGGGGACTATATACATGAATTTTAATGTAAATGTTTATTGCTGGAGTGCATAAAAAATTATTTTCTTCTGTACAACCCCTGAAACGCCATCATCGGATGTGATTTTTTTTTTTTTCCCTTCGAGAGCCACATAATAGTAGTTAAGTCAGCCTATATTTGTCTTCATATCTCTGATACTTTTTAGGATATAATTCTCAAATTTCATACATCACCTCATTAATGTATGGGGGCATATTTTAGGAAAGGTGGAACTGGGGATAATACGGTAAGCGGGTGACCATCGCCAAGCAAGATGCGTCGCCAACTTAGTAAACAGGACGGTAAACGTAGCGATTGTTTTGGAATTCTCTAGCAACCTGGTGGAGAAGTTGAGTTGTTGTATCTTGCTGTGTAGAAAGGAAATTCTGATTGGTTGATTTTTTTAATCGTAACACAATGTATTTTGAGAAATTATTTGATTGGTTTAAGGAATGTTACTTTTAACCGGGATTTTTGACTTACTGCATTTTTATTAGTTTTGCTGTCGTATTTGTGTAGTTGTTCCGGGCGTTGTTTATTAATTCTTTGTAAAGTGAAATTCGACAAAAAGTTTCAAAATGTTTGTTGGGAGATGTGAAGAATATATATAGCGTGTGTTGATCTACAGTTAATATTGATATTTGAATGTTCGAGGTGGATTCATTTTGGAATAATGTTACGTTGTTGATGAATAAAATTTGAGGTATGTGGTTCTTTTATTTATTTAAATGTTTATTCCTTGTTTTACGGTACACATGTGTACAGTTGAGTATATTTATGATCTTATGTTTCATATTTATGTAAGGTTTTTAGTATGTTGTGTTATTTTTTGTGAATTGGGATGAAAAAGTAAAATTTTTAAGGTTTTAAGAGGGATGGTTAATTTTAATTGTTACATGGTTTTGCCCCTGATTTGCAGAATTCTTGTACAATTTTTAGGTTTAATTTGAATTAATATGCAATGGTTTTGAGTTGTTTGTGATCAGTATTCATTCAATTCTGATTAATAGTGTAAATTTTGTGTGTTTTGAAGGTATTAAATTGCAAAAATCACTGGGGGGGGGGGGAAGGAGGTAGCCGGTTTATTATATTGGTTATCTGTTATTTTATAAAGAGTGTTTTTAGCATTTTGTTAAAATATTTGCAGTATATTTATCTTGAAATCACACAAAGTATTCAATTTAAATATGTTTCAATATATAAGTATTTTTTAGTTGTTTGTGGGGGATTGTGTGTGGGGGGGGGAGGGGGGGGGGAAATAGTCGGTTTATTTGAGTGTTTGTCTATTAATTTTAAACTGCGATTTTAACGTTTTAAGGAAAATTTTGTTGTATAATTATGTGCAGAAACATATTTTGCATAATTTGAAGGTTACGGCTTATTTATTTTTTAACGTACCTATAGTTCAGAGCTAGTGCTTTGTTTATGTGAATTTTGTTCATAATTGCATTTGAAATATGTCTAAAAATGTTTTTATGTGTTTAGATAAGTGTATTGTAGTTTTGGGTTCATTTTGTTACTTATGTGTCAACGTATGTTTATGTTTTAATTGGCGCGAAAAAAAAGTCGCCAAGGTTAGATGTTGGCGACAAAAAAAAAGTCGCCAACTCAACCGACACCCGCTTACGGTATTATTCCCGAACTTTTTTGTATGGAAGTCGCATATAAATTTTAAGTTTTTGAAAATTAACATGTGTACTTTTATCTCAACATAATCTTTTTTCTCCATCTTATTTCGAACATTTTTTCATTTTACTATAATCCACTGATCTCTAACAGATAGAAAATTAAATCATGATACCACCTTTTTCGGACACCCTGTATATTGGCCAAATGCCGTAACCTGGCAACCTAGAATTCACACTGAACATTATAAAAATGTAATTGTTCCATCCTTTCAAAAAATGCAAGAAGTTCTGGTCATATCATCGATTAAGAAGGTCATTGCCTGGCCAAAAAATGGGCATTTGCAAGGTAGTATTTTTTGAACCTCCTTTTAATCTGCTTTTTCCCCTCTTGTAGGGTTATTAAGTTATTTAGAGACATCAAAGGAATTTTTTTTTTTTGTTATAATCCTTGAAATTTTATCATTTATAAGTTCAGTGAACTCTAAATTTGAGAAACCTTTAAATCGATCTTTCATTTGCACAATTTGCGAATCAATTAAATTAACTTATAGCATACTCGGGTCAAACTCATTTTTTGCATCAAAACTGCATCTTTTTCTAAAGTAATATTTGAGCCAGGAATTTTCTGCAGATTATCTATAATATCTTCATCTGATACTGTGTCCAATTGAGCTATTTATTTTCTCATAAAAAAAGCACTGCAAAAAAATAAACACGAAAAAGCAAAATATAACAGCTAAAACAAAAGTACTCCCAAAATTTACCACTGAACGTCATTCCACTCTGACACTTTGCACCTGCGTACGTTTTTTTAGCTGCACTCGGGCATTCCCCGAACACATGCTTCAACAAATAAGACAAACTGACTGACATGTGCAGTGTCTAAAATCACTGCTTCCTCTTTCAGGGAACCAAGGAAACCATACGCTAGATTCCTCCAGTGTCGATTGGGGGAGAAACACTAGATGCACTTTTACGTAAATGTTGTAAACAGTAAATTGATGCCATGAATGACTTTAAAGGTTATGTTTGATAAAATTTAAAATGGAAATTTAATTGTGGTTAAAATATGATAAATATTACAATTGTTAAAATTATTAAGGTTTTCAATGTGATTTCAATTGCTTAAGGTTTTCAATGTGAATTGTAAATGGATATTTGATGTTGTTATGTGTGCTATAGTGACTTTATATGAGGTGTATAACTAGGTTGTTTAATCCACCGATGTTTTTTTGAGTTGAAAACGGGCCAGTATTTGCCCAGTTTACATTAGCTGTACAACTAGGTTGCTGAATCCACTGAGGTTATTTTAGTTAAAAACGGTCCACTGGTTGCCTAGTTTACATAGCTGTACAGCTAGGTTGCTGAATCCACTGAGGTTATTTTAGTTAAAAACGGTCCACTGGTTGCCTAGTTTACATAGCTGTACAGCTAGGTTGCTGAATCCACTGAGGTTTTTTTAGTTAAAAACGGTCCACTGGTTGCCTAGTTTACATAGCTGTACAACTAGGTTGCTGAATCCACTGAGGTTTTTTTAGTTAAAAATGGTTCACTGGTTGCCTAGTTTACATAACTGTACAACTAGGTTGCTGAATCCACTGAAGTTTATTTAGTTAAAAACGGTCCACTGTTTGCTCATTTTAAATTGCCTGTTACTGAATTTGCAGACGTTCTTTTGGTTAAATATGGACGTTGTATTTTGTTTTAATGTTTTTATTAGTGGAATGTATATGCAATTTTAATGTGTTAAAATATTTTGACTTTGCTGATCGTGAAAAATGGTTAGCAACTGTCGCCGTGTTTACATGGGGTGTGCACCGGCTTGTATGATTTTACCGTATTTTGGAATCCCCCCCCCCCCCCAAACCAAAATCCTGTGTGCGCCACTGATTACACTTAATTTTCTATTTTATTTTTCAAATTTATGCAAACCGAAATCAGGGTTGGCAAGTTTCTGATAATTGATGGTTTTATCCGGTTTTAACCATGGTTTAAACTGTCATGTCAAAAAACCCTTTTTGACAATAAGAGTCAAAAACCTGAAATTCTGTCCTAAAATAGTGTAGAACTATTTTTTGCAATAAAATTGCATAATACCAAATTTCCTCATTTTTTACTTTAGCACTTGAGTAAACTTTTGGACAATTTTAGGTAGTACAAACTACATATTTTGTTCAAAATTTCCAAGCATAATTTTGGCTCAACAAGCTGCTTCAAATACAAAATAATAATCAGCTACTACTGTAACTATGCAAAAAGATACATATATCAAAAAACTAAGTGTCAAATTTACTGTACTTGTTCTGAATAAATGTGTGCCCTGATTATCGCACAAGCATTTAGGCCCGTGCCCTGGGCACACATGCAGAAGGAGGCCAAAAAATTGAGTTGAGCTATGTTTAGGGGCACAAAAATGTTGTTGTCTGGCGCTGAATAAATGAATTTAACATAATAAAATGAAAAGTATTAGAAAATGTTGCGTGTACTGATAATAACCAATCATAATTTTAATTGCAAATTATAATTTACTTACCAAAGAATATTTATACTGCAATATGATACAGAATAAGTATTAGTAATGGATTATATTAATGCAGAAAAAGAAATATTTAGGCAACTTATGATTAAGTAATTGAATACTGACTTAGCTTTAGCAAAGCTCCCCTTAAAAAAAAAAAAAAAATCATGGCTTAAAGCAGGGTTTCCCAACCTTTTTAGCTGGCGGACCCCTTTTTCAGGCAAAAATCCACGGCGGACCTCTGTCAGTCGGCGCGCACGAGACCCCCCCCCCTGGAGTTTTCAGAAAGTCAAGCACCGACACTAAACTACCTGCGGGTCAACACTTGGGAACCTCAGCCGCTGTTCAAAGGTGGCCACGGACCCCCTAAGGGGTCCGCGGACCACACGTTGGGAAGCCCTGGCTTAAAGTCTTCAAAACTAATTACTTATATTCTTAAATTTCAAACAAGCTGATCTAAGAAAATATATATATATATAAAGTACTTTCAAAAACATATTTATGTAATATGTCAATATTTAATCTTAGCATGACAAATAATTTGAATGGTGGTATTAATTTAATTACATTAATTATAAAATAAAATATATTAAGTTTAATTTAATTAATTTTGAAATTTGAAATAAAATGTGACTAATGACAAATAAAAATAACATAATATGGGTTTTTGACAGTTTTCGACACTTTTAGACATGTCATGTCTATAACCAATTTTTGACGTCAAAAACCCAACCCTAGAGAGAATAATAAAACACAAATTTTTTTCTTTTTCTTTTGGTGGATACGAGAAGCTTTACATCCGAGTGGGATTATAAAATATCCCTTCGTGCAAACCATACCTAAATGCCTTTGGAAACTAACACAATATAGGTTAGTCAAATTTCCAGCTAAATTAAACAAATTTCATAAAAAATACATTAAAAAATATGTATTTTTGTGGAATAAGTCAAAACTAAACGATTTATGCATTTCTTAATGACTTTTATTTACATAGATAAAATTTACATAGACTTTACATAGATTATAAAAGTCGAACTTTTATGTGGATTGCGGAATTTTTTCTTAATTCAGTCCGATATTTACCTCTGTTCGATGTTGGTATAAAGTCATCCACTAAATTTACAGTGGATGTGTTGGTGTCCAACACAACAGCGTCAGAGAAATAAGATTTTATCTGGAGAGCAAGGTTCACGGCCGTGTTGACAGAAGCACCCAGTCCGTGAATGCAAATTTCTGTTTCACCCTTCGTCGAAAGCAGCGACTTGCACTTGTTGAACTGGGCGACAAATGAAGATTTTTGATTAACAAACACATCGTTTTTGTGTCTGGGGAAAGTTGGAGGTAATCGTTTTTGTAAACGGTAGTCCTCTGAAACGAAATTGGATTTCTTTTTTAAGGAGCTCTCCATATTAGATCCGCTGAAATTCACAGGTACAATCTGCTTCTGCATCAAATGTATCGTAGCTTAAACATAAACATACTCCGAACAGACATGTCTGTCTGCATCTGTCTGTATGTGATGCCAAAATACATATCTAAAATGGGCCGTCTGAATAAAAGAAAAGCCGGTAACTGAGAGGTTAAGAACCTGTCCGTCAATCATTTATTCTCGTCAAATAAATGATTGACGGAGAATAACGACTCGACTGTTTTGTTTATGTATGTCAGACTTTTCAATCCGTGCCTAAATACGGGATAGTACCCCTTAGAAAAAATTCACGAAAGGCACCCCCTTGAGCGGTTCATTTAACGTGGATTTATAAGCGGTTACCTTAGCCCAAGTACACAGATCCAAACAAACAAAACAATGCGTGCAACAGGGCCACACAAGCAGTCGATTTTGCTATTCGCGATCTCAGGACTTGAATGCGCCATCTAGCGGCCTAACTAGAACTACTATGTGGCAGGCTTGCCTGGCCAGCTCAGCTCAGCTTACATACTTACATATTACTGTTTTGAGACGCGCTTATTTCAAACGTGTGTAATTATTGTTTTTTTTTTTTTTTTTGCCAAAATATATTATGGGTAACGACAAAGTTAATTGCTGTGTTCCTCAGTGTGATTCTAAGGGGAGAGATATTCCTTGACCCAGTTTCCACAGATTCCCGTCAATTAAAAGAAATCAAAACAATTCATCCGAAGCGACCACGCGTAAGCTTAGGAGACAATGGATTAACGCTCTGAAAATTGGCAAAAAAGTTTCGCACAGAATGGCTGTTTGTGGAAAACATTTTCCTAGTCATAAATTAATTTTATGAACACAATTCCAAATGCATGTCCTAAATGATTTCTATATTATTTATATGTTTAAAGGTTCTATACTATCCTGTAAATCGACAGGTTTTTGACATGCGGTGTTAAAAAAGTAAAAACCTCCGTGTTAGATTTAACAAAATACCAATCTAATGTTACATATTAAACGTTTTCTATGATTTATGTACTTAATTTGAAGCTAATAGATCAATATGTTAGTGTTAAATGTTAAGAACTTTTCTAAACAGCTTCACAATATTTACTCAGAAATAACCTGATTGAAAGATAATTTTATCGCACTGTTGTGAGCCCCTCTTATACCTAAATGTCACCCACAATTGAGAATTGAGGCTTTGCATTGATATCTTTAGTGTTGCGTTGATTCTACCCAGTGCTGTTTTAAAATGTATAGATATAGGGGTAGTACTCTTTGTTGAATGTGTTAACATTGATATAGTTACTATTATAATATGTGATAAAAGTACTAAGATATTTTTTATCTTGGATGCATATAATTGTTTGTCTCTTCTCCCCTTAAAATTATTGAGAGCCCCCTTTCTGTTAAAATCAGAAAGTAATTGTGTGTTAGTGTTGTTCTGTTTCAAATTGTCTGAACTAATTTCAGTAAAAAATTTAGCATCACAGAAAAACAAAAACTCAGAAATGTCTAAATAACCATCATTATTTTGGTTTAAATTTTAGCTGTTTATGATTTTGGATGAAAAATGTTGTAATATGAAAAATATCTATCATTCTGCATTTTTAAAAGATTGACAAAATTCTGGCTGTAAGTCTCCAACATCTTTCTAATTTCATGATATAGCTCAAAGATGAGATTCTTCAGCTTTTTAGCTGATTTCAGCTTTTTGTGAATAAAGAGGAAATCACTTTTTTGTCTTTTTTCTCTGAAAATTCTGTACTGACAAAATTGCCATATGGGTCATTCCATGTCAAATCAACGAGGCTCACAACCTGACCCCCACAGAATTCAATGAAATTTGGTATGATAGTTGTATCTATAGAGAAAAAAAATTAATGTGAAATTTCTAGTGCATATCAGTTTTAGTTTTTGAAATATTTAATTTTAAAGTTTGTGAAATTAATGCAATTTTAGAAATTCTTGCACTATACAATTGGCTCCAATTTCTCTCCTAATTATCATAGAAACTCCATTGAAGTGTCTATAGACAGTAAACAGGTTGCCCTTTCTTATCATATGTAACATGATTAAATTTTTTAAATTTTTAATTTAAAGTTCATCATTTAAAATTCTTAAAATTTCAAAAAGTATATTTTTAATTAAAAAAAATATATGTAATTTTAAAAAAACAATATCGGAAAGTTTCATTCTGGGATTACCATGGGTTTTCGAGTAATAAATTTAAGAAAATTGCTATCATCTCGATTTAATAACTACAAAAGAAAATTTTTGTATTTTAAAATAAAATTACGTTTTTAACTTAATATAAGAATTTTGAGAGGACAAATAATGTTGATAATGTCTTTCAACACTTTCATTGGGGTACACACCAGTGTTGCCAGATCTTGCGACTTTTTGCAAATTTTGCTACTTTTGATAGCATCATGCGACTAAATTTTATGACTTTGCAATTTTGCTACTTTCTTGCTACTTTTTTTTATGATTTTGCGAATTTGAAGTAATTCTGCGAATTATAAGTATTTTTCATAAAAATTTTTTTTTCAATTTTAAATTAGTGGAATTTCCATTTCCCTTGAACATTTCCGGCTTTTAACAAGTCTACTTTTCTCTCTTTTTTCCCCCAACCGAACACCCCCCCCTCCCCCTGCCCCTCAAACGACAAACACACACACTTGCACCATTCACAGAGAGAGTGGGGTGATATCGGAGTTCGTCAAAGAAGGGAGGAGAAGATTTTGCGATCCTTTCTTTCTTTTTTCTTACCTTTTTAGCACCAGAGTGCTATTAATTTCAACCTTGCTTTTTGTGTAGACACGATTTTGGTACAATTAGCGTGTCGAGTCACTTTTCAAATATGCTTGCCAAGATAACGTGGAGGGGGGGGGGCGTTAATAAAATGTTGAAAGTCGCACAAGGTGTGCAATTTTTGATAAATGATCGCTAAACTGGGTGCCAAAACGCGACAATTTATTATAAATATATTTTGAGTATAGTTAGAAAATGCCTGGCGAATATTGTAAAATAGTTTTAGTAGGCGATTTAAATATAGATTTTAATTCCGAAGAAGTGTTTTATAGAACAGTGAAGACAAATACGGCACACATCATAGATTATGAGACACTTTCCAAATGGTATTTATAAAGGTGAAGTGTAGTTTGACTATGCCTGGCGAAAATGGTTAAACAGTTTTGGTAGGCGATTTTAATATAGATTTCTATTCCGAAAAAGTGTTTTATAGAACAAAGAAGGAAAACACGATACACTCATGGATTATGATGCTCATTCCAAACAGTATTTAAAATGTCTACGAGATATAGTTGGAATATGCCTATAGTTCGAATATGTCTGAAGATTTTAAAACAGTATCAGTAGGCGATTTTAAGATGGATTTGGATTCCAAAGATGTGCTTTATGGATCAAGAAAGAGTTGATTCTATTTTAACGCCCCTACTTTCGCCAAATTAAAAATTCCCCGCACTTTGGCGAGCTTTGAAATCATGGGTCCCTAGGAGTTATGCACAAGTTTCAACGCTCCCTAAACAACTACATGAAAACTAAAGTGAGCAAATTAGTGATAAACGCACTAGTTAAGGAATTTGAAGACACTTAATTGTTAAAACTACATTAATTGGCCACCCAAAATAAATAAAAATATAACGGAATGCTGTATTTACAGGTTGTTCCAAATCGCCATTTTAATTATAAATTACAATTGCCACATAAATACAAAAAATTGTCATGGTTGCTGTATATGTTTAATGATCGCCACATTGGCGAGAGTTGGGGTGTTGAAGTAGAAATCAACTTAAGAAAGACAAACATGGCACACTCATGGATTATGATGCACATTCGAAACAATATTTAAAACGGTGCAGTAGTAATATTCTTGGCGAAGATTGTAAAATAGTTTTAGTAGGCAATTTCAAGATAAATTTCGATTCCAAAGATGGGTTTTATAAAACAAGGAAGAAAAATACTGCTCACTTATGAATAATGAAACACTTTCCAACCTTGTGGAATAAGGAAGAAAATAGGGACGATGCAAAAATTATAATACGCTTTTAATATATAGCACTTTGGTGCGTATTTAAAATCTGAAAGAGTTTCAGATTTTCTTCTTAAAAAAAAAATACATCTGAAACATATGTTCTGATTTTTTTTTTCTCTCTCTCTTTCAGACCTCGTACTCAAAATTCTAGCTGCATTATTGTAATGGAATAAATCTGTGAAACCAGCATATGTTTTGAAATAATAGAGAGAACTGAGTTGGCATTTCAGTCGGCTGTTACTTGAAATCGTTTTGCGTAGAACTTCACAATTAATGCAGGTTTGTGGGTGGGAGCTTTTAGTTGGAAGATTCACATACACATCCATTTTTTGGAAGTAAAATTGGCTCTTTTTCATTGATTTCTCTGACGTGGATTTATAAGTGGAATTCTGGCCAGGCACACAAATCCGACATACAAATTTTGATTTCTTCTTTCTAGGGACTGTGGCGTGGGTGGTTGTCCCCTCCTCCACCTCCCTTTCATTCGGTCTAGGCATAGAAATCATAGGAAATTGAACAATTATGAAACTTGATTTCGAATTCGAAATTTTTTAATTACGAAAAGAAACGAAAAAAAAATCTCCTGTCAATTTGATATGTTTATTTCAGACATGCGGGTGTGGTGGTGGTGGTGGGGTCACTTTTATGTGTAAAACTCACATCAAAAGAATGGACTGACCAGACAAATTGTCATAAAGATTTCACAGGGCGTCACCACCACCCTCTAGACTAGATAACACATCACTTGATGTGATGTCATATTGTGACGTCATACTATGACGTCACCTTTGCGACTTTTTGCTACTTTTCTCTCAACCTCTTGCGATTTTTGTCCAAAACTTTCTGGCAACACTGGTACACACAAGGCAATGTCTCCCCCCCCCCCCCAACAGCGTTGCCAGGTTTGGCTAATATTAGCCAATTTGGCTATTTTTGATCACGCTTGGCTAGAAAATTTATAAGGAAATTAGCCAACCCGGTTTTGGCTATTTTTATCGAGGTTGCAAGACATTGGCTAATATTATCTACTTTGGTTATTTTTTTTAGCATTTTTGACTCGATAAGTTTTTGGCAGAAATTTTCAATTCAAACTTTTCAGCCTTAGCAGGAAAGAAAATCAGTTAGCGCAACCAACTCCAACACTGACACTGAGAGAAAGGCAGTGGCGTAGCGTAGGTTTTTCCCGCTCGAGGTAGATGCCAAATATGCCTCTTTCCACGCAGTGGTGGGAAAAACGACTTTTTTTTTTGTTGTGAGCTACAACTTCTGCTACTTTTCGAAAAATGTATATAACTACAAATACAACTACTTCTTGATGTGGTTAGTTACAACTACTTTTGAAATGGAGTCATGATGTGTATTGCGTATACTTTTAGATTTTATTATTTATTTTTAATAATTATATATATATATATGTATATTTAAAAGAAACATTTATACATACCGTGTTTACTCGCGTAATAGTCGCCCTCCCATAATCGTCGCATCCCCGTTTTGAAGAAGAAATAGCTTTAGAGTTACAATATTATATAGTAGATTCTCCCCGCATAATAGTCGCTCCTAGACTTTCACCATGAAAAATTTGCCCCAAAATATGTGCGACTACTACACGAGTAAACAAGTTGTATATGTATATCGTAACCAGCAAATTCATGAAACAAACGGCAATATTACCAACTGCAATACTCCACAGAACTGAAAATCACCAGAGTCAATTACATGATATAAGCAAGATAATGAAGATCATCCATCATTTTTGAAGTGCGAGAAACACAAAAAAGGGATAGAATAGAATTTATTTATTTAATACAAATATAAATAAATTATTGCCTATTTTATCTTTTATTGAAAAGATTAAAACTATATGTTAATGAGAAAAATACTTCTAAAAATTATCGTTAATGAGAAATAAAAGTAAAACTTCTTTAATTTAATCTAAAATTTTATTATCTTAGTTTTCCACATGGCAAAATCTTTAATAATACTATCATCAATATAAATTGCATCAGTCATTTTATGCTCTGTAGCCAGATTGGTTAATCTTAGAGTACTCATTGTGGATCGTAAGTATTTTTACTTTCCGAACATGTACCATGTAAGGAAAGTATTGTAATCATGAAAAAATTCGACTTCGAGATTTTGGTGTTTTTACACGTTTTGAGGGCTTCTGAATCCATTTATGCTATTTTTACGAGATGTATGTATGTATGTGTGTGTGTGTGTGTGTGTGTGTGTGTGTGTGTGTGTGTTTGTGTGTATGTGAGTGAACACGATAGCTCCTGAACGGAGTATTCGATTGAGCTCAAATTGGATATATATGTCATAAACCACCGTCGCAAGACCGGTATTGATTTTGATGTGTATAGGACATGATTTTGATGTGTATAGGATTTTCTACAGGGCTACGACAAAGATTTCTTTTACATTATGGCCTATGGGGGGAATTTCTTGAAAGTGCGCGAGCGTTTAAACGGTAGATTCGATTGAGCTCAAATTAGGTACATATGTTATAAACAACCGTCGCAAGACCGGTATTGATTTTGGTGTGTATAGGACTTATAGTTTTTCTACAGGGCTACGACAAAGATTTCTTTTACATTATGGCCTATGGGGGAATTTCTTGAAAGTGCGCTAGCGTTTAAACGATACATTCGATTGAGCTCAAATTCGGTATACATGTTATAAACCACCATCCTAAGACCGGTATTGATTTTGGTGTGTATAGGACTTATAGTTCTCCTAAAGGGCTACGACAAAACTTTCTTTTATGTTATGGCATATGGGGAGAAATTCTTGAAAGTGCGCAAGAGTTTAAACGGTGCATTCGATGGAGTTTCAATTTGGTATATATGTTTGAATTATTCATCGATTAAAATTTATTTAAGTGCTTGATAATGATCTTAATCGTAAGTGTTCGGAAAGTCGAGTGGAGTCACTCCAGATTTTTTCTTTTAAACTTAAGTTTGAAGAAGTTTATCTCACGTCACGGTTGGCAATGCTTATAGCTATCGCAAGAAATAAAGATAATTTCAAGAGCTTAAATTGCATAATGAATTTTAAGAAATCGTATGGACTTGAATTCATTACATCATTTTCATTCTCCGTAGCAAAGAATTATTCAAAGAATCTTCGAATTTTACAGGCGTGGACAACAGAATTTTCTTAATCTAGTATCATAAATTCTCTATTATTAATTCATTTTTGTGTTCTATATTGTAAAACTAAAAATATTGAACAAAACATCTAATAACTTAAAATAGTTCTCTGAAGTTTTCTACAAATTTCAAATTGAGAACGAAACTGGGAAATTACATAAAATGTTATTTACAGAAAAAAGGGGAGGACTAGGGTACTTGGTGCTATCCCTGCAAACGTAAAAAGGCGCTCCCCTTTACTTTCGCCCAAAGAAAATCCTTTCGAAGACGGCGCCACGATGCAATGGTTACCTTGCTTACGGTATCAGTCCGTCCCTGCTTTACAGACGAAAACGAAACCATAATAGCCCTAATGTATATCCAGCGTTCTTTTATTTGGGTGACTGGGTAGGTTTATTGGGACTTTCTCTCTCTCTCTCTCTCTCTCTCTCTCTCCTGAGAGAGAGAGAGAGAGAGAGAGAGAGAGAGTTCTCCCCCGGGGGCGAGGGAAGGTTCAACTCCCTTGTGCAAAACTTTAAAAAATAAATTCCATAAATTTTCATTTTTTAGCATAAAAATTATGTCTGTAGCACCCCTAACCTAATGTTATATTAAATTTAATAATGTATGTTTACACAGTAAAAGTTGCAATAATTTACTTATTTAGGTTGTTTTTAACTATTATTAGTACACTCTGTCAGGGACCGATCTACACACTTGGGGGCCCAGGACACAGATACTTTTGGGGGCCCCTGCACAAAAATTTTCCGCAGAATATTAATTAAGTTAAAACCAATTATCATTCCTAAGTTAACCATCCGTAAACATTTACAAATCAGTAAAATGTCATGATAGATACCACTTACATGAATTTTTCGATTTTAAAATGTTTTTATGGGTATTTACAGCCGTCACACACCTTTCAAAAGATAAAAGGAGGAGCATGCTGAAGTGTCAGAACAAATCTGCGAATATCGAATTTCGAATCGAATGCATAATTTTTAGCGTTACAAGTTACATTAAATTAAAAATTTTGAATATTTGTGATGAAATGAAGTAATCAGAAATTTTTCTCTTGAGAGATAATTTTAGTAGCTATTATGATTACATAAAAGGATGTTTTGGGGCCCCCTAAAAATCGGGGGCCCAGGGCACGTGCCCCAAATGCCCTGCCATAAATCAGTCCCTGCACTCTGTAAGACAAAAGATGAAATTTTCTATGTTGTGTAAATGAATTAAATTGGATTTCTGAAGTGTTTTTGGTACGCTACATTTATCTTATCATTCTTGAATGTATTTACTTAGGACAGCTTCCCGCCCCAAAATAAAATCCTGTCTATATTACTAATATAGACAGAATTTCTCGGGCCATACGTATTTATTCAGGGTGTCTACCAAATTTCTGGAAGTCAATTTCCTGACTTTTGGGAGGTCCCAGGAATAATAGGAAAAAAAATCCAAGAAAAAAATTCCTGACCAATGCAATTTACTTTGGGAAATTGCACAATGCCCCTCTCCTTGAAATCAATTTTAACTGAGCTATACAGGATTAAGCTTTCATCAATTGAGAAACAGAAGCAGTCGCTTGATGCTTTCGCGGTCCCAAAAATGCGTTGCAGTTGCTTCCGGTTTCAGTCTGACAATTAGTGAGAAAGGGTTTTAAAAAAAAAAATGATTCTTTTGGTAAATTTTCCGGACCCATTATCCACATTCCCGTTTTTTTCCAGACTTTCCGGACCCATTTTCCAATTTCCCGGCTTTTTCCAGACTTTCCGGAGCGGTAGACACCCTGTTATTGTATTGTATGAGAGATTCTTGAGTAATTAATAGGTACCTGTTTTGCTCGTTTGCCTTACCGCATGACCGATTTTGTTTTTATTTGAGGGTTGAGCATGTGCGGAATTCAAGAGCAGAAAATATAAGTTTCTCTTTAAATTTTTAAACAATTGTTTTAAATCAATAGATTTTGAGAGAAAGTCGCCTCTCCCCTCCTCTTATGTAAAAAAAAACTCATCATCTATTCATACTCTATTCTAATTTCATATTCAGCAAAGCTTTATTAAAAATCCAAAAGATGGCGCTGTAATCGCCGGTTTGGCTATTTTTGGCTAATTTTCAGAAGCCGTTTGGCTATTTTCGTAGATTTTGATCTGGCAACCCTGCCCCCCAATAAAAAAATAGAATTTTACTAAAACAATTATTTGTTTTTAAAATTTCAAGAGCAGTTGAGTCCAAATTTGTTTTTGCTGGGGGTTTTAATGAGGGTGCTTTCAAAGTAGGAAAGGGGGTGCCCCCCCTTTTAATAGGAATTTTCAGAGTTTGTCTAACAAAATTCCATTTTTCTTTTTCATTAATAATTTTAAAAAATCATTATGTTTCATAAAATGCTTCCACTATTCCAATGAGTTACAACTATTCCTTTAATTGTCAGTTTTAAATAATAAAATTTTCAGGTTAAAAAAAATAAAAATAATAATTACAGTAAGATGTTATTTTTATGTCGCATGCATATTCTGAACTATTAAGTAAATATTTCAAGTGTTACCTTTAATTGATGTGTATTTAAAAAAAAAAATTGAGTTTTGAATTTCAATGTAGTAAGGAAAACTTACAACTTGCAGATTGTGCAAAAAGTTAAACAAAAAAAGGAAGTAAACCATTGTGTGATTTTTTTCTCAAATTTATTGGATGCAAATAGCATTTTTTTTATCATATAATTTATGGGTAATAAAATGATGGCGATAGATGATGTGGATGGGGAAAGTTTACTTTACAAAATTTCTAAATAATATTTTTCTTTTGAGTATAAAACATTTCATTCCTGCTCTGATTTCCCATGCACACGATATTTTAATTTAAAAACAACCTTATAAATAGTCTAGACAAAAAAAAATCGTTATTCTTTTATTTTTACTTCAAGAGTCTGAATCATTTAATAAACTTGCTGAATGTGGCAACCTAGATAAGCTTAATCGTCGCTTTTTCTACTGTGGGGTTATAATTACAAAATGGCAGAAAGCAAAAATTAGCCTTTTGCGATACTTTTTTTATCGATATCTCCTAAAATAATTCGAATTTTGAAAAAATCGCTTCGAGGTGTGTCGGGACCTGTCATGGAGAATTTCCGTACAAAATTTGGTAGGTCTACGATCACCCGTCTGCAAGCTACGAGAGAAAAATAGAATGGTGCTGGGGTTACATATGTTGCTGAACTAAATTATGGTGAAACTCAATTAAAGTCAAGGACATAACCAGGGAGGGGGGGATATCGGTTTTTGTTAACAAAATAATAATGATGAAGTCTTTTTGTGAAAAAATCTGCCTTTTCCACCATTTGGATCTATTTCGAAATTTTTGGACCCTCACCAAATTTTTTAAAAATACAAACCTGATCTGATTATAGTAATAACTGTTCTTAGAAAAAAAAAAAAAAAAAAAAATTGAAGACAATTTTAAAAAGTAAAACTTTTAATTCATTTGTTACAATTTTCAATTTTTAAAGCTTTTTAGATCTAATTTTCCAGCTCAAGGTGGAGGGGGGGGGAGTTGCTTTAGCTGTGTGGGTGCATATATGTGTATATATATATATATATATATACTAGCTGAAGTACCCGTCGTTGACGGGCTAGTACTGAATGCAAATTTCCAAAAAGCAAGAACTTTCCTCAGCATTGTAGGAGTACACAGAATGGGTTTATATTCTGCCAAAAGTAAAGAAAACGAAGTTATAATTTTTATGTATTGTTAAAATATTACAGGTTAGAGAGTAACTAAGTAATATCATTTCATTCGCTTTAGTCGTAATTATGTGATGTGCGAATGAATATTTACGCATAGTGAAATAATTTTCACAAAATCTCAAAATCTAATCAATACTTTTGAAAAATTGGAAGCCTAGAATTTAAGTTGAGTGACAACCTATCATGTCACCCAATTTCGTTTCATTCCCTGCAGGCTTTATTTCGTGATGCTGGAACAAAATTTCAGCATTTTAAAACGATTTTCACAAAATCTCAAAATGTATTCAAAATATTTTTAAAATTCAACGCCTATAAATTAAGATTAGCAACTACCTATCATATCACCAAATTCGTATTAGTCGTTATTATGCAATGCTTGAAGAAACATAACCGCACTTTAAGAGAATTTTCACAAAATCTCAAAATCTAATAAAAATGTTTTAAAAATTGGACACCTATAGTTTATGTTGAGCAACAAGCTATCATGTGACAAAATTTCATATCATTCGCTTTAGTCGTTATTACGTAATGTGTGAACAAAAATTCACTCAGTTTGAAACGATTTTTGCAAAATCCCAAAATCAGATCGATTTTTTTTTAGATGCTTATAGTTTAAGGGGAGCGACCACCTGTCATTTCACCAAATACCATTTTTTCACCTTTGCAGTTATTACGTTATGTGTGAACACAAATTTATGCAGTTTGAAAGAATTTGGACTATATTCCGTATACGGTGCCTTGTTTACATGTCAATGGTTTGTTTACAAATCATTGGCGAACAATCTGACGCGAGAGTGAGCGATGCACCGCCAACTGCCGGTGGTAGTTGTGACTGGCAACCATAAAGAATACGTGTTTCGTCAGGTTTGGGAATTTGAAATTGTTTGCGTTATTGATGGAAGGGAATGAAATGTGTTATGTTAATATAAGAAAAGAATTTGTGGGTGTTTGTTAGAAATATAGTACGTTATAAGCCGGTGGGTGTTGGGGACATTTCTGAGCGGTTATTTACCAAAAAAATAGAGGTAAGTGTTCTTTTTTAACGAATCTTTCGATGTTTAAGGTTTTTAATGTGAATTTTAAATTGATATTTGAAGTGTTTATGTTTTCGTAAGTGCTATTTACGTGCTATTCTAATCATACTGACTTTATAAGAGGTGTACAACTAGGTTGTTTAATCCACCGATGTTTTTTTGAGTTGAAAACGGGCCAGTGTTTGCCCAGTTTACATTAGCTGTACAACTAGGTTGCTTAGTTCACTGTTGTTGTTTTTTTTAGTTAAAAACGGTCCACTGGTTGCGTAGTTTACATAGCTGTACAACTAGGTTGCTGAATCCACTGAGGTTTTTTTAGTTAAAAACGGGCCACTGGTTGCCTAGTTTAGATAGCTGTACAGCTAGGTTGCTGAATCCACTGAGGTTTTTTTAGTTAAAAACGGGCCACTGGTTGCCTAGTTTAGATAGCTGTACAGCTAGGTTGCTGAATCCACTGAGGTTTTTTTAGTTAAAAACGGGCCACTGGTTGCCTAGTTTAGATAGCTGTACAACTAGGTTGCTGAATCCACTGGGGTTTTTTTAGTTAAAAACGGACCACTGGTTGCCTAGAATGACTAGTAAACATGGCGACAGTCGCTGGAGCTTGGCGGTCGCCAAGCTCCAGCGACTGTCGCCATGTTTACATGGGGTGGGCACCGGCTTGTATGATTTTACCAAGAATTTTTGCAAAATCTCAAAATCAAGATTTTTTAAAAATTTGATGACAATGTTTGAAGTTGAGTGACCACCTATCGTGATACCAAATTTCATTTCATTCACTTCAGTCATTTTTACGTGATGCTCGAACACATTTTTAACTAGTTTGGAACGATTTTCGCAAAATCTCAAAATCAAATCAAGATTTTTTAAAACTTTGATGCCTATGTTTTAAGTTGAGTGACTACCAATCATGATATCCAATTTCATTTCAATCGCTTCGTGATGCTCAAACACAAATTTACGCAGTTTGAAATGATTTTCGCAAAATCTGAAAACCTATTCAAGATTGTTTTAAAATTCAATGCCTATGTTTTAAGTTGAGTGACCACCTATCATGACACCCAATTTCATATCATTCGCTTCAGTCATTTTTACGTGATGCTTAAACAAAAAAAACGTCACGGACAGAATGACAGAACGGGAAACTTTTTTTTTTAGGGTCGCACCGGATTCCCAGGTGCTGGAAACGGATGGAAATCGCAAAATTTTTTAATTCCAAGAAATGTACAGACAAAAGTCTAATTTTATTTATATAGATATATATATACATATATAACTAAAAAGTAAATATATATATATATATATATGAATTTCAAATAACCTTACAAATGCCATCCTACATATATTATTTTAATATTACGTATTAAAAACTTTTAATATTTTTTCACCATCGTTCAGAAATTTTAGATTTTTTAAAATATGAATTTTTCTGATTTTCAGTTAATTTATTGTTGATTTGTTTTACTACATTTGAATTAGTGGAGTGTAAAAGTTTGATTGAAAAAATAATAAATACGGTTATTCATTTTCGTTTTTTTTAAATGATAGCATCCATACCATGTAGTTATTTTTTTCATTATGTTTCTAATAAGTTAACTTTACCTAATAATTACTCCTTTCGTACCTCTAACACTGTTACAAAATATATGATTGCCTGCTTTGATTTATTTCAGATAGCTTTCTAGGAATTTTTAAAAGTAGTACCTCTTTTTAATGGTTATCATATAATGGTAGACTGATTACAGTGCAACATTGCAAGTAATGAGAGCACTATGTCTTGTGCAATGTGTTATTATTTATTTTTTAATGCGTTAAAAGATGTAAGTATTGTATATTATTTATCTATTTTTTTTTTAAATAAATAATTTGAATTGCCTATTTTCCTTTTAAATGTAGAATGGATACATTAAGGCCATTTCCCAACACATTTAAGAAAGAAAGACATCTACTTACACATTACTGAATTCTGTAAAATTCCAGAATCTGAATGTTCCCAAAAGCTCCAATGACCACAGCCAAAAAGCGACGCTTTGCATCAGCAATAGCCAGCAAAATAACTCAAAAGGACTTCTTATAATTGAAGAACTGTGAGAGACTACTTGCAGGGCACTGGATTAAAACGTGCTTCCCATCAAATTGTGCAGACGCAGTTAAGAAAATTCCATCTTTCAAATACTCTTATTCTTATCTTAATCTGATAAATTTCTCTGCTGATTCTAGAAACATCTCGTTAGTTGTGGAAGAACTATAGGCTGAAAGTTATTCCAAATGCGTTGCACACCTCTTGAATAATTTTGCAAACAGTTGTTTCTCCTAACCTATAGTTAAAAACTAATGATTTTTGTGCATTTCCTGTTGTCAAAAATCTGCAAAACAATAACTGCAATTTTTAATTTTAGATGAAACAGCTCATAAAAAGTGGCAAAAGTGGGACTATTTCAGAAAACAAATTCTGTGTGAAAGTACCACAAGTGGTCAAGCTGCTGCCAAAAACAAAGAAATGGCAATACATGGATCAATTGATGTTTCTGAAGGATTCGCTGGCCTTTTCAAAGTACGTAATTTTTTCCTTACATATTTCCTGCTTCGGGCAAAAGCATTGAAGCAGTATTATTATGAAACATGTTTTTGACCTTGTGACGAAAATATACTACATATACAAATATGAAATTCTGTATATCACTAAAATAATCTATTTTTGTAATTTAATATTATTACCTTCAAATAATTACTGTTCTGAAGATTTCAATTAATTAAAATATTAGCTCCCACATTTGCTTCAATGTGCTCAGCCTAACATCGATAAAAATAATCGTGCAGACTCAATTTTGACTTTGCATGTTCTTTAACGATATACAGGGTGTCTACCCCTCCGGAAAGTCTGGAAAAAGCCAGAAAATTGGAAAATGGGTCCGGAAAGTCTGGAAAAAACCGGGAAATTGGATAATCGGTCCGGAAAATTCACAAAAAGAATCAATTTTTTTTTCGTGTCCTTTTTTTTTTACGCTTTCTAATTGTCAGACTGGGAACTGAAAGCAACTGCAACGCATTTTTCGGACCGCGAAAGCATCAAGTGATGTGTTTGTAAAGGAGGGAAAAATGGGGGCTCATCAATCATGACGGGAGGGTAAAAGACAAATTAGCTTACTTGGTAACTTATGGCTTAGGACCGAATTTCCAAAAATAGTTAATTAATTCTATCAGAAAGTGTGACAACTTCTGTTTCTCAATTGATGAAAGCTTAATCCTGTATACTTCAGTTAAAATTGATTTCAAGAAGTTGTACAAAATATGCAAAGATAAAGACAAGAGAGGGGGCTTTGTGCAATTTCCCAAAGTAAAATGCACTGGTCAGGAATTTTGTTCCCGGGACCTCCCAAATGTCAGAAAATTGACTTTCAGAAATTTGGTAGACACCCTGATATATAACTAAAGTGGCTTACTTTTATATTTTATATTATTTATTAAATTTATTTATTTTGAGAATGCTTCATTGTTTTAAGTCATTTGTTGGTTTTTTAGGATATGTTATTTTGCGTAGTTTTACACCATTTTAATTAGGTTAATATATATATTAATGACTATATCATTTTATCTCTCGCCCCCTTTATTGAAAATTGTCCGAAAAATGTGACATAAAAGTAAGAATAAATTGTTGAGTATTGAATTTTTTTTTTTTTTTTTTTATTGTGCAATGTCTTATCCTCCTGAATTCTGTATACCTCAATAAACATTTATCTACTTCGACATAAAAGTAAGAATAAATTGTTGAGTATTGAATTGTTTATTTTTTTATTGTGTAATGTCTTATCCTCCTGAATTCTGTATCCCTCAAACATTTATCTACTTAACTGTAACTGTGCTCGAGCACACATTCTTTTTACTTCTTCTATACTTTTTTCCTTCTTGTGATGTTACCTTGATGTGACGTGCCTGTTTCTTCCGTTCTAATTTAATAAAGTAAATGTGATGTTAAAATCCCATACTTACCATGTTTGCGCCATAACTCTGCTAACATTTCTAAAAGGTTATGGACACCAGATGGATTAATTTATTTATTTGCTGATTTTTAATGCTCGTTTCAAGGCTGCATCATTCATCCTCAAAATGGCAACTGGAACTTGGCGAATTGAAATGCTTAATATCATAAAATTAAGGATACATCAAGAATAACTTGTAAAAAGTGTAAACGCATCCGAATCACACAGCGATGTGGGGTCGGAAACATTGTCTTCATGTACCTGTTAATAATCACTTTGGATGAAGTATTTGAGTAATAGTGAACTGTCCGACTATGGTTTTTTTGAAAAACTAATGCATCTTTCACTGATTGCACTTGACAAAAATTTTTAATTCAGAATTCTTTTTTTTTTTTTTTTTTTTTTTTTTTCCCATGATATTGATGAAATTGTCGAAGGAGATTCCATTATTTATGAAACTTGGTTAATAAATTGGATGCACACTTCAACACTTCTTCCAAAGCGGTTATTAACTGATACATGAAGATGGCATTTTCGACCCCACATTGCTATGTGATTCTGAATTCTCTTGGTGTATGCTACCTCTCCTAAAAGTTTATCCCTCTAATTTTGAATCACCTTGTATGCGTAGCATGCACAAGTTTAACATAGGGTGTGCTATGCAAAGTGCAGGAAGAGTTTTCTACACGGCTGCATATTTGTATTGCAGTCGAAGGTAGCTATTTTGAGCAAATGTTATGCTGACGGGATTTGTAATATTAAGTTTCTAAAATGCATAATTCGTATTTTAAAATGTTTCATTTTCTAATTTAATGCTTAATGAAATGTTTCATTCCCTTGTTGTTGCTTTTTTTTAAGTTATTTAATGCCAGTTCATTTGAAAAACTCTTTAAAAAATTCTATTTTCAGTATAAGCTTTGTTTTTATGTTAATTTATTGGGTTTTTATAGTTAAACGTTAATCCTCTGTATTGCATTCTATATTCATAAAATATTTAATGAAATTTCTAATAAATATTAGAGCTCAATGTACATTAATTTTTCTCAAATTCATTTTGTATACAACCCCTATTTTCACTGCTCGAAAAGTGCTCTAATTTTAAGCAGCCATAACTTGGTGAATTTTGGTTGTAGAAGGACAATTTTCTTTCATTGTGCATGAAATTGCATAGAGAAATTTTTTAAAAATATAACTTATAGGATTGGGGGGGGGGTCTGTATAGAAATTTAATTTTCGTAATTTTTATAGAAATTGATTTATTGACTTCAATTTTTCTGATACAATAGATTATACGATTTAAAGCATTTTTGAAATTGGGACTAACGGTTTAGGAAATAGCCATTGGGCATTAGCATATATATATCTATAAAAAAAAAAATAGCTTTTAAAAATTTCATTAACTAGCATTTATTAATGAGTTGAGGAAAATTTTTGAAAATGTCAATATAAATGATAAAGTTCTTTTTTTTTTTAATATACCTAATTAATTATATGCAAAAAAAGTGATTTGTGTAAACATTGGCACATACACTTTTTTTTTTTATAATCGATTTTCAAAACTTTTCTAAGGTGTGGTGTTGTCACTATATTATCCCTTTTCTTTTGTTAATGATTAATTTAATTTACCTCTACCCAGGACGTTTTAGTAATTTAGGATCTTTCTAGCTAAAATTTTAAATAACCGCTATGTAATTTCTTACCTTTGGGGGGCTGTTAATTATTTATTTTGTTTTGGCAGTGTAAAGTTTTCTCTTTTGTTTACTTTTTTTGTGATTAAATTTTCTCTTCACCGGCCGTTTTTTTTAGCCTTCAGGGTGTTTAAAATTAATATTTACTTTTAATTGCCATTCTGTGGGTAATCAGGAGTTTAAAATATAGTGGCTGTACTTCATACGTCCCTTTTCATTAAAGTTGTTTTGATGGGATTTTTTAAAATTAATTTTCATAACTTCCCGTAATATCGCTTTTTCTTTATTTTATTACTTTATTTCTCCTGTTAGGTGTCTCCCTGTAAATTTTCAATAATTTTTCGTCATCTTTTAAGTTTTGCTTGCGATTTCATGCTATTGCATCATATTCCGTGCCTGTTGCATCAGATCTCTGAGATGATGCTAATCTTTCCCGCCTTTTCTTGAACCGGGAATGTTCTGGAACTTTCTTTTCCCCCCCAGGTCGGACCGACTATTCCGGAATGACTTGAGGGGCACTCTCGGCTTTGATTGGCTGAGGGTAGCGGTTCCGGAGTGAGGATGAGAGGCAAGCGTGCGATTTTTCGGTAGTTACGCTACGACGCCCAAACCATGAGGTGGTGATGCTTTAGCTCAGGCGAGCTTTTGACTTGCTCTTGATCACTCAGTCCTTGGTGGTTCAAGCCAGCTGCAGAACATGGATGATTAACCCACCTACATTTTTTCCTTCCCTTTTTATTTTGATGTGAACACCACTCCCATGCCTGATGATATCGACGGCAACTAATTTTCTCTAAAGGACGCTTTGCGTGTCCTATGTGCGGCAGATGAAGAAAGTGGCAAAGATGGCCTACTAGGCCAATGATTGATCCGGCCGTGGCTGTCATCGTTGGTTCATGGGAAGAGGCCCACCATCTGCTATTCGTCTGACGCATCACTACTTGACGATCGCCATTTTCTTCAGCGTCTGGAAGGCTGGTGAGATGCTTAATTCATTTTGTTTTTACCATTTTGATGTTCAAGAGCATGGCCAAGCTTATTGCATCGAGGACGGTGATGCCCATGTGGGCCTAACCCCCGTATCTCCGGACTGTCGTTTGAGGGCTTGATCCTTCCTTTTCCATCAAGATTTTGTACAAGGTGCCCTAAGGAAATTTGATTTAATGGGAATTGCCCTATTTGAAATTTGATTTAATGGGAAATTTAATTAGTCTAGTTATACAACTATTTTTTTTTTCACTGAAACAAAACTAATCATAAATATATAGTGAGTATGAAAGAATCAATGCTGAATAATAGTGTTCACCTTTTAAGTGTACTTAATTTCAATACTTTTAAGTATATACAAATTTATTTGATAAATACTGAATGCACATTTTTAACCAAATAATTAGTTTGAATAAGCCAATAATTCATTTCCTTTAACATTTTTTTTCCACTGTACGTTATATTTTACTCATTTACAAAAGAAATACAGCACTTCAACAGCTATAGTTATGATACAAGTTTTATAAATTAATGCATGAATCTGCTAGTAGATTGGAATTCACAGATTTTGTTAGCTTTAAATGGATATAAATCTTTAAAATATGCATTTCATTTTTAATAAACTTTACACTAATGTAAAAGACCATTTTTTATGAATAATGGTACTACAGACTACTGTCCCTTGAGCTTTATCAATCATCAGTGTTAACAGTTTCATTTCTTTTCAGGTATTTTATACTTTAAGGCATAATCTTATATCCCAACTAAGGTTCATAACTGGTTTAGATTCATAAGGAATCTTTCACAATTTTTCGACCTGGAATGGTTTACACACTTGCAAAGTAATGCTTTGAAAGACAGAGCTCGACTCAAAAGTGGGAAAAAATATAATTTCCTAAGCAACAGTATGAAAATAACAACAACAACAAAAAATGTTAAACCTTGTCACAACACTGTATTTTCAGAAAAAAGTAAATATTTTTTAATAAAATGAAAAAGAAAGCCATTACAAAACAAATTTATATGTATATGACAGAATTATGTTTCATGTTAACTACACTGACCGAAAAATAAAAACAAGCATAAAAAGTGAAATTCATTTATTTATAGAATCATGAAGCAAATTTAATCTTTCAACTGTCCATTTAAAATGTGGGGGTAAGCTAGTAGTAACAACATAGTCCTTATTCTTTGTCACAAAATTTGGTAATATTATGCTTCTTAAATGAAGCATTGTAGGTATCATGAGTTGTCCATTTGAATCTTGGGGCAAATTCAGAATTGTAGACATTTTAGGAGGCATAGCCTGAAAAAAAAAAAAAAAAAAAAAAAAAAAAAGCAATAATAAAATTTAGCAACTTGTTAAACAACATTTATTTACAATTCATAATATTCAATAAAATTACATTTAAACTCCCTCATATACAAATACTGGATTTATTAGCACCAGAGTGCTATTAATTTCTCCTGGGTTTTTTGTGTAGACACTTTTTCCTGCAATTAGTGCGTTGAGTCACTTTTCAAATGTGTTTGCCAGATAACGTGGAGGGGGGGAGGCATTAATAAAATGTTGAAAGTCGCACAAGGTTTGCAATGTTTGATAAATGATCGCTAAACTGGGTGCCAAAATGCGACAATTTATTATAAATATGTATCAAGTATAGTTAGAAAACGCCTGGCGAACATTGTAAAATAGTTTTAGTAGGTGATTTCAATATAGATTTCAATTACGAAGATGTGTTCTATGGAACAGAGAAGACAAATACGGTACACTTATAGATTATGATACACTTTCTAAATGGTATTTATAAAGGTGAACTACAGTTTGACTATGCCTGGCGAAAATAGTTAAACAGTTTTGGTACACGATTTAGAATGAATTTCAATTTCAAAGAAGTGTTTTGTGGAACAAGGAAGGAAAACACGGCACATTCATAGATTATGATGCCCATGCCAAACAGTATTTAGAATGGTAGAGGATAGTTGGAATATGCTTGGCGAAGATTGTAAAACAGTTTCAGTAGGCGATTTTAGGATAGATTTTGATTCCAAAGATGTGTTTTATGGAACAAGAAAGAGTTGGTTCCTATTTTAAACCACCCACTCTCGCCAACCTAAAAAATCGCTGTACTTTGGCGAGCGTTGCTGTCATGGGTCTCTAGGAGTTATGCACGTTCCAACGCTCCCATAAGAACTAGGTGAAAACTAAAGTGAACAAATTAGTGATAAATGTACCAGTTAAGGAATTTGAAGACACTTAATTATTAAAACTACATTAATTGGCAACCCAAATAAATAAAAATGTAGTGGTATGCTTTGCTTACATGTTGTTCCAAATCGCCATTTTAATTCTAAATTACCATTGCCACATAAATACAAAAAATCGTCGTGGTAGCTCTATATGTTTAATAATCACCACCTTGACGAGAGTCGGGACATTTCAGTAGGAATCAACCCATGAAAGACAAACACGGCACACTCATGGATTATGATGCACATTCGAAACAATTTTTAAAATGGTGAAGTATAGGTGTAATATACTTGGCGAAGATTGTAAAATAGTTTTAGTAGGCGATTTTAAGATGGATTTCGATTCCAAAGATGGGTTTTATAAAACAAGGAAGAAAAATACAGCTCACTCATGAATAATGATACACTTTCCAACCTTATGGAATAAGGAAGAAAATATTGACGGCGCATAAATTATGATACACTTTTAATATATAATATAGCACTTTGGTGCGTATTTAAAATCTGAAAGGGTTTCAGATTTTCTTAATTTTATTTTTTTTTATAGGAAGCTAAAATTCTTGGTTAGTTGCTAGAAGAGAAAATGAGATTAACATTCTAAAATTTGATGTATTACAAGATATAAATATTACAGTAAAATAGATGGAAATTAAGCCTTTTTTGTTTCCTCTAGAAAAAATTATACTTCCTATTGCAAGAATAGGAGATTGGGGGAGTGCAAGATGATAGAAATAACAGAATCATCAACCAGTTATGCAAATATTTTTTATCATGCAAATTAGGAAAGGAATAATTAAAGTGTTTATCAATAAATATTGAAACTTTATTATTTATAGTACAAATCAATTACAAATTATATATTTTACAAACACTTTTCAAGCCCAGAAAATAAAAACCTACTTCAAACTGTGATGCTGATAAATTTGTAGGATGTATCTTTAGTGGTACACCAAGTAGTTTTTTCATTCTGTAACCATATAGTATATCACCCAAAATAGGAGCAACATATGAGCTAGCATACACTCTCACAAAATGATACTGCACTAGAAAATTCATAAAATGTAGAATAAATTAATTATACAACATCTATGACAGTAAAAACAGATTTCAAATAATTATTAGAATCACTTTTAGTAAATTCTTAAATAGTACTAATTATAAGCTTATTAATTTTGTAAGAAGTTTTATATAATTTGAATATATTTATGAAAATTTTTCAGGTAAAAACTTGATATATGTAAACTTAATGTACAATATGCAAAATTTTGTAAAAATAAACTCAAAAGTGAAAGAATACAAAGATTTGTCTGAAATACTTGCCATTGTAGATTTGAACCTATATTTTCTATCAAACCTAGGGTCAAATTTCACTTCTCAGACCAGGCATGCAATACTTGTCAGAGAAATGAGCTTATCATTTATGGTACATGTATAATACATGTCATTTGAAATTCATCATTATGCTAAATTTCAAAGCTGTAGCTTGATTGGAAGTTGGTGAAAAAATCCATCACTAGATTTCAGAAAAGTGCAACACAGGCCAGCAGAACAGTGATGCTGAGTACAAGCATTTTTAAAATGTGTGAGTAAAATTAAGTATTGATAATTTCTCACAATACTGTGAGAACTTTACAATTTTTTTTTATTTTGTACAGATATTGGCATAAGTAAAATAATACGTAATCATGTTTACAATGTAGTTATACCTTTATTTCAAAGGCCAGGTACTTACTGACTAAACATTGATTAGTACTAAAACTGAAACCAACAGACATTTTATAATGAAGGAGGCACATATAAGGGACTATCTAATGAAGAAAACACTTAGCGAACACTACAATTTGTTTAAGCCATGATTAGATGGTAGTGCTTTCAAGATAATCTAATTCTTCCAATTTCAAGCTTCATCCCATCTGTTAAATCTATAAAGTTCATTAAAACCTGCTAGAAGTTTATCATTTGAGTCTTTAAAGGATTTATAAACGCGGAAAAAACCCTTAAAGCATCTTAAAACTGGCATTTACGTATTAAAATACATACATATAATAGACAAACTAATAAAACTTGCAGACATTTTATAAAAAATTATTGAAGAGAACTTATAGGATGTGAATTAGATTTCAGTTTTGAAAAATCGTCTGATTTATATATGACACTAGTCAAAATTAAACTAAAAATGCTATGGATAAGAAAAAGTTTAAGATATGTCTTGAAAGCTGCACTGTACAAACGATAAAATTATGCCAAATAATACAGCGTTTGGAAAAAAAAAATATATAAATATAATATCTTAACTAAATCAGTCACAAGTCAGAAATCTTTGCAGTGTAATTCTCAAGTTTTCCAGGAAACTTTATAACTGGATTTCATTTACTGTTTATTACAATAGACACACAATGAGCACAATAATATTTTCTAAATGTCTATAAGCATTCAGAGAATAGTGTGCTGCCTGGCCAGTAGGACTTGTACAGAGAGTCAAGAGTCATCCTTAACTTTTTTGAGTTCCTCATGTACTTAGATTATAAACTATAGTCAAGAACAAAGCCACACCAAGAAAGGGTTTTAGGGGGGTTCAATATTTTCTAAACATTTCAGACACAAATAGAATTTTTATTATAAAAACTACTGCACAAAAGAAAACTAATATACCTTCTCCAAAAATTTCCACCGAGCTACAGCCCAGGTCAAGAACCACTAAATATGTTTTTTTTTTCTTCTAAAATTGGCATTATCAAAAAGTTATTTAAACAGCACTGACACAAAAATCTATCAAAGTACATCAGTTTATGCAAGCTGATGCACTTTGACAGAATATTTAAACAAAGTGAACCCTTTAATTAATTTCACAAGAGACACAATGCTGGAATTTGCATTACACTTTTGGAGAGAAGAGTAGCTCAACTGGGATAAATGTTTTTTTTTTCTTCTTCTTTTCTTTTCAATTTCTCAAAAAGAAAGTATGATATATCCATATGAAAGTATGCTTCTGAAATATCCCTATGATTCTTCCTATGTCTACTGATCAACAAAAGATGGAGAGAAGCTAGAATCTAACAACATTTAAGTTAGAGAGAATGATACTATTTTACCATGAGAAGTTGGGCTCTGTCAACAACTAGAGATAGATAGTCTACTCTTTAACCGGTTGAAGGTGCATTACCTCGTAGTTTAAAGCAAACTAGATTTTCATTAGACTAATTTTTTGCATCTTATCCATGCAAGAATTGTTTGCATTATTACTCTGGAAATGCTTTCAAGAGCAGAGCTTAACTCAAAATAGGTAAACAGAACCAATTACAATTAACTCTGGTTATAGTGAAACTCTGGGGGCTGGCAAATTTTGCTATATTCACTAAAACCAATTTTCGCATGTTGAACAAGTAAACTTAATACATACATAATAAAAAGTAGTTTTTATGGCCAGACTGAAATATTAATAAAGTAAATCAAACATTATTAATCACATTTATGATTATAGAAAATATTAAGTAAATCAAATGTAATTAATCACATCTCTGGAAATACTGCACATTCTTTTAGTTCTTATGAAAGGTGCTGTAGCTTTTAATTTGCAATATTGCATTGGAAATGGAAAATGGGATTGTCTGTAATCAAAAGCAAAATTTCTGTTTTTGTTTACTTTGAAAAGTACACTGCTTTCATTAGTCAATGCTCTAAAAGATTAGTATACATCACTGCCACAGGTTTAACTTACTAGGGGCAAATGCCCCTCCCCTCTCAAAAAAAAATCATGAAAATATTTTCTAGAGTACAAAACATTTTGCCACTCCCCCTCCCAAATGATACCATGCCAATTCAAGCCAATAATCACTGCAGTGAAAAAAGTTTTAATTTCGACCTTTTTTTTCTGCATAGGTATGTTAGTCTAGACTCTGATAATTTACTTATATTTCAGAACAACAGATTAATAATCTCTTTCTCTTTACTGAAACACAAACTAGACACTTCTTGGATGTAAGCTTCAAACAACATTAACTTTGCCATTTCAGGAATTTAAGTTCAGTTTCTAAGTTCACTATAACCAAAGTCATGGTTCGCTAAAACTGAAAAACACTATGTGCATTCCTAATGCATGTCAATCGAGACTAATGATTTGTATTCACCATAGCCAAAAGATCACTATATCTGGAGTTGATTGTATTTAGTTTATAGAACACACCCAATATACATTCAATTACCCCAAAAATCTTATTTCTGGAATCAATCATATTCTGCCATTACCAGATCAGAAACTATATATTAGAAGTTTAGAAAGAAGTGTAGTTGGCTATAATAATTTGAGGAGTTTGACAGAAGCATGCAAATTTTTAATCATGGAATACAGTGTATACAAGTTTTTTTTTCCCAATGGGTGGACACTTGTTGATTAGGCACTATCCAATACAACTACCTGAAAGTATTATGGTCAAAGTCGCACGCGGTATTCAAACTAGAACCCAAGGCGTGATAAAATGGTTTTTAAGCCACTACACTACCTGGGCACCAAAACTACAATAAGTAAATACAAACTTAGAAATAAAGCTCAACTATTCAATATTCCTACCTGAAGACGTCGTTATTTCAACTAAACTTGTGCCCACTTCTTCATTCATTGATAAGGTCCTGCTTTCAACTAGAACAGGATGTATTTTTTTCCTCTTGGCAGCAGTCAAACTTACATCCGTTTCAACTACTGGCTGAAAAAAACATGTATACATATAATATCAATTACAATTTAAATCTAACCTAATTCAGGACAAGTTAAAAAATAATAGCTAAATAACTACTTATGTATAATTCTGAAGAGGTTTTCACATTAAGAGTAATACTTTTCTTTAATTTTTGAATTTTTAAGCAACCTTATAATTTACATTATTAACCTATAGAAGACAGGCGGTCAATTTTTAAACCAAGTAGAAATCCCCCCCCCCTCTTACTTTGTTGATAAGTTTTCAAGGTGGGGAAAGGATACCAACATCAATAATCCTTACTGCATGCACCGTACTCAACCCTTTTTTGTTTCTGCATGCTTTACTTCAGGGGAGGGAAAGAGTAAGCCATCAATGATTGTTGCACAAAGAGCAGCTTCAGCTCTGAGAGTCACTGAAATGAGGGAAAGCGTGTTTAAGATGCTCCCGTCTTTCTGAAACAGCACGGTCAAAATTTCCCAAATGGGAAGAGGTTAGTTTCAAATTTACTCTATCTCTACTTTAATAAATGATTAAGGCTGGAAAATGTAACATGGAACTTGAAAGAAAAATACACAATTAATTCAGTATTTCTCTCTACAACTACAATGTATTTTTACAAATGACTGATCCATTTGAGAGAGGGGGGGGGGGGAGATAAACTGTTAAACACCTGATTCCACAACAAAATTTGCAGAAACATGATCAAGGTTCTTATTTTATTTCTCAAAGCAAATTCGAGGACATAAAAGTTTCCAAGGATTAGATTAACACATACATTTCTAAAATTGTTTTCACTTCCAGTATAAATAACTCATAAATATTAAGATAATTTCACATCCTAATACATAGTTATGCTGATCACTGACTCTATTACAATTTTGGTTAAATCACTCCAAAATAAAATTCTTACAGCCATTTTCACCTGCCATTACCCCAAAAAGACTAAAAAGTACAAAAAGCATATTAAAATGCCCACCGTTTGTACGAGTGGTTTAAAATTTTTCATATTTATGAAAAAAATATATAGAAAACAATCTGCACTATTTCAAGATCTAAAAATCCACATGTCCCCTAACTTTTAAGCAATTTTTCATAATTTCTTTCTATATCTAACTGTAAAAAAAAAGTTAATCACTAGTGTGACAAAAATTAAGAATTATAAATGATACTTCAACCAACTGCAATTTTTATTATTTTCAGATCTTCTACACATCTTAGATTTTTCACAAATGCTAATGAAATTTTTTTTACTCATGTTTAAAAATCGACAGGGTGCCAAATTGTAGTAATTTAAAAAAGCTGCAGCAAATGTCCAAAACTGCACATTTTTGCATCAAAATCATCAGTGTCAAACTTTTCTTTACACAAACTTTTTTTTGCATGCTGTAGTAGTTTTTTTTCCCCCACCAAATAACCATTCTAAATATCCCCCCCTCCATTCTAATTTCTCTAAGGCACAAAACAAGAAAATCCTCTAAAAATTGCCATGGAACATCATAACACCAATTTTCTTGACTTTTTTTTTTTGACAGAGAAAATGGTGCTCAGGCATTTTGCTTTCAATCTTTTTTCATAAATCTTGAAAAAGAATAACTTTTCTTTAACATTCTTTTATTTAACTCTCAAAGAAAGGGGGTTTAAAATTAACCTATCTTTTATAATTTTATTTATTTATATTTTACGAATCTCTGATAGTTAAATAAGTTGTTTTTGTTTTGTGAGCTACTGACAGTAACTAATAAGCACAGTTACCTTTAAGCTTCCATATTGACTACATATGGATGTCATTTAGATATTTATTTTGCCAAACATCTTTGTATCTTTCAAGCAATATACATAAAAACCCTGAAATCATACAATGAATACCAAAATATTACTATAAGCGTGGCTGAATTCTTTGAAAATTCTATATAAATAAAGCAGTATCATGAAATTAGAAGCAATTCCTTGCACACATGGGCAAGACAGTAAAAAGAATACTCCATGTGTTTAAGTCCTTTTTATTCTCAAAATAATAATAATAATAATAATAAAATAAAAATGTTATGTTCTACCTAAATGCATTTAGGGTTTCTATGGTTCTCGAAATTTATTTTTAAAAATCAGTTCTTGAAAAGTCCTTTAAATTTAAAAAATGACCATAGGATAAAATTTCACATAGCATTTCCTGTGTAATTATGGTAGGGGTGGGGTGGGGAAGAAGCACCCACAAAAGCCATGTGATCAAGGAATGTTACATTTTATTTATTTATTTTTTTTCTTGGTACATTTAATGTTAAGTTCAATTATACTTTGCTGCACTATTGGTAGATACTTACTAGTAGTCCTTGCTGATACTGACTGAAAGTAATCTGTTAGTGTGAAACCCTCTAGTTGAGATCATTCTTTTTGAAACCCGAAGATGCACAAATTTGTCAAATTTTCACCGTGCTAAAATAAAACATACTTCCCTTTCATTTATAAAATTAATTGTAGTATGTGGTTCAGTATGTTAGAAAATCCCATACACTAGAAGACAAAGCCCATTGTAGATGCCATTACAATGTACGCTTGATAATACATTTGACAAAAATATATTTCATCTTTGTTAAATTTAATCCACTTAAAATAAACCAACTTCATACTCAATTTTCCCTATATACTGAAATCAGAATTATTGCTTGTTCTGAAAAAGTGTGGCATCTCTCTGCAAGTGTGTTTGCAGAAGCTTTCCACACTCAAAAGATTTTGTTTGCTGGGAATAACCCCTCTTACATCAATGCTTCATGTAGAGGAAATCATTTTATTTGTGAGAAAAAAGTTAAACTGGGTAATCTTAAAAAGCTTTTTAAAACATACAGGAATTGCAATATTCCCTTTAAAGCCTGTTAACCATGACATCTAAAGTTTTAAAATAGCAAAAATGTCTCCAAGATAATGGTAAGACATAAATATCTGTAAAAACTAAAAATTGTAAGTGATAAAAAGACAAACTGAAAAGATGTAAAAAGTAGATGAAAACAAGAACAAAAACATCTAGATGGAGGCTCCCATACAGACACCAATCAGAATGAAGCACACACTTCACAAGGATATTAATATGCTGAAGAAAATGAATCAAATTATAATGTGGGGTTTCACCCATTATAACGTCACCTGGGTTGAGAACAGTTAAAATAAGTTTGATAAAATTTGTTAAAGGCTTTACAAATGGTTAAAATATGACTAATAGTAAGATGAGTATGGCAATGAGGAGAAAGTAGTGCAAGCTCACAAAGAAGTAGGGGTTTGTGAGTAAGTCTCTTATGGCTGCTACAAAAGCGTCTCAAAATGATATCATGCTAACAGTAGGCTGACAGGACCAGTAGGTGATGAATGGTTGCATGGTGTGAAGTTTATTTGTTCATTCAAAAGTGGACTTTCAGAATGAGTTCAGTTCAGTAAAAGGACTGCAATCATTCAGCCTATTGTTTTTAATTATATGAGATACCAAATGTTATGACCAGTGTAAATGTGTGTGGCACATTTAGCCAGTGAATCTGCCTCTTCATTGCTTGGTATCCCAATATGGCTGGGTACAGACGAGGATATTGAAACTACGATTCGCGAGGTATTCATGTGTCTAGGATTTTGATAATATAGTTATGTGTCAAAGACCCCAAAATAAGATTTTATAATAATTGTGTAAGTCTGCTAATTAGCTATTTGAACAGTTAAAAAGCAGACACATAAAACTAGACATCTGAAAATATTCTTGTCTTTTTACAACCTGTAGCATGTGTTCTTTCAAATGACAAACGTATAAAATTCATAAGACATTAAATAAATAAATAAAAATTGAAAAAAAAAAAGCCTTAAATAAGCAATATTTTACAAGCAAGTTTTGTAATGTAATTCTATGTTTAAGAAATTATTTTGAAAGATTCATAATACAGGTTTATTGCTTGTAAGTGTATAACACATCTTTTATAAAACACTTTTCCCATAAAAACTATTTTTCTTTTTATTCTGCTCAATGCAATGTAACATGTATTATTGTTATTATTATTTATTAAAAAAAAAATTATAAAATGTATTCATTTTTGTGACCTAAATAAATAAAAGACCCTAGAATTTATATTTATTTATGAGTGAATCAATACCAGCTTCAGCCCTTCTTTTCCTGATTCTATGAACTTGATTCCAGCTCTTTCCTTCCTATAAGATACATTAGGATAACCCAAAGTCACTGCCCTAGAAGAAAAAAATTATGTGTAATTAAAAAATGTAAAAGTATCTAGAAATAAAATGCACATATTTGGAACAATAAAAGTATCTGTAAAAAAATATTAGATATAAGACGACAATAAAATAATTTGAGTAGTAGATTTAAAAAAAAAAAAAAAAAACCTAACGAAATAGTAAATTTATAGTTAAGGCAAAAAAAGTAAATTATCAATAAAATGTTTAAAAGCACTTTTCAAGGCCCTTCATTGCACACTCATCCTCAGTTATTCTGCTGTGCCACTATCCAGGGTTAGAAATAAGCGGCCGTTAGTCGTATTTTGCACCCAGAAATTTAAGTTTGACGACCATGAAATAATACCTGGTCGTCATTTTTTTACGCCTAACTTTAAAAAAAAATTCTTAGCAAAGCATTCTGATCAACAGCAATCGCTATAACATACCTGACACATTCGGAATTTTACGAAAGGTTTATCACCAATCGCCCTTCGAACCATATTACCTATTCAGAATTACATGGAATAAGTCATTATCATCAGAAATCTCATTTATATAGGGTAATTTATCTGATTTTGAGACCCCAGGCTAGTGCCTAGCTTACCCATGTGTAGTCAGGCTCTGTTTTTGCCATAAATATAATGAAATGTTAGATTTGTGGGTTTTTCTTTTTTTTATTATTTTTTTCCCTGGGTTTCTTTTATTTGCTTGTTTCCCTTTTTTCCCCCTTTAAGGCTAGAGCTCAGTGCCTTTTTAGCTTGACGACGGCGCATGCCACATGACCTTGCACGTATGGATGGCACAGAGAGCCTGCATAGAATGCAGAATTTTATAAAAGAACAGTATTTTACAGCTCACACTTTTTTTTTTTTTTAATTTTGCAGTAATTCTATCATTATTATTTTGTTTGCAGTACTTTTCAGCATTTAACATTCTACTTATTTACTTTCCTACTTTCACATGCATATATTTAGTAAACAAACTTTAATTAGTATTCCTACTTTGCTATGATTTGATATTTGAATGACTACACTACATAATTTCAAAATTACGCCTAAGTAGATCATTTTGGCAACTAAGATAAAATAGTTGGGTGCCATTGGCACCTCACTTTAATATCTTAATTTCTAACCCTGCCACTATCTCTCACTATTTAAAAGTTTGCTCAATACTTCATTTGAAGCATGAATGGGTGATGTCATTTATAGAAAAGCCAACAAACTTTTTTTGCTTATAGTCCTTGGCCTCTTGACACATAGTTATGTGGTTAAAAAATTAGCAAAGAAGTTCACTTAGGAAATAGCAACTTGCAGACTGACATAAGGTGTGCAAATATCCAATGCCTGGATCTATTCCTGAATGAACCTTTATTCAGTAGCCTTTCATGAGTTCTGTTGCGTTAATTTTCAGTGTGGATGTTAACCTTTATATGTATGTACCCCTTGTATGTAGGAAATGAATCAGATCACTGTAAGTGATGCAGCAAAACTATCAGAATATGCATTGTCATCAAAATATGCAAGGCCTGTTGGCTAAGAAGGGGACAAAACCTGATCTTGGTGGTTTGAATCAAAAAGGTATTATTGTTATTATTATTATTTTTTTACAGAAATTATATTTATTGAAAACATATAAATAAAAGTACAAAATTTGTGTACTGAATTTAAATATTAAAAATTAAACAAATTTATGTTACTTCTCTTGATAATTCTCTAAAATTTGGTGAATAATTGTTAACAGCACTTCTCAGTAATTCTATGAGATGCTTGTTAGTTAATACTGATTGGTGTTTGGATTTCACAAATTTTAAAGTGGAATAAAATGATTCACATAACTACATTGTTCCGAATATTGAAATATTTCGACAAGCAACCTTTTTTAATTCATGATACTTTGATTCTGGTACAAATTTCCAAAATTCAGTAATCGGCTTTGACTTCTATTTTAATTGTAGAGCTTGATCTTCTTGCATCTCTATTAATTCTAATTCTCCAGATGCTTTTTGGGTAATAATTATATTCGAAATGGAAACTAACCTTGAATTATGTTAATTTCAAATGGATTCAGAAAAAAATCAAAGTGACAATTTAAAATATGTCAAATCTTGAAATCTATTTTGGAATTCCGTCAATATTCCTTCTAGCTTTTTTATATACTAGTTGAGTTTTTCTTGTTTAATTTTGGAACAATTTTTTTTAATTCGAGGAAAATGACAAAATGTTTTATTTTTAATGTCCTTTTGAAAAAGTTGTAATTTAGTTTGAAAACTAAATATACACTGTGAGAGGTCAGATATTATTTTATCTTTCCCCTGCAATTGTAAATTCCGTGTTTGCATATGTTCCATGACATCAGTCAAAAACATTAAGTCTTGTAACCACTCGTCATCATCTAATTCTGAAAAGGTTATTTCCTTTTCTTTTAGAAATACAGTTATCAGATCAAACTAATCTACAAATCGATTTAATACATTGTAGCTAGATAACCATCTAACAATGCAAAAGAAATTAATGTCATTTGGAAGTTCTTCGTCATTCAAGGAAATTTTTTAATTGTCGATGATTTTTTGCATTGATGCGAATGTAATTTACAATGTGTAACACTGTTTTCATAACATCAGGATATTTTAAATATTTTGTAACGAGATGTTCTCGGTGAATTATGCAGTGAATCAGTATGAATTGTGGAATTTGAGAATCATCTCTTAAAAGCCCAATAACACAGAGTTTTTTTTACCCAGCATTGCTGGAGCTCCATCAGTTGCAATACTTACAAGTTTATTAAGAGGCACATCAAAAGTTTTCATAATGGAATTTAATGCATTTTTAATATCGACAATGCGGGTTGACTGTTGAAGTGCTACTAAATCTAATAATTCTTTAACAACAAAGTCAGGTGAAACAAAACGTATGAAAACCGCCAATTGCTGAAGATCTGCGATATTCGTCAAGGGCTAAGCTGAATGCAATACAGTTCTTCAAATCATTTTTTAAATTATATTCAAGAAATGTATTAATTGCAGTTATGCATCGTTCAGTTGTGTGTCTCGAGATGGGAATTTGCAAAACAACTTTGTGCAATGCTGCATTTTTTGGATCTAAAACTTATTAAAACTAATTAAAGTACTAAAACTAAGTACATCTTAGTTCAAGTCTCTTAATAAATTCTCCCTCTCCATACGGGCGTTTTGCACGAGCAATATTCCAGACAGTAACAAAACTGGCTTCAGCCACATTATTAGCTTGATTGCTAAAGGTCATCAAAATTGATTGTTGTTCATTTAAATTTGATTTTAAAGAAGCAAGTTTATCTGATCTTAATTTGGAATTTGGTTGGATACTGATTAGAAAACTGAGGATGATTGGTTTCATAATGTCGATGTAAATTGATAGCTTTATAATTTTTTACCATAGAATTAAAAATAACACATATTTTTTTTCCGTTATTGTCAATAAAAAAGAAATTCTCCTTCCACTCATTATTAAAACTTCTATTTTCTTGCTCGTATTTTCTTTTTTAATTTCTGTTCTCTGTCGTCATATTTTTAAAAGAACTGGAAATAAATAAAGCAATTTAGAAAATACAAGTTTGGTGTCATTAAAACAATAACAACACGTGTTACATACTATGAAACAAATTATAGTTAACTTAACAAAAATTCTGGATTGCAAATTATATCCGTAGCAAGAGTGATACAAATTGTTTCCTCAAGAGCACAATGTCAACAGTCCGTTGCAATGAAAGTTTACAAATTCAAAATCAGTCTAGAGTTGGTCGATTACGCCACTGTTTATGTTTGTTAACGCAGTTTTCAATGAGTCATTCTTAATCATTCTTAACTTGGACGCATATGAAATTTGTTACAATGTTGCACTTAGTCTTCCATATTTGTTGTCAGTAAAAGTGTAACCAACCCTTTTCTCCTTAGTAACTATCTTCTCTAATGAGTAGAGGGCGCTAAGCACAACAAGGAAGTGTCCTCTCATTATTTTTGTCTTTAAAAGGGGAGAGGGGCTTCCATGGGAAAAACTCCTGCCAGACAGGTGTTGGGTTAGTAGTTGATCTTCTAATGCTGTTGAATGTGGTTGAAATTTTCCACTTCATGCTGCTGTCAAGAGTTGTCGTTGCCATCAGCCACTGTTTTGCTTTTAATATCTATTTAGTTTTTGTTTTGGTTGACGATGAACGTTGAAGCAACCCTCGTTCCCATCACAAAAGACATTTTGAAACACATACGGAACGATAATAATTTTTAAATTTATAATAACACAAAAATGAAAATGGAACTTGGATACATTTATCGAGAAATAATCCTTCAAAGAGCCGCATCTGGCTCGCGAGCCACAGGTTGGCCACCCCTGCAATATTGTATCATAGAGTGGATATTTTCCAGGATGTAGCAAAAGGCAGGGTGTTAAGAACTTTCTCCTCCCATAATTATAACTATTTTTTATTCCTTTTAACAGAATGATAAAAATCAAACCTTTGAGATAAATGTACCTCTCTTACTTTTTATTTTCCCTTTTAATTGTTTACATTTCTGAATGCATACATAGTTATAAGCAATTTACAGCACTTCGAAAACATACTAGCAACTAAAAACATATAAAACTAAATATAAATACCAGTGAACAAGATGAGGTTTTCTTGTACTTTTAGCAGTATTAAATGCCTTCCTTAATTTCTGAGTCACTTTATCTGAAGAACTAAGTAAAACAATTCCACTCGTGTACCTGAAACAAAATATTTATCAAAGAATTTTCCTTTTACCAACTTAAAAGAAATATACTCATATACAGAATACACAGGTATAATATAAATATATAGAAATATAATTAAATCTATATAAGCATCTTGGAACAAACAGTTAAAGAGAATAAAACTTTTGACATCACATTTACATGATTGCATTCATTTAAACTTTAAAGTTTTTGACTTAAGTTACATTAAATAAATGAGGCGAAGAGTTCATATCTATTTTACAGGGGTTGATGCAATACCTATTTTTTCTTTGTCTTATTTTTGAGAAAATATGTATTTGTTTTTGTAAATTTTCCTGCCAATTTTTTTAAAAGTCACTTTTTTGCTGAAATAATTTACAAAAATTAAAATGTAGGGCAAAATGGTAATAATTATCCATTTTATCCAATTGTATTTTTGTGAAAAGGCTATTTCAATTGATTATAATTTTGTAAAAGGGATGCAAAACAGACCCAAACCATGAAATGATAACATTAATACACATTTCTTCTTTTCCTACTCAATCCAGAAAGTACTAACTTAAAAGCATTATCAAATTTCAGATTTTTAGTGATTCAGCATTGAAGCCAAGAAGGACTTTGCCCTACATTTCATTTATTTGAATGCCCCATAAAAACTATTGTGCTTTTTGTATATTTATAAAAAAAGGTAGGTATTTCTGTGCAAAGAATGGAGACTCAACAAGTATATACATATACTAGCCGCCTCCGGTGACTAGTTGGTTCGCCATCTTAATAAACCTTGTTCGGAGAGAATCCTGTTTCTCACTGGCTTCCTTGGCCCTGAAATCTCTCAGATTCTGAATGGAATATAAAATTAATATGGTTACAAACAGTGGTGGCAACCCCCGCTAACGTGAAAAAGACGCCCCTTTGAGATGCTTACCTTACTTACCATGTCGGGCCACCCCTGGTTACGAAAATAAGATGGTTCAATGATAAAAACCTACATAAAGGTACAGATTATTTTCATTCTATATTAATTCTGAAAAGCTTCTGCATATACTGTCCATTCTTTCAGAATATCAAAAAACAGAAAAAAAAAGTAAGAAAATCTGAAAGACTTTTAGATTTTAAATATGCACTAAAGTGCTATATTTTAAAAGAGTATAATAATCCATGTGTCTTCCCTATTTTCTTTCCTTATTCCATTAAGTTGGAAAGTGTATCATTATTCATGAGTGTGATTAAATAAAATTAAAATTGATATTTCTAACATCCTTTTTCTGGATGTAATACAATAGAAACAGAATGGGGAAAAGCTGCGCAGAAAAATGCACAATTTGAACTGAATGAAAGTTTCAAAAACTTATTCAGGTGTATTCTTTATCCAAGTCAGACGTAACAGATGATAAAATGAGGTTATGTCATTATTTTATTATCATTTAACGATGATAGAGCATCACATCAGTTACATGCAGTGGCGCACACAAGGGAGGGGTAAAAGGGGTCCGGACCCCTCCCAAAAGAGTTGTCAATTTTCCTTCGCTAAATCGTCCAGTAATTTTTGACTTTTAAATATTTTAGAAGATACCACATTCTTATTTTCAACAATTAAGATAGATAAATAAAAATACAGTAAAAGGGGGTTATGATAAAACTATAAAAAAATCCGCATTTTTTGAGCTGGTCAGTGTCACAGCTTTATGTGTTGGACCCCCTCCAAGAGAAAATCCTGTGTGCGCCACTGGTCACATGATACAGTGGGTTTCTTACAAATGTATATTAAATGCTGCAGATTTACATGTTAAAAAAGGTTGATTTTTGAACGCAGAGAAAAAACATGCGAATGATTTGTCACATGGCTCATTCAATTAAAATTTCATAACATAAAATAGAACCGTCTAACAATTATTTTTTATTTGCATGCGAAAAAGAAAATCTGATGTTTTATTATTAAAAACTACATATTCTATAAGTTTGCACCATCTGTTGACATCTCTGTAAAATAAAAACTCCATTGTATTCTTTTTTTTTTTTTTTTTTTTTTTTTTGGATAAAAGATAGTTTTTTGTATATTATAGGAAGTGTTCTTTTTTGCAAGATAAAAAGTAGCCTGTATGCTAATCCAGGAATTTAACAGTCTTTATTCCAAATTTCATCCAAATCTGTCAAACCATTTCACCATGAAAGAGTAACAAACATACATACACACATTGACATTTATATATTAGTAGGATGTATATACAGTTGGACCTCAATATAATGTTACCCCGCATATAAGGTCACTTTTAGTAAGTCCTGGCTCATTGAATAGGAATTTTATGTTATGGATTATCGGATATATGGTCAGGTCTTAATACTGTAATCACCTAAGGACACTTTTCTTTGATTTCAGTCATTTTTTTCCAAAATTGTTCCAGAATTGTTTTTTTCCAAAATTGTTTCAGAAATTTTAGATTCCAATGCAGTAGAAAGTAATGATCATGGCAGTGAAGCAGAAAAAGAAGCGGTAATACAAGCAGAAGCACTCAAAGCCTTTATTGTCTAACAGCATTTTTTTATGAGCCATGAGGGAGCTCAAGAATACTATCAGAAATTATACTTAATTCAAAAAACTTAGACAACATTGTACAAAATATTAAACCAAAATTGCAACATCCCTATATTATGGATTATTTATTTAAGCAAGGCAAGTTGCACATAGGTAATTTTTCTTGTGCATATAGGGGTGGCCCGACATGGTAAGTAAGGTAAGCATCTCACGCATATTTGTCGTGTCCAACTTTATTCTGAATTTAATTTTTTTTTTTAATTTCTTTCTGGTTCCAATAATTATAATTAGTTCAACTCAGTTAAAAATTATAACATAAAACTAAAAATTGTGTACATATTAAATTTAACAAAGGATTATGCTGTATTTATAGAATGCTTATTTATTGGCAAATGCACATGAATTGATTATAAGGTCACCTTGCTTATAAGGCCACTTTTGCAAGGTCCTGCAGAGTGACCTTATAGCAAAGTCTAACTATATATATGCACATATGAAATAGGCAGCTGGTTGGAACACTGCATGAAGCCCCGAGCTGGATTCACTCATGATTCTGTTAAGTCATGGCTTGTTCAGATATGACTGTCTACCACTTGCTGATATTATAGTCTGGACGGAGTTTTACAATAGTCCTCGGAGGGAGCACTGGGGCAGTCCCTATTCTTGTGGCTGTGGGCATAAATTAATCCACACTTCTGGTTAAACATATTTTTATTTAAAAATTTCCCCCATAGATTAATATGGCAACAGAGGTCACAAAAAATCCACTTTCTCAACATGTTTACACTTTTATTACTTAGTGTCGCATGATTTATAAGCTAAGATAGTCACACAGTCCAAAAAAGGTGCATTTATTTGCTATTAAAATGCCGGGGTCATATAGTCCCTGGAAATTTTTGAGAATTGTGGTGACTATGAGACGGGAGAATGCGGAGAAAAAATATCAATTGTTTCTTTATTTAGACTCTGAGACAAATCCTTTGTTTGAAAACATAAGCTGTTACACCCATATAGAATTTTGAATTGAGCTAATAAATTTAAATTTTGGGAGGATATTTATTTTTATGTCTCATATATATATATATAGAGCTTTGTTCCAAATTATATTAATTTAAGTTTTCAACAATATTAAAAGCTAATTACTTTTCAGCAGATTTAACAATTGATAACTTAGGTAGATTAAAATGTTCTTGTATTGCTGATAATGCATCTTCAATTGTATAATCACACTCAGGAACTGCTGACTTCAATAACTGATGTTTTGATGGTGGTCTTGCTCCTGCAATAAAATAATTTTTCAAAAATCTGCAAATAAAATAATGAATACTAAACTTGGACATAAGATTATTTAAAATTATTATACCTATTAACTAAAACTATTAACTATTAATACACTGAATACAAACTGTAATGCTACAAAATATAATTGGCTCTTACAACTTTCAGGGAAGCAGGAAAAATTATCCTTCAGTGGAGAATATCTTAAAAAACAGAATTTGCAGAAATGTGCATGGTTTCTAAGATTGTAAAATTTCGGATTTACCTGCAGCTTGCCCTACTTGCAGAAATAATGATTCCTAGATTTTTAGGACCTGCAAGTTGCTGGTAAAAAATTAATGGTCAAATATTTGGAGGATGAACACAACCATCTGAATATTTACCAAGAAATCTTCCTGCTAAATGTTTTTAATGATACTTTATGACATAGAATCAGAAATTAACAGAAACAACATAATTTTAAAATAGGAATTTTTTCATGGAGTATGGAGACCCAGTACTGCAAAATATTGCTTTTAAATAATGGTTGCCAACAAGTACTGTGAAATTAAACAGACAGCCACCATTTGAGCTCCGTTTTTATAAGAGTGAGATATACCAGGAAGCAAAACTTCATAAGAAACTCACAAATCACCCTTAATTGGACTATTCTATGACTATTGTCTGATGCATAGTGGTGTCTACAATTTTGAGAGCTTGGTGTCAATTTAGTGTAAGGAGAAAGTGGTATATTAGTCAGAGTGGTGTAACAAGGACAGTGGTTTGAAAATGTGACATACTTTTCAAGGGTTGAAAGTCATGTTAAATGTTCTTATGTGAAGGGTCGCTCTCTGTTCAATCGAATTAACGACTTGATAAAAAAAATTTACTTTATTTTTCTAAATATTTGCATGAAAATTCAACATTCAAATTACATTTACAAATTATCAGTTACATTCGTAACTAAATGAACTGGATGCAATACGGCCAAAAAGAAGCTATCAAATTTTGCAATATTTAAATCTAGGAATACATTATCAAAATTTCTTTACTTATTCATTTTAAATTTTAAGACCCTATGCTTTTAGGGAGGAAATGGAACTTTAAGATCAAGAATGGCAGCTTGCCATAATACCTACAAATCCCAGGCCGAAGAGCTGCTAGTCACAGGCCATCCCGATCTGAACTGAAAAACAAGAAGAAGTGAGGAGATACGAAACTTCCAGAACTTATATACTAAGCTACATACCTAGCAGCCAATCAAAACGAGACATGCAAAAAGCATCAAAAGATTTGCATACGTTCTCGGACATTTAATTCTAGCTTAAGCAAAATTTGCATATGCAAAATATCGTAATCATTCGCAAGTGCGAACGAGCAGAAAAACTACTGAATGCTGAATTACATGCAAACGAGAAACATCTCAACTTTGAGTTTTTCACAATACATCGAGTCATTTTGTAATCAATACCATGCAAGTATGCATTTAGGGAGAGAGGAAGAAACGGGATGTTTCCAGGTTATACAATTAAAATTGAGTATTTTACGTAGGAGTTATATTTTAAAACTAAAGCAATTATACTTAGTTATAAAAAGTTTAGGAAAGGGAAAAGTTTTATTTTGTTCAAAAACGGAACTATTTTTAAAATACTTTCAAAATTTAATAATTACGATTTAAAATTACGTTTAAGCAGAGTTAAGTTTAATTTAAAAAAGACAGGAAACATCCAACATTATGGTTAAATAAGTATGTGCGCTGAAGATTCAAATTGAGTGCCTTTAATTTTCCATGCATATTTAACTTTGTTGTGTGGAGAAAAAGTATGATATATAGTGAGTTTTATAATCATCAGAGAATCATTTTTAACATGGATAAGATTGCTGCAAATTTGGAATTTTTTTCATGGCCAGTGATTTATTGTTTGTTATTTATCAACTATAACGTTGTAGAGGTGGTTGAACATAATTATAAACAGAGATGGTGGGGCCATTTAAAAAAGAAAAACATTCAAATGAAAGGGTTGAGGTAAAAGATTTTGATTAGTTAAATGTTTTTTGATTGTTTAATTTTGTGAACAAGCCACCAGTTGAACATTTTTGAATGGCTATACAGTAAATCACTAGATTTAATAAAGCTTTTTTTAAAGGTTAAAAACACATTGCTAGTTAAGGACTTTTGAGCTGTCTTGTAGTGAGTTTGGTTTTTCTGTTTTTATCAGTGTAATTTATGCCCATTTTTATTTTCTTTCTTAAAGTAATTACAGTTTTATTTGTTGGTCAGTGACAGTTGCTGGGACTTGGTGATCATCATCTTGAAACAGAAAAAAAAAAAAAAAAAAAAAAATCAACAAGATTTAGTGGACTTTGTACAAACAGATAGGAAATTATGTCTTAATTTTCATAGTACTACATTGTAACTGCAATTTACCTGGTTTGTCATGGCCATGAATTTTGACACCATAAGGCTTGTTCAAAACTAAAAGACCATCTGTAAGAAAATAATGCATATGTATTTAATAAATAATGGAATGTGATAATTACACAGAAAAATGCAGTTTGCTGCTAAAAGGAGTTAGGCCCCCATCCTACAAGAGCTTGGAGTACATGTACTATCTTGCAGTAAAAAAAAAAAAAAAAAGTTTGGTACCAAAAGGATGTAATACACTGTGTGACATTGAAAATGCAACACTAAAAAGAAGTGGTCAGAAAAGTATGCAAATTTCACAGTAAATGCACCTTGCCGAGTTATGCTAATGACGTAAAATTGGTAGCTCACCAGTGCACATGGAAAAAGATCTACGCAGGGTTTCGGACCCGCCCACAAATCCCCCCCAAAAACACTTGAAAAACCCAATAAAGCCCACATAGAAATGGGGTTTTATTAAAAATAATCAAAATTTTTCATTTTTTTCATTTAAATCATTTGTTATTTGATATTAAATACATACAATATTACCTACATAACATAATGCATTATATTTAATATATATATGCCAGTTTAATTCTTTAATAATTATTTTCCAAATTCAACATAAAGAATAGTAACCTTATTAAAAATAATACCTTGAGCTAATTCTATCTGCAATATTTGTTTTGAAATGAACAGGTGTAGAATGCAGGCAGGGATGATAAAATAATAATTTATCTCTTTATTCATATTTAAAACCTTATTTATTAAAATATGTAATTATCAGTATAGTGGCAAACAAACAAACAAAATCCTTTCCCATATAAGAGAAGAATGGGATATGTCTCTCTCTTACAGCTTAGAAGCATGCATCTCATGAATGAATTCAGGTTCAGGAAACCATCCTGTATTCTATTAGTTGCTGCATTACTTTAGTACTAGAAATGTAAAACTGATTCATTATACATTGTTTGTGTGGGATTTAATATCAGACATATTAATTCTAGATTTTTTAAAGTAAAAAGGAATATATATTTCGAGCAAAAATGAATAACTATAAAGAAAATTAATAAATAGTAGTTCTGCAGTAAGTTGGCCTGCAAAGGGTTTACTGACTTATATTCTAACTAGGAAATATAACTATGACTTAAAAAACATAAAGGTGAAAAACATTAAAAAGTTCATAAATTTAAAAAGTAATAGAAAACAGCCAAGCAAAAACAACATCAAAGATGCTGCTCTTCTTATAGACGTCAAAGACAAAAAGCCCAACGATAGTAGGAATAGGCTGACATTCAAAAAAGATGTATTTTTTAACCGAATTACTCCTTATAACAATGAATTCTGGGGGATAATTACTTTTACCCTGCACATGATAATTTGGGTAATGGCTTACTTACCATTATTGTATTCTATGCTAGAAATAAGATATTTAGTAAATTCATCGAAATTGTCCCATGGATATAAAGTTTTGTAGCAATGTAATAATTTATTTATAGACGGCTTTGGAAGACTTTCAGATTCGGCATTTTTAAAGGAAAGATTACAGTAGGATCTCAGTGTGTTAAAGTACACTGAACTTAATCTTAAATGTGTACGAAGCAGTTTCATTTCGGTAAAGAATTCAAATTTTCACATTTACAAAGTATCTGATTCCTCCATGGATTTCATGCTCTCATGTTTGTTTTTCTTCACGCGTCTTCATAACCCAAGCGGTCGGCTGAATAAATGTACACGTATTTGCTTGCTCATAGTTCAGCATCAAAATCTGCGCAGAAAGGATGTGCAGTCTGCTGAAACCAACGTAGGATATTTAACTTTTACTCAAACACTGTTAGCAGGGTGACCAAATTTTTAAACATAGAAATGTGGACATATCCTCCAAATCTGAATATAAAATGGGGGGCATTTGTAATTAATGAAATAATTAACAGTAATCTAATTAAAAAGCAATGTAAGAATTAAAAGCTGTCCTCAATTCCTTTTTTACATTTTGGGGACAAACAGAAAAAATGCAGAAATTGGAGACTGTCCCCGAAAATTGTGGACGTTTGGGCCCTTATTCAGATCGGTTTAGTAGCTACTAACACTATTGTTTAGTTACTAAATTTAGTAAAGTGGATTCAGACAGAATTTGGAGGCGGAGATACTAAACATGTGACCAAAACAAGCTGCTAAAATCACGTGACCAAACAAGCTACCAGGCGTGCATTTATTTAATCACTGATTAAATGAAACGGAGATACTAAATGTTCGTAAATCGGGATTCAGGTGAATTTAGTACTAAATCACGTGACCAACACCAAAGGAAGTCAGGGAAAATGTAGGGATAAGTTAACAGGGAAGCTAGTCGACCAATCAGAGCGCTTGTTCTAGGCGTGCGTTTATTTAGTCGGTGATTTAGCAGCTTGTTTGGTCACGTGATTTTAGCAGCTTGTTTTGGTCACATGTTTAGTATCTCCGCCTCTAAATTCTATCTGAATCCGCTTTACTAAATTTAGTAACTAAACAATAGGTTTAGTAGCTAAACAATAGGTTTAGTAGCTACTAAATCGATCTGAATAAGTGCCTTGGTCACCTTAGTCATAATCGTTAATAAAAATCGTTGTTTCTTTCCAAATTTTTAAATAAATAAATCACGTGTTCTAGTCCAGTCCAGGGGCATAGCTACGCTATTTGTCACCCGGGTAAAACATGTGTTCGGCGTCCTCCCTTCCCCCTGCCCTCTATTATCAGATGAGCGACAAGAATTACAAAGTTATGAAAAATTGATCTTAATAAAATGTTCATTAGAACAATAATCATACTTTTATAAATCAAATGAAAAGTCTTCATTTTCTTCTGGATTTATTTCAGCTTCACATACATGACTGCTTGGTTTTGTCTCACTGTTTACATCACTGTCTGTAACGGCTTTATTTTGGTTTTCTGTTTTACTGTTCAGCCGTGATGACAATTGTTGAGCTTCATATTTCGTTGTTCGTTTCCCGTATTTTATGAGGCCGTTGCTATCCGGACCGACGGTGCCATTAGCCTACACGCTATTCGGATCACTCTTTCATATTTCTATTTACAATGTTTTGGGCAAAAGAGAAGAAATTAAAAGCATGATTCACAGAAAAACGATAAAACATCTTTTTGCTGTAAACCACAGACGTCGAAACGTGTCTGAGCAAGATAAAGGCAAAAATTTAAACCGATTAAAAAAATTAAAATAAGAAAGCTTATGCAAATTTTAAAAATTGATATTTCAAACGAAATGAGCTTTCTTTTAGGTCTAAATATGCAATTTTACTCATAAATGCATCATTTGAACATTATCCCAGACAGCACAGAAGTTTGCATCAAACTTGCAGCAAGCTTGATTTATCAAGCTTAATGCAAGTTTATTGACTTGCAAGTCAATAAAATTGCATTAAGCTTGATTATTTTAAGCGTGTAAGCTTAATGCAAGTTTGAATCAAGTGTTCAAGTTTACACTTGCCCAACTTGCATTAAGCTTGACATAGCAAGCTTGAATCAAGCTTGACATGGCAAGCTTGATTCAAACTTACTACACTCTAAAAATTTTTCTAAATACTCCTAACGCCGGTCGACGAACTCGCCCCATGTATTTTATTTTTCCACACATTTTTCTCTCTTCGCTGAAACCGCAAGTTATTTTCAATCTGCTTCCGTCTAGCGTCCGCGACTGGTATCGATCTCGGGACCTAAGGTGTGGGAAGCCAGCGTCCTAACCACCCTGCAAATCTGACTCGAGGTGAAATGACTAGTTTGAAGTGACTGTTATGCTTGTCACGCCGTTTTTGGCGAGATTGATCAGTATTGCCCGATGCCGATCTACATCTTTTATTTTTCCATGAGATGAATCAAAATTAAAATAATGTTACGTGTGATTTATAGACTCTAATAATAGGGAAATAAACATAATGTAAAATTAAAAGCAGCACACGTTTTAAAACTTTCAATATCGCAACACTCATTTTGGGCAATATTGGCCAAAATCGAGACAAACGACTGATTTTCGCCGACGTCTGACGAGGTTGGCGAATATCACAATTGCCGTGCTACTAGGGCTGATTCGGAGAGAGGATAAATTTCCATAAGAGGAAAATTTCAAAAAAATAGTTCGTGAGATTTTTTCACTTAGCACACTATTCTGAAAATTCTGTTTTTGTAATTTCAACAGCAATATATGAGAGTCATACGCTCAGATTGCAATAAATTGAGAAATTAACATATGGTCTGGTCAAGACAGCAAGAATATAGTACGTCTAGAATATTCATTTCAAGGGCATGAGTGTAAAATAATGATTTTCTTTATTTCCCAGACAGCACAGAAAATTTGCATCAAACTTGCATTAAGCTTGATATTTGAAGCGTGTAAGCTTCATGCAAGTCAACATTAAGTGTTCAAATTTACACTTGCCCAACTTGCATTACGCTTGGCATAGCAAGGTTGATTCAAACGTACTGTAGTCTGCTTCTGTGTGGAATCCAGAATGCGAGCACAACTTCCCGTTTCGCTTTCCAAATCAAGTTGTATTCCAGTTTGACAGTTCAAATGACTTAGATTCGGCGGGAAAATATTTTCTGACTCATTTCTTTGTAATCTCCGAGCTTGCTGCAAGCTTGAAATGAATTGAACTGTCAAGCTTGCATTAATACGTCAAATTCAAAGAAATGTCAAGCTTGATTTAAGCTTATGTGCTGTCTGGGATTGTTTTAAAAATTTAAATATACACTATAGAACGGGGCCAAATAGCCTGTGGCCGATTGGGACCGTCTGTCAGAATAGCCACCCCGGTTTTGGGATCGGGTAAATTTTGAGTGTGAGGGCAGCAGTTTTGGGGATCAAGTACTTAAAGCGTAAGAAGTCAAATAAACATCGATTTTCGTAGAAGGGGATGTGATACCGTATAAAAAATAAGTACAAAAATCAAAGGTGAACTTAAAAAAATAGCATTCACAGGTTTGATTTGTAATTTCCTTTTTAGCACCCCCTTCTCGTTCAGCGCCCGGAACATTTTCCCCGCCTGTCCCACCCTAGTTACGTCCCAGGTCCAGTCATTTCGTTCTAAAAAAGAGGTTACCTGGAAAGTTTTCCGAGAGTTTTAAAAATGGGTAATTTTGTAGGTTTCGATGTGATTTTTCCGAATTTCAGCTTTGCGCCCTCGTACCTTTGCCGCTCGCTCCTTCATATTGAAAAAATGGCTCCTCTAAAAGCAGCTTTTTGACAATATCTCCTTTCCGACTCATTTAAAGATAAAAACAATTGTGCAAAATGGAACTACAGAAAATTTCCTACAATTTTGGGGGATAACCTGTTTTTCGTAAACTCTATAGTTTTGGCGTCCGAGAGCCTCAAAGTGTAGTTCAACATGCGTTTTAGTAAAAAAACTCATTTCCTCACCACCTTGAGGTAGAGTAAACGGCGAGTTTTTGTATCGTGGTATCCTCACTAGGCCTAATCCACATACAATTCACTATTCCAAAATTTAGCCCATTCTCCTTCGCTGTTCTTGATGGACCAGGTGTTGCAAGTTCATTCTCCCTAGTATCGATCGAAACGTCTCAGACGGAAATTTCTTCCATATCATCCACAATGGGATTATCAGTTTCATCGCAAATCGCAATCCTCTTCGTTCTCGATTTCATCATACGTTTGCTCGAAAATAGTTTCTGCTTCGTCCTCTTCATCGATATCTTGTAATGGAATTTGCGAGCTATCAAAGGTACCATACAATTCGAATGTATAAAGGAGCCCTTTAACCCAGCCTTTCTGCATCCACATGATATTTGACATCTCTTTCTGCATTTCCAAGAAATAAGTTTTAACAATCTTTCGGGAGCTGGGCGCTCGAGCGTGATTATAGGAATCAGCCCGTCCTTGTTTCTTTTTCACCCCCATTGCTTATTACTTTGTATTTTGTTCATTCCCATACGACTGCTGAACCTGGTGATGGGTTCGGAACGAATGTTGCTTGCTGCTGCTTCTGTTGGTGGTAGCAACGCAATAGTAAATTTACTTTCATATGTTGATATTGTGAAGCATGCATATTGTTACAAATTTCTGGGGCAACCCGCTGTTCTGGGGTTTAAAATAGTTCAAAATTCGTATTCTACGCTTCAAATAATTAAATTTTGCTTTTCGTTGCATCAAAATCGGTCTACTAGAACGCGAGATACGGAGTTTAGGGTTCCCTAATGGTTTGTATAGCATTTTCTAGAAATCTCTAGAAATATTGGTCCTAGGCCTTCGGTAACTTCATGTTTCGGGACTTATTTTGGGCGCCAAATTTGGCGATAATTTGCCAAAAGTCGCTAAGCTTGGTGACATTTTGGTCATTAGGCGCGATTTTCCCAATGGGGCTTGTAAAGTTAGTTTTTCTGCATTAACATGAATAACGCTTCTATTGCGCATTCATAATTGAGTCTTCTAGTACATTCCACGGATGACTCTCTCTGGAACCTTCTACGTTGATCGTCGTAACCTATAAAATCACAGCTCGTTGCCCTGTTCAGTCAGTCTTGCTTCTGCTTACGCAAAGAGCAGATGTCAGTGAAAGCTTAAATGTTTGTATTGACGCTATTTATTGATGATGCGTGAACAAAAATTTACGCGTGTTGAAGCAATTTTCGCAAAATCTGAAAATGTGTTCCAAAATTTTTAAAAAATTCGACGTCCATAGTTTAATTTGAGTGATCATTTATTATATCATCAAAGTGTAATTCCTTCGTTTTAGCCGTTATTAGGTGAAACACTGAGATTAAAGAAAGCGAGTACTTTTCACTGCAACTTGATAGCTGGCCAGGCAAATCTGTTATCCGTTGTAAGGTTTGAATTTAATGGGAGCATTCGAGAATTGCTTTTTTTGCAAATATTTCCCATCAACAGCAACGGGTGAAGAGATTTTTAAATGTCTAGATGGTTTTATACAGGAAAATGGCATTACATGGTCAAATTGTGCTAGATTGACGACTGATGGTGACAAAGCTATGTCTGGTATTTACAGGGGTTTAATTGGAGAAGTGGAACCTTTTATAAAGAGGACTCACTGTAGCCTGGCACTTGCCGCAAAACGTTTGAGCTTGGAGGGAGGAATAGTAAATATGGAGTAAGCATCCGCTAATTCTTCTATGGGGAGAAAATGAAGTAACTGTACACGTAGCCTTAGGGGGCGTGGCTCAATGAGCTCAGAAAGGCTCTTTAACTCCCAGCCACGCCCCCCCAGGCTACGCATAGGGTTACTTCATTTTCTCCCCATAGAAGAAAAAGCAGACGGAGGAAAAACCGATTACAGTTGGGGCTTCACTTTTCCCCGTGATGCCTCCTCCATATTATTGTCTCCTCCAAGAGTCTGAGTGATAGCTGAAAAGCAACCCTTGGTGATGCAGTTGAAATGGTCAGTTTCATTAAATCTAGGCCTAAAAATTCCAGGTTGTTTGCCATTTTGTGTGATGAGCTGAGAAGCGAAGTACGATGGCTGTCAAGAGGAAAAGTGCTTGCGAGATTATTTGAATATTTGGGATGAACTGAGGCTATTTTTGTTAGAGGATGATAGTGCATCGAAAAATGTGACCATCTCTTTGGAAAAGTTAAATGATAACAAATAGTTGGCGAAAAAATAAATCGAGTTGAAAATCTTTTGGAAACATACATTAGAAAAAAAAAAAAATTAGTATATTTAATCTAATTCATAGATGAACCATAAAATTCTCAAGTGGACCTTTGAAAATATACAGTAGGGATATCATATTCAGATTCAGAGGGAATTGGCTGACGACCCTGTTTGGGTTTACGACTAAATTGCCAGCCACCAGCTGTTTTCTGACTACTATCCAGCTCTCTTTAGCCAAGGTTTGGTGTGACTTTACCAACTCAGAGGGAAAACCTTAATGTGATTTTACTTTAAAAAAAAGAAGAATAAAAGGTGAATTTACAGGAAAAATTTTCCATAAATTCCTTGTTAATGTAAATATACTAATAACATATATTTTTTAGCATACCTAGGGATATTAAGAGAAAACTTTCAAATTTATCCTTAAATACTCAATTCTCACTATATCTTGTTTGCTCACTTCGGGGGGTGACTGAAGCCCCATCATACACTCCCCTATGCAGGATAAAATAGAAGCAACTATTAAAAAGATTGAAAGATAGCTCCTGAATGACTTCTTAGAAAAATATGGAATCAAGGTCACCGAAGAAGTTGCAGCTGCCATGAAGGATCATCTTGAAGCATTAAGATGTAATCTCAGATAAATACTAGCCCGTAATTTTTCTAATATCCATTTAATATGAAACATTCAAATAATTTCTCTCTACTTACTTTTTTGTTGTTTATAGATAACTGGCCAACTTAAAAATTGTTCTTGTTTTAGGAAGTTCTTTCCACAAATTCAAGACGAGCTGCTTTAGATAAGAAATCCGTTTGATGATGAGAATATCAAAAAAGCAAAAGTTTCAAGTCCCAACACCACAGGATGAAGATTCTGTGCTAGAACTCAATTGCAATTCTGCTCTGAAAACCAAATTTAAAGAGTCAAGCCCCATTCCTTTTTGGATACAGACCAAGGAGGAGTATTCTGCTACTTCAAACTTAGCATTAGAAGAACTGATGGGTTAACGACCACATACTTAAGGGCTTCTTCTACTATGTTTTTTTTTTTTTTTTTTTAAGTACAGGAATAAACTTTGAGTGGAAAGGGATTTAAGATTAAAACTAACAACTTTTAATCCTGATATATAAAAAATCTGATGTGTCCAACACATGACTTCCTTGCACGTCCATTAGATCAAAAATATTTTCGACGCACTTCCTCAAAATTTATTTGTTTGAAAGAGATAAAATATCAATAATAGTAAGGTTTAGCGATTTCTAGCCAAATAGTTCGATATCGCCAAGCTGAGTTCAATTTGAAAGATTTCCTTCTGACACTTTATTTGGCGATATTTCACCAAAAGCCGACAAACTTGAGATAGTCTGCGAGATTTTGGGGATAGCCAAAGTAGTCATTGACCACAGTAGAAGTCATTTGGCTCACCCTGTAAATAAATTCTCAGTCGATTGCTGTCAAAAAAGATATTGAAAACAGTTAGATATTACAATAGTTCTAAATACAAAAGTTAAAAAATCTACGGGTTAGTTTTAGAGTTATACAAAATACGAAATAATTTTTAGCGCCAAATTTGGCGATATTTCGGCGAAACTCGTCAATATCGACGACATTTGGCGAGATTTTAAGCATGAACCAAACAATGACAGATTATCGCCAAATTTGGCGATATTTCGCCAAAACTCGCCAAGAACGATGACAAATGGCGATACTTTGGGCATGGACCAAATGACTGACTATCGCCAAATTTGGCGATATTTCGCCAAAACTCGCCAAGGTCGAGGACAGACGGCGAGATTTTCGGGATGTACCAAACAATGACTATCTACAGTAGTATTATATTGAAGATGTCCATAGACATTAAAGTACTGAAATTCTTTCCGGTGGTCCTGTAAATTGGGTAGATTGGAACCAAAAATCGAGATGCACAACTCAATGTTACAACATTCTTATATAAGAAATTTCATAATAGTTTTTGAGATTTGAGAGTTAAATATGCACACACGTACACCAAAAGTCGCCAAGCTTGGCGACTTTTGGCATAGTTCTTGAGGGAGGCACGTGACCGTGGTCGGACCATTACCTAACTTATGTGGTAGGACGGTATTGTGCTTGAAATGGATGAATGCCCCTAAACAAATTGCCATTGACCGTAATGTTTTGAAAATCTTTTGAGTGTTCCTGTAGCAGAACTATAAATGATAAAGACACTTTTTTTAATGGAGAAATTCATTTTCTAACTCTTTACAGCATATATCACTTCTGAGTCGTTTGAAATAGTCCAATACCTATAAAAAACGCTTTGATGAATTTCGGCCCTTAGAGCGTAATGTATTTCGAATCTTTTGGGCGGTCCTGTAGATAAACTATTCAGTCGAATGGAACCGAAAGGGGAGGTGCACAACTAGATGTTACAACAATCCTAAATATAAAGTTTCAACATTGTACGCCTAACAGTTTTTGAGATATGCGAGTTTAATGAATTTCGGCCCATTGAGCGTAATGTATTTCGAATATTTTGGGCAGTCCTGTAGATAAACTATCCAGTCGAATGGAACCAAAAGGGGAGGTGCACTACTAGATGTTACAACTATCCAAAATATGAAGTTTCGACATTCTACGCCTAATAGATTTTGAGTTAGGCGATTTTAATGAATTTCGGCCCGTAGAGCGTAATGTATTTCGAATCATTTGGGCGGTCCTGTACATAAACTATCCATTCGATTGCCACCAAAAGGGGAGGTGCACAACTAGATCATAGAACAATCCTAAATATCAAATCTCAACATTTTACGACCAATAGTTTTTGAGATATGCGAGTTACATACATACGTACGTACGTACGTACAGACGGCATGGAAAAACTGGCCACAGTAGACTCGCCGCTGGTCAAAATGAGTTGCAGACGCGTTAATATGATCGTGCATGCTAGCCTACGATGAGATGCATCGAAAAAATTTTTTAAATTAAATTTAGAGGTAGCCAAAATCGGTTTTTTTGTCGAAATTTGGCCCCCAAAATTTTTCGGGATCACATTACTTCCTTATACTACGTACAAGGAAGTAAAAACAACAGTTTCACAAATCTCATTGATTATTTTAAAAATAAAATGTACTGGTAGACAATGTTCTTTATTGAAATAACCTTTACCATTTTTATTTCAACTGTGTCAATTGGGCATGTGAACTCAGTAAAACTATTGAAAGCTCAGTAATATCAAAACGACTTGAAAACTAAATTAAGTTTATTTCTGTAAAAAGATGCACATTTGACAAAATAAAAGGAACACATTTAAATGGCCTTTGTCCCAAAATTATAATTTATTGAAATAATAAAAAAAAAATTGACAATGAAATTAAGAATATATGTTGGCCTATAGTGAAATAATGTAATAGGCTTACATGTGCATTCCGCCAGTGGTTCTTTTCCCTAAAGACATATGAAAAACGTGCCGTATTAGCCTATATTGGTTATCGTTATGTAGTAGTGGGTCGCGAAAAAAAAAATTTCTAGGTGAAGGTGTGTCCCAGGACAAAAAATTTGGGAACCGCTGCGTTAGTCAACCAACCAATCGTTATCTCCCATCTTTTGAAACACCCACACCGCAAATGCTCTCCGCTTAACAAAATCGACGGGTAACAGTTCATGACGACGTTGAGTATAGTAAGGATAGCATCGGAGGGTATGCTTTTGTGCTACCCAAGCAGTAGTGTATGGAATGCTAGTGCGACGTACGACTTCAAGAGCGCTGACTTCCCCATGCGTAGACGAACCCGCTATAATCTCCATTTCTTCTTTAACTGTCTGAGCAACATTAGCACTTGTGCTAGGTCGGCCATTACGGGGCTCGTCGTCCAAACAACCCTTGGCTTTGAACTTAGAAATCATTCTCTTCACAAATAAACCTGTCATAGGACCTTAACCCACTCGAGTATCCTTCCTAGCAGCTGCAGTAGCAAATTTTTCATTCTGACAGTACACCTTCACTAACAGTGCCTTTTCTGGTAACGTCAACATGCTGCGACTGCTGATGCATCTGATTCCCTCTCTCATCGCAACTCATTTTATACACGATTCTCATGCTGCGTCACTGACGTTTTGCTCTCCAGCGCCAGTATTTTATTGGATAACACCGGTCAAAAAAAAAAAAAAAAAAAAAAAATTGGGAGGGGTTTCTGTTCTCATGCTTAAATTCTGATTCTAGACATTGAAAAACACTTAAATTTTCATTTTTAGTTTTTAAAGTTTGCTTTTGTCTCATTTACGTCAATAAGTATATTTTAATTTATTTCATAAACGAAAGATGGCAGCACTTTGATTAACCCGAAAGTAAACTGTATTATTATTTGTAACTCTGTAGTATTGCTTGTAGTATTATTTTTAATATTATTATTTGTTTGTATTATTATTTGCTCATACGAACATAAAAGAAATACGAAAAATATTCACTTTTAGACATTAATTTCTTATTATTTTACATTTATATGTTACTGTTTATCCCAAATATTGAATAAAAAAGACTTTTATATCCAGCAAAAACTTTTCTGATCATAATTTAGAATGGAATTATAAAAAAAAAATATATATATAAAAATCTGATTTTTGTCAAAAAATTGAAAAATTGCTTTAATTTCTACAAAAGCCAACTTTCATATATATATATATATATATATATATATATATATATATATATATATATATATATATATATATATATATATTCCTTAGTTCTGGAGTAGGAGAAACTAAAATTTAACATGTAGAAATCAGACCCAAAAATCGTGTTGACCGATGTAATGGATCTACGAGGACTTTTCGAGCGAGAATTTTCGAGAAAGTGTAATTTGCCTATCATTAGAAAAGAAATTTTGTCAGTTCATACTTTTGTATCGGATACAGCAATAGAACGAACATAATAATACACATACACATACTAAAAATAGAGGAAAAGCCTCATTTAAATATTGGAATGGAAGTTTTAGAGATCGATCAGATATTGGTAATTGATATTCCTCCACATTAATTTCCCCGAAATGAGACAATTAAAAAGGTTTAGAAGTAGTCGACTGCTGCCAGTATTCAGGAAAGGGAATAGCTCTTCTCATAGGTGTTGATTATTATTTCGATACAGTGACAGGTCAGATTAAACGTTTAAAAAATTTTCTAGCAACCGAAACTTTGTTCGGCTGGTGCCTTCAAGGTAAAATTCAATCAACCAGCGACTTACTGAATTTGAATATAATGGTGGATGATAAGCTAATTTCAAGACAATTTTGGGGAACTGGAAAATCTTGGTATTGAAGCCGAAAATTAAGACAGCGATATTTTTGATAGTAATATGAGAGAATTTGAATCCACTATAGCTTTTGAAAAAGAAGGGGTATATGGTGAAACCTACTTGGAAAACTAGAATAAAACAACAGTTGAGTGATAATCGTGAAGTTGCCATAAAAGAATTCCCGGGAATCGAGAAGTACCTTTCGAAATGACTTTGCACTACATACCTAATATAAAGCTGCTTTAGAAAATTATTTAAATTAGAATATTATAGAACCCGTGATTGAAAGCAAGGATAAGAACATGAATACTCTATTTTATATGCCACATAGAGCAGTGATTATTTGCTTCCGGAATTTCCCAGATAACAAACAGTTTAAAATTCTTCTATTATTAATTAAAAAAGCTATTTTACTTTATTCAAGTACTTTAGTACTATGATTTTGGTAAGCAGAAATTAAGACGGAGATGCTATCGTGAAACTTATTGAATACTCGGATAATGTGATATATATGGTTATGTAAAAAGATGAAGTGAAAATAATTTCATTTCTTTCGGCCAAAAACCACTCAAAAAATATCACTTCTTTTAGACTCTTTTACCTCAGTCTGGTAGAATGAATTTCACTCATTTCCTAGCAGAAACACAGGTGAAGAACCTTAAAAAAGTTAACATGGGAATTAGTGATCCTTATTGCTTACTGCACATTTCTACTTTTCGAAAATCTTTATTTTCATTTTGAAAGCGTGTAAATTTGCGGTGCATTTAAGTTGATATTATTAGCTATTACAGAGAGTCTCCTCACCCCCAACACTTGCAAATTCTGTTAAACTTCACAAAATTAGACACCTAGCTGGCAAAATCTTGGTTAAAAAAATTAAACGAAAACGATAATTTACTTTTCATTTCTGGTAAGCTTGGCAAAATTACACAAACTCAGTAGGCAAAAATAAGAAGTTCGTTATCTATCTATATAAATAAAACAAAGTGTAAAGTGTTCGTTTGTCTGTGTCTCGCGTAGCTCCCAGATGGGTGATCGTAGACCTACCAAATTTTGTATGGAAATTCTCCAGGAAGGGTCCCGACATACCTCGAAGCGATTTTTTCGAAATTCGAATTATTTTAGGAGATATGGATTAAAAAAAAAAAAAAAAAAAAAACGTGTCGTAAAAGGATGATTTTTGCTCTCCGTCATTTCGCAATTGTTACCCCGCAGTGGAAAAAGTGAGGATTAAGAATATCTAGGTTGCCATATTTGGCAAGTTTATTAAATGATTCAAATTCGAAGTAAAAATAAAATAATAACGATTTTTTTGTTTAGATTATTTGTAAAGTTATTTTTTAATTAAAACATCGTGTGCATGTGAAATCAGAGCAGGGATGAAATGTTTTATACTCAAAAGAAAAATAGGATTTGGAAATTTTCCGAGACTAAAATGTGCAACTTTTTATTTGGCGAAAAATGAAATGGTTGATATGCGCTTTTGAGAAGATGATTCTAGCGCTTGGCGCAATTTAATGAGAGCGTATTTTTAATTTAATATAAATTTGCAAGAAACCCACTATATCACGTGACTGATGCTCTATCATCGTTAAATGGTGCTAAAATAATTTTTATCGTCCTTTTATCGTCTGCTACTTGGATAATCAATACACCTGAATAAGTTTTTGTAACTTTCATTCAGTTCGAATTGTGAATTTTTCTTAACAGCTTTCCCCCATCTATTTCTAATGTATCACATCCAGAAAAAGGATGTTAGAAATACCAATTTTAATTTTGTTTAATCACACTCATGAATAATGATATATTTTCCAACTTAATGGAATGAGGAAAGAAAATAGGGAAGACCCATGGATTATAATACGCTTTTTAACGTTAGCAATTACTCTAGGGCCGCTCCTGTTTATAACCATCTTAATTTTAATTCCATTCAGGATCTGAGAGATTTCGGTGCCAAGGAAGCCAGTGAGAAAAAGGGTTCTCTCCGAACAAGACTTATTAAGATGGCGAACCAACTGGTCAACGGAGGCGGCTAGTATAGTTATAAATAAGTTTGTAAAAAACCGATATTTGACTTGTAAATTTATCGACATCTCCCCCAACTAAAAATAGTCTTAGCAATGGCCATGAGTCTGTGTGCTCGCGTATTGTAAAGTAAGCCAAACTTACTAATGTATAAATCCTTGATGTGAAGGCTAAAATAAGTAAATTCTAGAAAAGTGAAATAAAAGGTTGAGAAAATAAAAAGTATTTGAGGTTTTTTTTTTTTTTGTGTGTGTGTGTGTGTCTCCAGTCGGGACTAGAAGAAAACTTGTTGAATACAGCGTTTCCAGCGATTGTTGAGTCCATGAAGTGACACTTTATTTTGCTAAATTAACTTAACACAATTTAAAAAAAAATCTAATCCAAATTTGAAATAAATTTTCACGACTACGAATGCCTTATCCCTTGATTACAACACAGTGAATACGTCACGAAAATACAAGACAACGAGCTACAAACAATTTCTGTTTAAAAAATCACCGACGGGAATAAAATTTCCCAAACGACTATTTTGAGCGCAATGTTTTTGATGGCTTGTGTTTAAAGACCGCGGTTATCTTTGATTGTTTTCCCGAGCAGACTAAAGAAAACGGCCGAGTGAAGCAACAGATACTTACACTGTAGAAAATAGCGTTCAAATCACATCGTGGTCTGGCTGTTTTCCAACTGCCGTTTGCATAGGATGGTCCATTTATCAGCATTTCATTTCTAACAGCCCAAAAGAAGGCGAACCAGAGCACTGGAGTTTTTTATCACTGTCATATTTCGAAGAACATCGTTCGCAATGGATAGTTATCAATTTAAACTTCTCATCTGCTTTTATTCGAAAATTAATTTTCGCAGCGAAATATATTTTTTTTCAACGCTTATTAACATTTATATATAGCTATTTTCTTTTTCGTTAATTTGTCAGTCGTAAAATTGTAGTGAAATCAATTTTATTATTTTCCCTCAATGGATTTTTGTATTAGAGTTCTCAATGCATTTATAAGAATTTCCGAGATGAAATCTGCATCATCTTTGCATAAGTTGGCCTATTAAACTTTTGCTTTACAATACTAAACAAAACAGGATTATTAAAATAATATTTTAATGCATTTTATTTTAAAAAGCGCTGGCCAGTAAAAAATGACTTTTTGAAAATATTTTTACGTGAACGGCTGTAATGTATTTTCATTTACAGTTTTGTCAAGCTGAACACAGACCAAGTGGATAAGACATTGAGCATTGGTAGATGGCTGAAGTGTGAAGTTCTAGGTTTCGCGACTGTCGATCTGCCAGTCTGGAGTTTTGGGCGGTTTTCTCAAGGTTTATCGTGAACCCTTTAAAAAGTTCTCCTTGCAAGTTTCTCCCCAATGTGCTTTGCCTCAACAAAGTAATAACACTAGTTTCGTTACATTGACTTCATCATAAACTAGAACAGAGGTTTTTAATGCTGCGCTTGTTGTTGTGGGATCTACACGTGGGATCTAGGCCAAAGGGGGTCGTGTGCCGTCTGTGGGGGCGTCTTTCTAAAGGGTCCTACCCCGGACGTGATGTCGGCTTGAGCCAGACACCCCAGAGGTTCTTAAACTAATTCATTGGTCTGAAGAACAATGGGGGGTCTGCAAAGCCATTATGCGAGATTAAAAAAATCTGATGTGGACACACGTGACTTCCTTGTACGTCTACTTAACCGTAAATATTTTCAGTGCACTTCATTTAAACTTCTTTCATTTGAAAGAGATTGAATACCGCAATGATACTAAGGTTCAGTGATTTCTAGACAAACATTTGAGATACCGCCAAAGCTGGGTTCAGTTTGAAAGACTTATTTTTGGCATTTAATTTGGCGATATTTATCCAAAAGCAGCCAATAGTTACAGCCAAGCTTGTAATAGTTTGTGAGATTTTAGGCATAAACCAAACAGTGATTGACCACAGACTTTTAATGAATTGAAGGTATTCGCAGATCTTAATGTATTGAAAGTATTTTGGGTGACCCTGCAAATAAATCACCCAGTCAATTACAATGAAAAGGAAAGATACACAATTGTCTGTTACAATAGTTCTAAATACAAATTCTCAGCATTGTACAGTTAAAAGTTTAGGTTATTCCAAAAAAGTTTAGATTTATGCCAAATACGCAATTAGTTTTTGCTCCATATTTGGCAATATTTCGGGAAAACTCGCCAAGGTAGATGACAGTTGGCGAGATTTCGGGCATGACTCAAACAATGGCTGATAATAGGCATAATGCGAGGGTTGCCTTTTAAGTTTCTACAAAAAGTAGGAAGAAAAATAATGTTTTGGGAACAGACTGTTTTATTGCTTTTCAAAATATTCATCTTTAAGATTTATGCACTTTTCCACCCGTTCAAACCAACTGAGACAGTTTTTTCGCTCTCAAATTGATATCTCGAAACATGGTTTTGGAAGGTATCAACAGCTTCTTGAGGTGATGAAAATCGCTGTCCACGCATTTTATGTTTTATATAAGGGAACAAGAAAAAGTCGTTACGCGACAAATCAGGAGAACATAGGCGACGAGACATTAATTTGATATTTTTGTCCTTCAAATAATCAATTGTTCCTCGTTCTGTGTGGGAGCTGGCGTTGTCGCGATGAAGAATGATGCGTCGATTTTGTTGTTTTTCCTGATTTCGTTGATGACTTTTGGCAAACAAATTTCTGTTTACCATTTAGCGTTAACAGTTTTTCGATCTTCTAAAGGAATGGTTGCGATATGTCCTGTAAGGCCGAAGAAACAAGCAAGCATTTTCTTGGAAGTGCTTGATGAGCGAACAACTTTCGCGCGATTCGGTCCATCTGGAAACACCTAAACAATGGCTTGTTGTTTAGTTTCTAGCTCATACGAATATATCCAAGTTCCGTCACCGGTATCGATGTTGTATACGGATTTTGCAGCTCCCAATCGGAATTTTTTTAGCATTTCCTTAAGCCAATTTGCACGAGCCTCTTTTTAATCTTCTGTCAAATTGTGCGGAATCCATCTGGAACAAATCTTTTTAACAGCTAAATGTTCGTGCAAAATCGAATGTATTGCAGTCTGTGATATGCCAAGGGATGCTTCTATCTCACGATATGTGACATGCCGATCTTCTTCAATCATGCTGCGCATAGCATCGATGTTGTCTGCAATCACTACCGATTTTGGTCGTTCTTCACGAGATTCATTACTGACGGACGCACGACCACGACGAAATTCTGCAAGCCAATTGTAAACAGTCTTTTCTGATGGTGCTTCATAACCAAAAGTTTCACGAAGTGATACTAAGCTTTCTTGTCCAGTGAGGCCTTTCTTAAAATCATAAAAAATCATCCAACGGAAACCTTCACGAGTTATTTCCATTTTTTTTTTCACTCACTAGCTTCTTTAGAACACTCGTGTGAACAAAATACGCAGGCAATTTCTATAATGCCACTGATTCCTAGATTAAAAAAAATGTGAATTTTACGAATATTCCGAAGACAAGTTTCAGTAGCACCTCCTATTGGTCGTTTGTAAAAACACAAAAGGCAACCTACGTATATTGAAGATGTCCATAGACCTTAATGTATTTAAATTCGCTTGAGTGGTCATGAAAATAAACTATTCAATAGAATGGAACCAAAAAGAGACGTGCACAAGTAGGTGTTATAACAATCCTAAATATAAACTTTCAGTATTCTGCGGCTAATACACATACGCACACATACGCACAGACATCAGGAAAAACTGATCAAAACGGACATGCGATTGATCAAAATAGATTACTCATACATTTATACGAACATACATACATGCATAAGTTTGATTCGTCTAGCCAAACGCAAAAAATCGATTTTTTAAATCAAAATCGATTTTTTAATTCAAAATCTGCATACCAAAATTTTTTTCCATACTATCTTTTTTTACTTGGTACAAAGAAGAAAAAAAAGAAAAGTATAATAAAGTAACAAATAAAGCACTGCAACATTTGATTCCGTTCTGTACAACACATTTATGTTATACATGAAATCAAAGTACACAAACAAACTTAATGTAGAAGTGGATCCCATAATGCAATTTCTGACATAGTTCTCGAAATTGTGATTTTCTGATTTCAAGAAAACAACTGCACCCATCTCATAAAGTAAAAATTATTTACCGAAAACATTATAATACGATCTGTTTTGACCAATATCTTTCCAAGAAATGTTTGTATGAATTTAATGTGTGCTAGGATTTTAAAATTATTTTTACGACAATTTTTTGCATTTTATGTTTTAATGACTATGTCATTGTATCTCTCACCCCCTTTATTGAAAACTATCCCAAAAATGTGACATCATAAAAATGCAACAAACTGTGCAATGTCTTATCCTCCTGAATTTTGTATCCCTCAATAAACATTTATCTACTTAACTGTAATTGTGCTCGCGCACGCATTCTTTTTACTTCTTCTACACTTTTTTCCTTCTTGATGTTACCTTGTTATGTGATGTGCCTGTTTCTTCCGTTTTAATTTAATAAAGTAAATGTTATGTTAAAATCCCACGCTTACTATGTTTGTGCCATAACTCTGCTAACATTTCTAAAAGGTTATGGACACCAGATGGATTAATTTATTTATTTGCTGATTTTTAACGTTCGTTTCAAGGCTGCATCATTCATCCTCAAAATGGCGACTGGAACTTGGCGAATTGAAACGTTGAATAAAGATATAACTACAAAACATGAAAACATAAAACATGGACTCATAAAATTAAGAATGCATCAAGAATAACTTGTAAAAGGTGTAAACGCATCGGGCACTAGGCTAGCGAATGTGAAAGGGGAAAAAAGAATAATTTTAAACATAAACCTAACATCCTGGGATTCTTATCCACTCTGGATGACTCGCCAATAGGGTTACCAGGCGAAATACTGCAACCTTACTCGCCTAAAGCTCTCTTAAGAATATCAAATAACGAAAAGCAAAATTTTTGGTGTGTTAAGATAGATACTAAAAATTATATAAGTTACTTCAGTTATCATCGACCCACGTTTGGAATTGCAAGGAAAGAACAGGAAACTCTCCTAGTTCCAGTCGATGAAATGAATGTAAAGGAAGAATAAAAGAAAGAGGAAAAGGGGTGAGGGATAAAATGACATAGTCAATTAATATCGTTTTAATATGTCAATAATGAAACTAAAAAATTAGGGGGGGGGGGTTCCCCCTGACGAGGCTCGAACAGCCGAGCTATATATATATATTTTTAATTTTATGTCCCAATAAAAATATTCATCTTTTAAAATGCTTAAGATCACGTATTAAGAAAAGAACTATACTTTTTTTTTACCAATATTTAAAAATGTAATGAAAATGAAATTACTGAATCAGAAATTAAGTCTCAAGAACGACGGAAAATGCCTTAAGGTTGAGATGGGATCGTTCAAGAGGGGCTCCTCAAACTATATAAGTTTAACCCTTTGAGGCGTAACCCTTTCCCAATGCTGAAGAAAGGGCAGCCGTTGCCATCTGGCTGTGCCGGCACAGCCAGCTGCGTCAAAAAAGGGTCTTTAGATCTGTGGCACCGATGAACGTTTCGATCGCCGCCATCTGCTGCAGTTAGTCAGCGATGGCAAGTCTGCCCTTTTTTCAGCATTGGGCAATCTATCCAGCTGTTGTCGCATTCTTCCATTTTTCAGCAGATGTCAGTGCTGTTAAAAATAGTCGTGACATTTTTTTTACGGAAAATGACGTGCTAAAAAGTAAAGGATTCTCGTGGAGCTATGTCACCCGCAACTATTTTTATAGAAATCAATTCTATTCTTCGTGACTGGCAACAGTCAAAACATCAGAGTTTGGTGTTCCCAGAGCGGGAACACTGCGCGTTAAAGGGTTAAGAACTCTTGATTCGGAATATTCGGGAAGTTTATCACAGGAAATAAAAATAAATCAATGTTATAATATGAATAAAACTGTTATTTGAGTATAAACATGAAAGTACCTCTTTATTAATGTTTAGTCTTTTCATGGGTTTATATTTTCTTAAGACTGTTCTTTTAAAACGAGCAACATGCATTTTTTGTACATTTGTATTTTAATTCAGTCAAAAAACACTTAAATATATCACAGAACATTTATAGACTGAAGCGATGCATTTTCCCTTTTCCAAACACCCACACATCGCACATGTATTCATAATTCAAAATATTTTAGAATCTCATTGCAGGGAATATAGTTGGATGTATACACAAGAAAGATTAATTCTCCTGTAAATTTTCTTGATTTATGTTTTATTTCTAGCCTTCTTTTTTCAGTGGCTCTTTACTTTTTGTTTTACACGAATATTATTGTGGAGTATTTAATTTTGGCTCCACTGAAAGCTCGCGATTTTTCTTCAGGCAAAATTCATAATTTCTACTAATAAAAAAAAGCTACTAGTTAGGAAGAAGAAAAGAAACACGAAAAACTCTTCCAAAAGTATTTTTAGAAGGTGCTTTAATTAGGGGCATTAATTAGGTACCCGATTTAGATTACATTTTTTTTATACCTATTGATATTTTCATCTTAGTAAGCATTGTGCTTGATGTAACAGTTAAATTTCTGAGATTACAAGTTTTTCACAATCAACAATGAAGGCATAATCTGTCGTTCTTAAGCTGCACTATATGACTTTTGTAAATTGAATTAAAAAGTATTACGCTTATAAGAAACTCAGTTCAGGAAAAGTGAAAATTCTTTTTCGATCAAAATTTTCTGTGATAAAAAGAATTCATCTGAGAACACAAAATATGAAATCATTAAAAATGATTTTTTTTTTACCGTCATTTGCACCATACATAAAATAATTGAAAAAACCAAATTTTCAGGTACTACTTAAAACAACAACAACAAAATTTCTTTTCAAATGAGTTACCCATACTCAAAATTTTCGTGAATAAAGACGGTAAAATGCATATCTGATAAATTTATTAATGTCTTTTGCTTAAATTTTATGGAAATATTCGGAAATTGGGTGAAAATAACGACAATTATGAGGCTCTTCCTATTTTCAGTGGCAATAAAAACTCCCATTTATGACATCGCGTGCAAGATGGCCGCTTAAGCCAAGCGAAAGATTATCTTTCAGATATATTTGATGGCTTAGTTACCTCAGAGGCTTCCATTGGGTCATTAATAATTAGTTTCCATTTAGAAAACACACGTTCTTCCGTTACTTACGGACCGGAGAAACATTTATTGTAAAGTCATTTTTATGTTTATGTTTGAGAAGGATAATTGTAGATAGCAGAAAAATTTTCTATATGTAAACTCTCCAATGCGTGTCAAAGCATCAATATGTTATTGAATAGTATTTTTATAATTACAGTGCCGGCAATAAAAAAATGGACATTTTAATTTGGCAGTAATACTGCTCACAGTTAAATTGTGCTCCAAAAGCCTACTGCATGTTTTCAAAGGCATGCGGGTGTAGGTAATGATCATGCGATTAGTTCGGAGTGCTAGGAAGATACAGAGTGGCCACATGAGTCAAGGGAAACCTGAAAAACCTGGAGTAGTCAAGAAATTTTACTTTAACAGAAATAGTCAGAGAAATTGCTAAAATCGAGGAAATATGACGTGGAAAAATATCTGAAATTTTTATTTGTGATCAAATTTTATATTTGCCGACGGAATGCTCCAAAAACTGCTTGGGATAGGTACGTAATAGTGGAGAATATTTATAGGGACAATTTTTATAGGGACAGCCTAGTCTTAAAAAAGAAAAAGAAAAAATGAAAACACATTTATTTAACCCCTTCCATCTCGCTCCCGCCAAATTAACAGATGACAATACCAGACTCACCTTTTTTTACTTATGTTGAAAGAAAACTTTTATATTTATTTTTTTTCTGAATTAAGTTGAATAAATTATCCTTCAGTGTTTGAAACATATATCTTTAATGATTACCTGCTTACTAAAAAACACGCGTTCGTCACAATAACCATAAAGGTTAGCTTTTCTTAGAAAGTTAACTTTTTTTTTTTCTTTCGTGCTAAAAAGTTTTACATCAGAATCTGTTAAATGATGTTTATTGTTCCTCTCTTTCTGTGGTAAATCAACGACATTTTGATGAATTCAGAGAATGTCGCGTTTAGAATATTTAGGATTTCTTGAATGTTGCAAAATGTCTACTGATGACTGAAGAATGTCCCATTCTTTTAGAAATTCCGGTGTAAAGACAAGGGCCCGGTGTCTTTGTGCACTTGATTTAACACTTTGAGGGGCAACCCTATCCCAATGCTGAAAAAAGGGCAGCCGTTGCCATCGCTCGACTTAACTACCAGCAAGATGGCGGACGATCGAAACGTTCATAGTGTGCCACAGATCTAGAGACCCTTTTTTTGACACAGCTGGATGTGCCGCACAGCCAGCTGCATGAAAAAAAAGGGTCTCTAGCATTCTTCCATTTTTCAGCAGATGTCAGTGCTGTTAAAAATAATCGTAACAATTTTTTTTGCGGAAAATGACGTGCTAAAAAGTAAAGGATTCTCGTGGAGCTATGTCACCCGCATCTATTTTTATAGAAATCAAATCTATTCTTCGTGACTGGCAACAGTCAAAACGTCAGAGTATGGTGTTCCCAGAGTGGGGACACTGCGCGTTAAAGGGTTAAATTATACTCTAGAAATGACCAGTACAGGATAAAAAGTACTTAATAAATAGAATTCTTTGAGAAATTGGATTTTATAACATTTGTCATAAGGTAAGCATTGAATTTCCTATTTATTTAGAAAAACAGTCTTTCGTGTCCAGAAATATGGCTTGGTTTGGAAAATGGAGTATATATTTTTAGATTATTATTTAGGTTAGATCCAGTGTGCCTAGGTTGGTGAATGATGCATGCGCTGAGATACCTGAGAATAGTGATCAGGTGTATTTTCGTGATATGTGCTCAAATATTCAGAGTTTTAGAAGTGGCGGAAAAGACACTGTTGAATTTATTTCTGTGGTTTATTGTAGGCCATAATTTTTGCATTACAATTTTCAAATATTCTATTTTATTGTTTGAGAAACTTTTTTATTTTAAAATTTTCATAAAATAAATTATATGTGGTATATTTTTGTAAAAATTAGTTTATTTCACTATGTTTAGTCACAATTACTTTTACATCTTTTATTTTGCCGATAAAAATAATTTACAATTATTTTTAAACGAAGCATCATTTTGCCCTTTGGTTAGGGTAGAATGATCCTTTGGGAACGTTTCACGGAATTCACCCAAATTCACGGAATACTTTAAATTTTAACCTTTAAGCAGTCATATATGTCTAAGTGCCATTACCTTTTGTAATAAAGCTATTGTCATTTGTATTCTGTGAAATTAAGTTCTACACGAGAAAAATTCTCACATTATTAAAAAAGATTTTTCTTGAAATGCAGTTTATTGGGGGAACATTCAAAACTAGTATTCCCCCCCCCATGTTTTATGTATTCTTACCCTATTTTTTCTGAAATAAAAGGACCAAAATACTGAAAAAGATTTCAAATTCTGCTATCTAATAAAATTATTGAACCATAAAATAATTTCCTCTGTTCGGAAGTGAAAAAGATAAAATACTGAAAACCAGGGGCGTAGCCAAGGGGGAGGGTTAGGGGGCTCATAACCCCCCCCATGAGAAATTTTTGCCGTACAAAATGTATATTCTTCACTACATTATCACACACACGTATACATATATATGAGTTGTAGTAGTCGTAACCCCCCCCCCCATGAAAAATTTCTGGCTACGCCCCTGCGGAAAACCAATGTTTAATTGTTTATAACGAATTTCTGGGAAATCAAGGTACTTTGTAATAACTAATACAGAGTTTAGATATAGACTAATATAGATTAAAAAACTTTTATTTTGATTGGTTATTTATTAAACATTATGAATAATACAATGAAAATTTTATGAGAAGATATAAATCATAAAGTATGCACATAGAAAAATGTGTATGTTTCTACAAATTTCATTATCCATATCACTGTTAAAGAAATTTATGTACCGTATGCAATTTATGTACAGTCATTTAATAAAAAAGATCTTTAAACCTTTTATTGGATTATACTTTTTATTGGATTATACCCAAAAAGCATTAAGAAAGGAAAAATATGAGAAGAATCATGTATAGAACTAATTGATGTACGTTTTCTGAAAGTATTTCTTATTCATTAAATAAAATAATTGCATTCTAAGTAATTGTAATATTTTATGTACTTTGTAAAACACATTTTCGAGGTCGATTTACTGTTTATTTATGCAATGATAAAAATATTGTATTTCCCAAAAACTTGTTTAGATAGCGTCTTTCAATATATAAGCTTATGCGCATTGGAGGTATGCTTTAATACATTATTTAAATAATATATAAGGAAATTTTGTCAGCCTGTTTTTTTTTTAAAGATTTAATTTCTAAATATTACACCAGTCGTATTACACTTAAGACAATTTTAATTCAAACAAAACTGTTGCGTTTTAGCTAAAAAGGCTAATGTTTCTAAAAATATTAAATTAAAAACTCTAATTAAGTAAATGCTAATATGTGCTAAAACAAAATTTTATTTATTTTACTATGATGAAGATTATACGTTTTTTACAGGATCTACTAGCCTAGATACCTACCTTGATACCTCTACTAAAAGATTCGAAATTTCTATTTAGGTAATCGTTCTGCTAATTGTTTGAACGTTTACTTTTAATTTAAAAACAAAAGTACTGGGCATACTCAGCTAACACGAAAGAGATAATCCGTGGTACCATCGCACTTACTCCATTAACTTCTGCGATAGCTTTGCCGAAAAAAAAATTTGCGAGCTATCTGATTGATCAAATACTCCAACGTTTCTGTTATGAAACCCCCCGTTCAATCTGTAGGGCCGAATGTCCTCACAGTGGTCATTAACAGCTTGTAAACTAAAAGTAGAAAAGAAATGAAATAAGCAGTAGTTCCTGTTTAAAAATATCATGGATTTGGAAAGTTTGCTAATGTATGCTTCATCATTCTATCACGCCTAAGCAACAATTAGTATTGCGTCCAATGAATATTTCATTTCATGGATATACGCTAATGGCTATAACAATATGGTTTCCAGTTAATAGGACTTCGAACTGGAAGACTCACGCTGCACCTTCCCCACCTCCTACCATCTGTTTGTTCACGTAGACGTGGGGAAAGAGCACGTTAAAAATGTGGAGCAAAAAGTCCTGTTGATGTTTATTTGCTGGTCAATAATTGAGTGTTCTTTATCATTTTGATGATGTCATGAGCTGTGAAACAAACTGAAGAGGGCTTATATTGTTGGATCTCAGCACACAAGCGTGATAAAGTTATCGATAACAAAACCAAATTAAATGCCTTTGCAAAGGCTTTAGTTTGGTTTATCTATTGACATCCACAATCTACTTATCTATTGACATCCACAAAATATTTAGTCCAAAGCTGCTAGTCATTTTTTTTCGACTTACATTTCTAACACATCAATTTAAAAATTACTTTCGAAAGTTTATCCACCACAGCAACTGATTGAAAACACCTAAAACTTTTGCGGTAATACTAACTGTTACAAGTTTAAAAAGCACTTAAGTGAGAGATCCTAACTCATCTCTCTATCTTCCGTGCATGTATGTTATAGATCTTAACAAATAGCACCTATACCGACATAATGCAGGTTTATAATTACAACCACTTGCACAATTGCGAGCAAGTACCGATAAAAAAGTCGAGTGAATGTACACATGTAAGCCATAACGACACTATTTCAACATTTTGCGAAGACATATCACAAATGATTGGTCTGTTACAGGAATCAGAGCCCGACTTAACGATGTTGTTCGAAAAAATCATGTGATTTTGGTACATAAGTACAAATAAACTAATTATTTCAGGCACTTCAAAATTTTGAAACAGTCTCTTTACAAGCTGTACTACATACTGAAATAAACGATCAATCTGTATCCGTTTCAAAACTTTTAGAAAAAATTCTTAAAAATCGGAAATTTTCGCAAAGCGTGTCACTCTTCGAAAAATCTTGCAGCTCAGATTCATGTTTAAGAATTTTTTCTGAAAATTTCACAAAAGCCACAGTTTTTTCACTTATCGCAGTGTGTAAAGCAGCTCATGAAGAACCATCTGGAATTTTTTTGGAGACCATGATGCTATTAGTTTATTTCAATTTGTGTACCAAGACTAAAAACAAAGTTTTTTTTTTCTTCGACATACACCTTTAAGACAACAGGAGGTCCGGACCTGGCATCTCTCATGAAGTCCTCTTCTAATTATTATAATCGAACGTATTCACACCTCCGTCAAGTATACATTAGGGTGGAGCGAAAAAATCTTTATTTCAAAATTCACACTGCCTGGGTCATTAAAGGGTTCGAAACTGATAAGAACAAATTGCTTCCAAATTTCAATTCAAAATAGTGTCATCCTCAGGTTCCACAACTCAAGCGAATATATTTCTAGCTTATTTTTTATTAAAATAATAATGTTTAATTAATTATTTGAATAATTAGTTATGCTTTCATTATTAAATTGCTTTATTAATACGTTTTATCACATATCAGTGCTGTAAATCGTCGATTTAGAAGCAAAAGTCGACTTAGGATCTGATTTAGAAATGGATATACCTCAGAAAATGATGACGATTTCGTTAGTCCGGAAGCCAAATGTTGGAAAACGACTGACGATGAGATTCTCTAAATCTCCAAGACAGACACAATGCCCGAACTAGCCGTTGTTCTTGATAGAGCAGGTGTAGGAGTATTCATTATTCAATTAATTAATTAAGCGTAATTATTTCAATAGAATTTCATAAAAGACTAAAAAAGACACTGGAAATATATTCGCTTGAGGTGTGGAACCTGAAGATGGCAATATTTTGAGTTGAAATTTGGAGACAATTTATTCTTATCAGTTTCGCACCATTTATTGACTCAGGCAATGTGAATTTCGAGAAAAAGTGTTTTTCGCTCCACCCTAGTATACATACATAGATTGCATGTTATATTAATGATATATCCGTAAGTACGTGTGACATACAAACAACTCCCACATTTCTACAACGAACAACAGCATCGTTTCTTGATTTTGGGGGTAGAGGGAGCCCACCTGTCCTTGTTTTCCGGGATCCGGACGGGACAGTCACGGATTAGTTCAATCCCTCGGCCCAAAACGTTCGCCAGAAAAACAAGCAACCTTGGCTAACATCAAAAGCCAACAGGTTTTTGCGGTGGCACGTTCGTATATCCACATAAGCACGCGATTCCAAACACTCGAAATGTGTGCATTCCAAGCGCGACGGGGGTTGAGAGAAAAATGCGAGAGAGAGAGAGGAAGGGATGGTGAACGCTTGCTCCCGGTGTTCCCTGTTGTGAATGACTCTCTGTCGGGATGAATGGTGGAAGGAGAAGAGAAGCTCGTTCGGAAAGCGTGGCTGGATGCTGCGGCTCCTCTCCTCCACGGAGCATGGGCAGCAGAGGCCCGTTTCACTCACACACACACACACCTTTCCAGCCTCATCAGGAGCGACCTCTGCCGTTGTCTCTCGCTCTTCTTGCCGGGCCCAGGGCAGGAAGGAGAAGGTACGATGATGCTGAAGGGCAAGGGGCCCCCGGGGCACGCCGCATGCAGTCCCGGCTGAGACCCCCTCCGGTACAAGGAGACCACGTCCATGACGCCCAGCCCCAAAGGTAAAAAGCCTATATCCCATCTCTCGGGCATTCGTCTCTCTCTCTGTGTGTGTGTGTGTTTTTTTTTTCCCTGCTCGGCTCTATCTCGGGGTGGTATCGATCACGACGATACTGTTCCGCAAGGAGGCAAAGGATATAAAAGGGGGCCCCCTTTTCCCTCTGTACGGCGGGGGAGGAGAGGGGGGGACTGGTATTCGACCGTCACCGTCCGAAAGGGGTGATGGTCCTTAAATACCGTTTCAGGACAGCATACTCCGGCGTATACTTGCGGCGGAGAAGAGAATATGCCTTCTTATAGCCTTTTACGCCGCTTTTGGTTATTGGGAGAGAGAAAGGTTACTTATCTGTGAGAAAAAATCTATCGATTCGATATCATCATCACTGCATCAGATATTTGAAGGGAGTTAGTTAATACGGGTTATTTTATGACTAGACGTGTACGTGGCAACTTGTACGCTTGTAATAAAGTGACCGATATATTTTCAATTTTAATTTTCAAGACTGCGTGCCGATTTTCACTGCGTACTTCAACGAGCGATAATTTGATTTAGCGCTTTCAGCATTGTTTGGAGACGACAGGGACTGTCAGTTTTGATCAGATTAAAAAGCAATCGGTGAACTCAGTTGAATGAAATTTTTTTTTTTTTAAATCAAACTATTTGCTTCAGTTCAAGTGAACAATAACAATAACTCCACAACAAATAATAGCCTTGATAAAATGTTAGTTAATCATTTCAATGCCCTTAACTTGTAAAATTGACAATGATACTTCATTAATTTTAAAAACAGTTTATCGTTCCTACGTATTTAAAAAAAATAACAACTTTATGCCATAAATGTAATATTGTTCGAGCGGGAACTCTATCGATCAAATTTTGAAGAGATACTATCACGAGATAATTTAACTTTTAAAAAAATTCCTAAACGAGGAAGCTTGTTAAATTAAGCTAATAACTTTACCTTAAACTAAAATAATACTAAAATAAATCTAATTGCAATCGACAGTTGTGACAAAAAATTTGGCTTAAAAATTAAATGTACACTCATTTGATAAAAATTGATGGCTTGATAAATGATTTGATCCAACTTAAATCAACCACTTAAATTCAAGGCCAAAAGACTCTCCTTTCAATAGGACTGATAAAGTTTCTAGAAAATTATTGCATAGTTTTATTTTTTAACAATCGACTGTCTGATTTAAAACAAACAGCTGTAATTAATTTGTTTACTTAAACTTTCAGTATTTTTTTAAATAATAAAGTTTCTGAAAAATTATTACAGTATGTAGTTTTCTTCTTTAAACGATAATTAAACATCTTAAAGGTATTTGAAGTTAATATAAAGAATATATTTGAGGATAATATAAAAATTTGTTTACTTTTAATTTCGATACTCTTCGTGCGCTAATACAAATTATTTATTATATTTTATTTTTTAAATTAAGGAAAGTTTTCTTAGCACCTATTTTTTTGCGCCTGTATAGCTATGAAGTATCAATTAAATATGCACAAAAATAACAAATTATAGTGTTCTTTTATAATATATTCACATATGTCTTATTTTCTTATAAAACTAAAAACCCATAATTTAATGTTATTTTTCATACCTGGGAAACTATTATTTTGGTGCTTCTAAGTAAATAAACAGAACATTTAAATTTCGATTTCAAAAACAAAATATCATCCAGTCTTCATTAGTTTAATGTAATTAATTGCTTTCTAAAAGAATTTTTTATTTTCTGTATGAATACAGTTAAAATACTGAAAGATAAAGCTTCTGTAATAATGATTTTAAGAACAGTTTTAAAAAAAAGCTATTAAAATGAATCATATATTTTGCTATTGGACCTATCAACTGTTATTTATCAGGGAGAGGAGGTTGGAATGAAACCAAGTTCTTATTTTTGGATATTCATTAAGTTAGTAATAATTAAATCCTGGTTCTGTCCCTTCATGTTTAATTTTACTTCATTTCTAAACGCATTTGGATAATTGTTTGAACTTCGAAACAAACTCAGCTGACACCTACCTGCATAAGCATACAATAGGTTACATTATATGACATAAAAAGTAAAAAATATTTGTTTTTAAACGAAAATTTTGAGAACTTTAAATTTTAGTTTCCTTTTTTGGATAATCTAAAATAAACTATTTACACTAAAAACATCTGATGAATATCTGTTTGAAAGAAAGGTGATTTTGAATTGAAATAATATAATGAAAGTGTGAAATAATATAATGAAAATTAAGAAAACTAAATGTTCCTGTTACACTTTTAGAGAACCTTTATTAAATGCATAAGAAATCTGATAATATTTTTGTGAACACAATGATCCAAAAGAAATGCTGGACATATTTTATGAAATAGTTTTGTAATTTTGTTAATTTCTTTTAAATTTCTACATGTTAGTGTTTTTAATTATAAACAAAAATAGCTGTTATTAATTTATAATTATTAATTTGAACCTAGTTAAATACTGATTCGTCATTTTTGTTATAAAAATACAAAATCTGTGAAAAGATAGTTTAAATTTAGTTATCAATAAAATAAAATTCAAGAAACTAACTACTATTTATGTGTGTGCAATTCAAAAACTCAACCCTCGAATGAGTATGTATACAATAAAAAATAATTTCTAAGATTTTTTTTTCAAATATTTTTGTGAGGCTTTATAGAAATGTTTTTCTTTGTGAAAGAAGTATGCACAGTTTCACTTTTTTGGATGTGCAACTTTGATGCTCTGAAATTTTTATTAAAAAATAATAATACTCATAAATTGTTTTGTTTGTACATAATTTTATGAAAAATATTCTAGAGATTTTTAAAAACATCACATAAAATTATGATAAATTTAATGATATTAACATTTTTATTTTATTTTAAATTTGTTCCTGTATTCTCCAAATTAATTAAACAATATAGTATGTTTTTCTATGCAGTTCTGATTTATTTTTGTACATTTTCAGCAATATTTATTTACAGTTGTAAAATAATCTGTTTCGAATATTTTAATTAAAAAATAGTTTAAGACATTTTAATTTTTTAATAGTGGAAAAGCTTTTTTTAAAACATGCTTTAATCTGTATTGTAAAAGATGATCTGTTTATGATAAACTTTGCTATTGTTTTTTATTGTTTTATGAACAATATTCATGGACATTTAACGATGAATACAAGGTTATTCTATTATTTTTTAAATTCATAGACCGTAAAACTTCAATTTAAAATCAAGAATTTCCTTTTTTACATTTTACTTTCTAATTTAGTCAATATTTACGAAAAACCAAAACAAAATAGACACAAGATATTTTTCTTTCCCAATACAACAAAATGAAGCACTTTCTACATGAAGCAAATTATAGCAATATATATTCTGCTAAAGTACCAACATTGTAATCAACTTTAGTAAAATACAGTCTATAATTATGCTTATATAGTATCAATTCCTTTAGGCGATTTAATAAGAAATTATTTTATTAATTTTCGAGAAAAAATTATAAAGTTTCGCATTTTTATCTCCTATACACTTCACTGAACAAAATATTTTTGAAGTATTATTTTTTTAAATTTCAATTAATTATTTTTATTTCAATTTTTTTTTGTAGAACCCCCCCACCTCCCGAAAAAAACCCTTTTCTATTTCTCTTTGTTAAAATTGGAAAAGATAAACCAGCTTAAAAACTGAAATATTTTCTCTTATTTTTAAAAGTTGGCACTTCCCCAACAAACGTGCATGCCTAAAACATATATGTCTTTGTATTGTTATATTTTTGCTAAAATTGAACTGAAGTTAATTGCTGAACTTCTATAACTCTCAGAAAAATAAGTTTTCCTTAAAAGTATTTCTACGCAGAAAATTTTAAATTATAATGATATATATATTTTCACTGTTTAAGTATAAATTTTGATTTTGTTATAAGGAAAAATGCGTCATACTTAAAATTAAAAAAAATAATTATTAGAAAATCAATTAAGAAAGAAATCAGTAAAAAATTAATTAAAATTAAAAAATATATTTATGATATAGTGAGCTACAGTTTTATTACCTTTAGAAAGTTGTTGGATGATAATATGCTTTTGCATAAGTATTTGCACGAGTGTTTTACCGTAAATAGTAGTAAAATTTAATTTATATATTATCATAGTTCATTATTAAGCTGATCAGTTTGTATGATTACTGATATTTAATTTTTGTTTTCTGTCTCAAATCAGATTTTTAATTTCAAAACTTCATTTGAAAATTCCTTTAAAAAATTATATATTGGTTATTAGAGTAAGGGGGGGGGATTTGTAGGAGAATATACAAATACAACATTAGTGTCAGTTTAGCAGTAGAAGGTATTATGGAATGTTTACTTTTTTTGACGACTCCGACATATAAATAACCACAGAGAGAATTCACAAATAAAATGCGTCTGTGGTGTAACGCGCGGTGATGTAAAATTTCGAAAAATTTTTGCATCTAACAGTAATAACATTGAAGGACTAAAATTAATAGCTCCTTTGTCATAAGAACAAATTTGTGATATCATAACAACGTTCATATCTTGATCATTTCATTGGAATGTTTTTACAAGTCAACTGACAAAAACTAGAGTAATATACATTCACAAAAAGGATTTGCGTGCAAAATAGTCCAAAGAATTTAGTTTAAAGCTTCAAAGGAAATGAAAGGTGGTGTTACGGCCAATTATCTGAGCGAGGAAGCTAGGCCGGGGGGGGGGGTATTGTCCTCCGTGTGGGACTTTCTAATCCTAACCTGTAATTACGCGAAGTTTCGGAGAAAAACACGGAAAACTCCGAACGGTTAGGTCGACGGACGCGACCTGGTTTTGAACCAGACACATTCTGTCTCCCAGTTTAGAGCGCAAACGAGCTCGGCCACTGGTGTGGTAGTTTAAAGCTTCAAAAGTCAAGGATTGCTTTTCAAAAATGCATATTTTTGAATACAAAATACAGTTTTTGAAATTATTTTAACTTGTATAATTGTTACAGCCCCCCCCCTCTCAAATTCTGCATTTTTTCTCTATTATACTTGAATATCACCTAAATGTAGCTCCTCCCTCCTAGAAAAAGGATCTACAAAGAACAAATTTTAATAAACACCGCTATTCACCGCTATTATATTTTTGTTTTAAAATCCTCTAAAATATTTTTATAAGTTTTAAAATGGCTTCTCAAAACTACCATGACTCTCGAATTGCGGAAAAATCCAGAACATAAAATCCTTTGTACCTTAATGCTCTTAAACCTTAGGTAACTCGGGTCTATAACTAGTTGGGCCAAGTGAGGGGTATGGATAGTTTATTATCTTTTGTTATGCACAATAACTGAAACTCAAGAAAAGAAAGAAAAAAAAATCGTGCTATTTATTATTATCATCTTCGCTTTATTTTGGTTTTATAAAATATTCGCTGGCAACAGGAAATTTAGTGCTAGCCATTAAGTAACAAATGTGACGGTATAAAGAGTATTTACTGATGTTTGGAAAGTTTTCTTTTCATGACTTTATTTTGTTTAGATAGCATTTTCTTGTTACCTGTATCAGTAATAGACTATTATCTGACTACAGTATACATCATGACTATAATATGACTACAGGTAATAATCTATAATTAATAGATTACAGTATAGAGCCTACCTCATTTTTGAGATAATTTCCTCGGTATTTTTTGTGTATTTGAAATTAGAAAATATTAGAGAAATATTTGTCTGAAATGTTTATTTCGTTAAAATCACCAAATTAATTGGTTAAGTTAAGGAATTTTCTTTATTAAATAGTGTGACCTTTGTTAATGCAACAAAATTATTTTGTTGTTTTTTACGATGATATTTTATTGAACTAACCAAACAGTTATTTGAAAGTTTCTGAGGTAAGTCTAATAAATTTCTCTGCTCATTAAAATTGACAACTTTTATTTTAATGCTTTTACACATAGACAAATTTAATTTTAAAAATTCAATGCCAGTTTTTTTTTATTCGTCGTAAGACAATAAGGCAGTTAGAATCGCGTTTATGATAGTGTTTTGATTTCTTTGACTCTATTTTAACCAGAATTTTTGCTGACTAAGCAAAATTTTTGTTGATTTAAGAAAACATTTTTTTTCTGTGTCTTGTAATAAAATAAAATGAATATGTATCGCTACTCGAACTTTTTACTTTGACCAATTATCAAGTAAGAAACTTGTTGATTAATGTTATAGTTTTAATTAGATTTTCTGGTTTGTATTGTATTTATAGATATTCTTGATATTTAAAACTTGCTCGGTACGTAGTTTCATATTTCATGCTAATTAAAATCGCAATGAATTATGAAAAATATTGAAAGCATGGAAATAAATATATTGCACGGTTTTTATTCTAACAAGACGCTCTGAGTAGACAGCAGAAGTTAGAGCGAAACATGCAAATGAACTTGATTTAGCATAGATATATCAAAATATAAATCCGGACCATGCGAAATAATCGTAAAAGGAACGACATTTAGACTAGCGCATTAAAAAAATATTATATTAAACTGCAACTTTAGCTAATATTAAGTTAAATAAGCTAGATAACTCCTTACAAAATAAAAGTTTTGATAAAGATGCTTTATCTGTTTTCTTTTATTGAAAACACAGAAGCGATTTTGATTGCTGTACTAAGTTTGTTTTACCTATAAAAAATAGCTTGCATTTACTAGAAACTAAAACTGTAAATACATATAAAAATACTAAAATAAAATTTTAATTTTTATGAGTAGATAAATTAATTAGACTTACTTTCAAACTTCCAACAATCTCAGAAAAAACAATAGATTAATCAAGTTTTGCATTTATTATTACCCATAATTAAACGTTAATAGCAAATGTAACTACTCTTCTCATCTTATCAAATTCTTCATCTGCCTTGCACTGTCCATTGACGCATACGTAAATTCACTGTTGAAGGATATTTCGTAATATGAATGATTATAGATCAAACAAAATATTTTCTTGATTTAAAAAGCATTGTATTAAATCGATTTGGTAGAATCAAGAAAACTTTTGTTGAAAATCAACAAAATAAAAGTACCATACTGGCTAAATAACACAAGTTTTATTAAATTCAATACAATACCTTTTAGCGAGTACATTTTTAACTGTAGCGGAATTTTTTTGTTTTAACTGCTCAGTAAATTTTAAATATTTGTTATAATTTCATGCATTTATTTGAAAATTTAGGCTATCACTCAGTAACTTGATTTAAAACTGTCCAGTTCACTCCATCCCATATATCGAATTAGAATAAAAGTACTTAGAATAGTGATAAAAACAAAATTTGTAACAGTGTTTTCAACAAATAATAAGTCTATTTCATAAAAATAATCGAGTAGTATTTGTTAAGTACATTGTTCAAATGTAAAATCTTAATCATTGTAGTTTAGATGTTTGGTATCATATGTGAATAATGCAATAATAATTTTGAAAAGGCCTATTTTTGTATCCATTCCACCTCATTTGGCCCTACATTGCCGTTTACTAATAGCATATGTTTCTGTATGAATCAATTGGATAAAATATAATTACGAAAAATCACACTACAGTATGTTAACGAAATCTGAAAGAATTTCACGCCCGTAATTTTTGTTTATACGGGAGCTACAATGCGTAGGAAACTTCTTGGCACAAACCATTAAATTTGACTCCCGAAAATAGCCTTTACGAAAGACGTTCGAAGACCATAAATATTCAACTTCAAAAGAAAGGTTTTGTGGTAGTATCTGTAAATAGCTTCCTATTGATTATGACAGTCCATGCGAAATTTAGGAAGGATAATAATTTTACAATTTATGCTTTAGTGCTGTGTTGCCAGTATTTAAACGTAATATAATACAGAAAGTTTTCCCAATGTGTGTAAACGGACGATGATTGCATGAGCGTTAATGTCTATATTAAGTTTAAAATAATTTTGTTTAGGGTGTTCTGTACTTATATTTCAATAAATATCTGAAAGAAAATTTTAATATACGCTTCAAAAATACATTTTATTTTTCATTTAAAAGTACACGAAAGCCTTTAAAATTTTATTCTTTATTCAAATATTTAATAAATCATTAAAAATAATTTAAACGTAGAGCTTTTACACACTCCGAAATTTATTCCAAGTTTCGGTCGATTTACTTTTAATGTTATGGATTAGGTTTAAATTAGTTTAAATTTAGAATTTTTAGTTTATTATTTTAACAGCCTGAAATTTTATTGCTCCGAATGACTTTTAATGTGTTCAGAAATTATTCATTTCTCAAAAACATTTTAATTTTTTTAATAATTCTCTCTACCCCCCGAAAAAATTTAACGCATCTTTTAACTACCAAATTAAATGTTAAAAACATGTTTAATGGAGCAGGATATAATTAATCTTTTAGCTATACAGAGGGCTTCAAAATAATTCCAGGGTGGGTTTTTTTTGTACTTTTTGAAAATAGGTAGTTAGAATAAGTTGTAGAAATTTTCAAACTAAAATCGAAGCAATTATAAAATCAAAGTTTTATCTTCCTTAATTTATTTTGATACTTTTAACGATTATAGAAATTCTTTCATTAGATAGTAATACATTTTTTTAGATCTATCATGCAATATTTTTGCCCCCTGAGGTAAATATTAGTGTGAAAAATATTTATTTTTCTATAGATTTAATATTTGAGAAAAAATGTCGCAGTCCATTCTCTCCCCCCCCCCCCTTTACCACTAGAAAAGCTTTTAGAGTTGTCCTAAAAAGATTCACACGTACACGTACAGTCAAAGTATATTCTGACTTACTGTGTACATTTGCATCTTATTCAAGTGTTAATATTTAAACAAAACATACATCAATAATTCCTTGCCAAGCAAGTAATCTTTGTGATTTGAAAAAAAATAAAAATAAATGTAGAATAAATATTTATAAATATCAACACCCAAATACTGGCACAGTGTCCGAAATGCTAGCCAACGGCAATACAATTTACGGGTTATGACTATTCCCTTGCCGAAAGCTTCTTAATGCTCATGTTATCCCAGTCAAGCAGTTCACCTGTGACTATAGGATTATTAGTATAATTAAAATAAATACTTTTTTTAAATAGATCTACATATTATAATAAAAGTATAATTTTGTATCTTTCAAGGTGTATAAAGCTTCTGTCTCCTTCAGGACTGGCATAGTACAAAAGTACAGTTCAAAAAGTGAAAATTTAGAGTTTCTTTAAGCGAGATGGAAAATTTGGATTTTATTTCAGTTAGAATAAATTTTGCTTTATATCTGTTTAAAAATTTGTTGAATCAATAGTATATGGTGGTTATAATTAAATTTCTCCTATACACAGCGCTCTACAGCTAAAGCGGGCATGAGGCTTGTGCACCAAATTTGGCATATGGACTGTACACAAGATGCGCTCAAGAGTTATGAAAAGTTTAGTTCAGATAATGTCCCTTAGCCTGATGAAATCCCCAAAATGACCCAAATTAATTAATAAATGCTCAAAAACTTTTGAACGAATGTTGAAATTATGTGTATCTCTTGGATTGCCTATTTTTATTGTTAAATTTTCTGATTTTTTATGCAAAAAACCACCTAGGGGATAATATTTGAACTTATCCAACTCCCTTAACTATTATGATAGTTTTTGAACTAAATATTTTCTTTCGAAATTCTTTGAATGCGCCTCATATATATAGTCTATATTAGTCAATTTGGTTATATTGGTCAATAGTCAATAGTCAGTTTGGTTACAATCCGTTCACCCTTTTAGCACAGAACTTAGGCACAGAACTTAGGACACAGAAAGTTTAATTATGAGTACCCTGGTATGTAGCATTGTTTCTCCACACGGCGAGATGTTTTTACGATGCCAGAGATCACTTTTGTGGAATCGGAATATTCCGAAATCAAAATTTAATTAGTTTCCTTTTTAAATCTGTTTAAAAAAAAAGAAAAAATTCATTCTATTTCGAATATACAAATGAACACGGCGATATTACCCACTGAAAACCCTTAAAAACAGCGAACCGTGAAAACTGAAATATCTTGCCCAAAAAGCGGAAATTCAGCATTACTTTAAGAGGAGTATGAGAAAATCCTAAAGCGGGGGGATGAAAGATCGATCGATCTTTAGTTTGAAACGTTTGACACATTTTAGATTTGAGGCGAATTGATCCACTTTGAATTCCTTGGGAGCGCACACATCATATTCCGGAATCAAGAGTTTAAGTGGAGGCGCATGATTTCCCGAAGAACCGTGCAGCGTTCATGCAGGTATAGGACGGACTGAGAATGGTAGAAACCTTTTCTTTGAAATAGGAGGTATAAATGTAATATAGGGATATGGCTTTAGCTGCATTTGCACGTATCTAAACTGTGAATGAGAATTCTAAGGGATGAATCAGGTCAAAAGTATCGATTTGTGAAAAGGATTTCCAACTATTTATTAGTACTAATGCTACTGAATGGCGAATAATTAAAGAAAACAAAACAAATTCACCAAATTATTTCAATATCAAGCATTAATATCATTCCTCCATCAAATTCTACAGAACGTTATAATGTTACATGCAGAATTTTTTGTTTTTTGTGTTTTTTTGTAGTGTGTGTGTGTGAGTGCGTAAACCTGTGAAAGAGCTATAAATGCATGAGCTTGTGAGAAAAAAATGAAGTAAAAAAAGTTTGAAGATTGACATATACATTCATTTTATAGAAGTAAAATAGGATCTTTTACATTAATTTCTTTTTTCTCGAGGGGAAGGGGCGGTCGCCTCCTCCAACCCCCCAATTTAATCCGACCTTGGGAAGTACCCATCGTTTGGGCGTTAGTATTGTAATGCAAATTTCCAAAAAGCCTGAATTTTCGTCAACACTGTGGAAGTACAAAATATGGAATTAGCATATTGAGAATAGTACAGAAAGCAAATTTAAAGCTTCAGTGTATAACTTCTAAACGCGCCTTAAGAAGTTTCGCTTCAAAAAAGAAGAAAATTTCTCAATAAAGGTTACAAATATTCTTTTAACTGATCATGAACCATTTCTTCGCATTTTGTTCTTAACTGTTTTATTTTCAGCAATAATTTTTTAAAAATACAAATACATTTCGGTTTACTTCAATTTAAGCCGAACATTTTGTCGGAAAAAAACATAATAATGTTTTAAAACGGATCACGCACGTGCGTATCTACACGTACGCACGTATATTATCAAAACTCAAGCAAGATACTCAAAATCTTGAAACTTTGAAGGCAATATGGGCGACCCCTATATATTATCCGAATGCAAAAACACAAATTTTTGCGATTTTGAAGTGAAGCTTCTTTAGGCGCGTTGAGGGTGAAATTTCAAGGTCGCGTCACGGCAATAGCGTCATGATGGAGGCTGGGACGATTTTGGATTTTAACAGGCGGAGAGAGCTACGGGATAGATCGCCAGAGAGAAAGAGACAAAAATAGTAAGCATGCTATACTCTATTGCTGCAGAGAGTTTTCTTTCTCCTCTTTGTGCTACATTCGTTCTTAAGAAAGTGTACGCATGAGCTGAATGTAAACACACATTGTGCACTCGGAGACGAAAATGCTGGAGCGCTGACTTACAGTTGGTAAAGTCAATTATCAATATTATATTTTGATAAGAATCTCCAGTATTTTGAAACTGATTTATATTTATTGTTATTAACAAACTATTATTCACAAAAACCGATATCCAAGTAAGTAATATTTTATATATTCTTTTTGTATACATCCTCATTCTAATTTAAAATTTAAAATCCATGTATATTAAATCATTTTTATGTTTGTCTAATGACTTAGTGTGCTTAGTATATTTATTATTTTATTTACTATTTTGAAATTTTATTTTAATACTGAAAATTAACCAAATGAACTTGTAAAATATTTTTACATTAATTTTTTTAAATCTTTTAAATACTATGCCTCAATCCTTTGACTACCTACAACATCGCACTTTTGATCTGTTTTCAAATGTTATCTTTAATTTTTATCTCTGACTACTTATTTGACAATCGAATGAATTTTAATCAATCTCGCCAAAGAAGTTTCACTTCTGACACGTGTACTCTGTACACACGCTTTTTTTTTTTTTTCGACAAATATAACCAATTAACGCCCCACCAGACCCGATTTTTGAAGAAACCCCATGTTTTGAAAAAACCCTAACGTACGTTGAGACGATATATAAAAAATCGTCTAAGTCAATTTACAGAGGGTCAAGGATTGATTTTTTCTTCGAAATGTGAATGCCGAAAGTTTTCGCGTTTACAATACTTCCTTTTACTTGATACAAGGAAGTACAATTTTTTTCAGAGCGCATCAAATAAAATTCTTTTTCTGATTTTTTTTTTTTTTTGGATGCATTTTGAAGTTCGTAGATGATAACTGAAAAAGTTTCCTAATAGAAACTGGCTAGAATCACATATCGCAGAAATCATTCAGCAGTTATAAAAGCTATTAAAGCTATTTTTTTTATGGCTCCTACTTTTAGTAAAAGTTTCGCTCAATTTAACGCAATTGTTTAAAAAATGGCGACGCTAAAATGTTTTATCAATCTCCATTTGAAAAGAATTGTTGTTTAAAGTTATTTTATTGTACTTATGAATATTTAAAAATGGATGGCCAAGGAAATAAAGGGATGGAAGGAAGTTCATGTATTCTCTTTCCTTGTAACTACCGCTGAATACAGTAACATCGAATTACTTATGGATTATTTATAGATTACCGTTTAGTTAGTTGTAAGGCACTCGTTGAAAAATGATAAACAGAACAAACACTTTTAATTTCTTCCCGAAATATTTATTACATTATGTTTTAATCCATATTATAGCAACAAATCTTCTGACAAACTGTTTCTTATTCAAATGTCTCCGTTTCTTATTCTCCGTGACTGGCAGCAGTCAAAACGTCAGAGTTTGGTGTTCCCAGAGCGGGAACACTGCGCGTTAAAGGGTTAAAAAAGTACAGAAATTGAGTTCCCATGCTAATTAAGTTCTGGACGTATTGCATGAAAATCGAGAGGTCAGTGCACGGATTTCACTCCTTCGCATTTCAACCGACTGCCAAACAAAAAAAAACCATCCTCACCCCCCCCCCCCTTCCCTTTCGCTTCCGACAGCATCTCCAATCCATACTCTAAAAAAGGAAACATTTTTTCCCTCCCCTCAATCCGGCAAGTTCTGATGTCATCCTCCCCACCTCTCTCTCTATCTCCTCAAAGAGGCAAATCTTTAGTTAGTAGTACACAGAAAGATTCCAACTTGCGTGTGTGTGTGTGTGTGAGAGAGAGAGAGAGAGAGAGAAAACCCATGCGGGGGTGGGGTGTTATATATAAATTCGGAGTCGGTCGGTGGGGCAAAAGCCCTTTCCTTCCCCCCCCTTGTGATCGATTTGTCCACCACCACCACCACACTCGCGCGAAAGGTTAAAAAGCGATGCCTTTGAAGGTTAGTGGGACGGTTCCTTTCCGAAACGACGCTCTTCTCGTTGGTGTGCTCCCGAAATGAGTCGGTAGGATGGATCGCGAGGTGGGAAGAAGCAGGAGCAGCGGCACCACCATCCCATTCCTTCCGTACTCGTCCTCATGGCCGTACGCCGACGACGACGGTGCTGTTGCTGCTGCTGTACGCGCCTTATTCCGTACGCGAAAGGTAAAAAGAAACAGCGGCCGCGAACTGCTGCGGTCTGCGGCCCCGAAATTGAGTGCTCTTCTACGGTCGGTGTGTGCGTATAATTAACTCGGTTTGATAGTGCCTTTTTCATTAAGTGCTCGGTTACTGTATGTATATATATATAGCCTTGGATTCGTTCGAACTGTGTTATGCGTGTGTTGTGATTCGCTAGGTTAGGTATGTTTTGCATTCTCCGTTAGTGCAGTGTATCTTCAGTGCAGTGTTATTTGTTTCCGGCGTTGAAGTTCTTTTGTCGAGGTCCGTTTCATATGTACGAGACGGATATAGGCCTGGGTGACTGAAAAGTGGGTGAGTAACACGTTTAATCTTAAGTGCGATTTATTGAAAGTTTTTCGAAAGGTGTTTATCAAAGCGCGCGTCTAGCACGCGTGGATTAACATATTCACAAACAACTTCGAAAACAGAAGGTCTTATCAGGTACTCAATTTAATAAGAAACAAAAAAGTCTACTTAAAAATAAATGCATAAAATATTCCGTAATATATATATATATATATGGTAGGGAATGGTAAGGTAAAATATGTAGTGTAGTAAAATGGGTATTTCTTTATAATTAAAAGTGTAAATAATTTTTCTAATGATATTTATCTTTTAGTTTATATTTTCACACATCAGCTGGCGAGTTTATTGTCATTAAAAATTAATTAATTGTATTTGGAAACATAATGTTAGCTTTTGTCTGCTTATTGAATCGTTTTTCTTTTCTTGTGTCGCCGAAAGTCTTTCAAGAAACTAATGCATTCCTGAAAATTTGAGAAGTTCTGTTACTATTTTAAATTTACAAAGGTCTAAACAGCTTATTATCTGAAAAAATTGAGTTCTTAAAAATATTTTTTTATTATTTACATTTCAATGTGACAGGGTAAAATCGGTACACAGTAAGGGTTAGTTAATATTATGTTTTCAAATGGTCTTAATAAACTATTTACTGAGTATAAATGTCTCTTACTAATGTCTAGAAATATAGGCTAAAAAAGAAAAATCGTTTAAAAACAAACTATTTATATTTTTGATAAAAATGTACTCATTTTATACCATGTTATCCTGAAGCAAAGACTTGTTCGAATACAGTTTAAAACCTAAACTTTGGCCATACTATTTTAAAATTCGAAAAATTTGTAAGTCATGATAAGAAATAAATAAAATTTGATAAAGTGAATTAAATTTTTGTTTTTCCAAAAAATTTGTCACCCATGTTACCTAGCCTGCTACCTGCCCATTTCACTTCATTAAGAGCCGTTTATGGAAAAAACAGCTCTTAATAAAGTTTAATATTTTTGCAAAGTAATTTATTTATTTATTTAAAACTAATATAGTCACAAAATTCTTTTCAGGGGTGAAGGTGATGAATGTGTTACATGAAGTAACTAAAAAAAATTGTGTGTCTAACATTATTAGTAACAGAAAATAACCAAAGAATGAAAAATGGCTGTCTTCTTACCCATTTACAACTCCTTCTTTATATATATTTCCCGCCAATTTATTATTGTTTGCTTAAGTTTTATGATAAGTCACGTGCGTTTCGTGTACACAGTTTGACCCATGTTTCTTTCATTTGACTTTTTCATACATATGTTAGATAAACTCTTTAACCCCTTAAAGGTCTTATTATTTTCAAGAAAATGGTCATAAAAGCGCGCAAAGAAAATTGTATAAAAATAAGTGCATGTACAATATATGTATTCATTTTAAGGTTTCGGAGATCCTTTTAGCACAAAAGAAATAAAAAAAAACATTATTACACTTTTACATTTCTAGGAAAAGCCAACATTTACACTAAAAGAGAATTTTACTAAACATCGTAAAATAAATAAATATTTGTAAGTTTTCTTTGAACATAAGTAAAAATGTGAGATTGCAAGATGCAAAATGCATATTACAAATGCACGTATTTGAGTAGTGTTACCATCTATTTAAAAACAAACTATCTCCAGTTAAGTTAAAAATAGTCTGGTACTGTCATCTGTTGTGTAAAATGAGATAGTAAAAAAAATCCGAGATTAAGAATTGGAATACTCTAATCTTTCAGACGCATAACTTTTGAACACTATTGCCGGGAAATATAACGGGCACGAGAAATAGAGGGAAAAAACTTATCCTGCTATTTTGACGGAAGGGGTTAATTTCTCTGATAGCTTCAATAACTACAAAAGAAAAAAAAGCACTATAAAATACATCTTCAAAACTATTTTTTTAATTCTAATACAATGAATAATCTTTCAAAATTTTAATTATCTACTTTTAAACCTATCTATTTATTCTGTGGTATAAATATGATCATCTTTACACTTCGGCCTATTCTAAGACATTTTTAATATGCACGTTATATATAAAATATTTTCGTCAAATAATTAATACTAAAATTTAAATGGAAATTACAACCTGAGTACCCGTTCTTTTTCTCAGGAAACAGAGCTTCAAAAAATAATATGGATATGGAACATTTAAAAAAAACGTCAAAGCTCTTAAATCCTGAATCGTTAAATATCTAAAGTGTAATGATGTTTCTAAATTTTTAAGTGCGTGATTTAGTAGGGAAGACGAACCAACATTAATGCAAATGCCATAATTCATTTTGAATACATAACAAAATTGCCTCGCTAGGTTAGCACAAATACTTTTATATCTATAAAATATAACCCAGAATGGCTTACTGTCGGAAGAAAAAACAGAATATTTAAATGTTAACACAATAGGATATTGAGCTTCACTGAGCAAAAGAAAGCTGTGGTTAGACCAATATTTTTGATTAAATGTTTTTAATTTTCTATACAAACTTTTTAAAACACATTTTGGATGAATCTTACACACATTTATGTTTTACTTAAATATGAAATTTCTAACACAAACCGTATTTATAATTTATTTGGCTATCTGCTTTTTCTAGCCTCATTTACTTCAAATATCATATTTCACTGCTTTTCTTTGAAGGATGACAGGGTTGGTATTATTAATAAATACCGTAAAAACAGTAAAAAAAGTTAATAGTTTTATAAATGTTTTCATTGATTCGATTTTAAATGCATGAATTGATACTCTGAAAAGATGCTGTCAACATGAGACCAAAATTTATTCTCATAGATTGTAAAACATGATTATAATGAAAATAAAATTTTCATATTATTTTTTACGATTATTTAAAACATATCAAATATTTATCAGTTTCAAAAAAAAAAATATATATATATATATAACTGACAAAAACACGTTATCGTAATTCTTCTTATATGTAATACATTTTTTTTTCAAACTAAAAGTATGGCTAGTTTTGTAATTTACTGTCTCTGTAGGATTTCTTCCTCTCTCCCCCCCCCCCAATGTTTATAATGTAAAAGTAAATGATCATTTAAACAAAATTATACACACGATTTTAAAGTTTAATTTCAAATGTGATCTCGGAGCAATGTATTGCATTAAAATGCCACGTTACTTGAATTCACAAATATTTCAGACACATTCTTTAAGTCACAAGTCACACATTTGAAAAATTTATGTCAGGAGGGAATATGATGAATATTTGAATATACTATGACAGGATGATAAATGGTAGTATTCATTATTTGCATAGAATGAAAGTTAAGATTATGAACTTCTCCCAGGGAATGGTATCACTTAATCACGTGCAATTAAATGAAATAAAATCTTTTAATTTACTTACATTCAGAATATGTTTCACAGTAAAAACTATCTCAAACCGAATCGAAACATGTTTCTTTTAGACCTAAGTGTTCGTTGCATTACATGTGTACTTTAAATAAATGGTAGGTACACAAGAAAGTATTTCCTTTAAAGACATTTTAAGAGTTAGTAAATAGTTTGTTTAAGGCTGTAGTTCGAAGAAACAAAACCACAAAATCATCTTCAAGAAAATCCACCACATCATCCACAAAATCATCTTCTTGAAAAATAGAAAATTCTGCTGAACAATTCCATTTTTTAAATATTTTTCTGAAAGTTTCATAAAAGGCACGGAATTTAGTTTATTACAATGTGTAGTACAGTCTGTGAAAGACGTCCTGAATATTTTTTGAGTCCTTAGAAAACAACTATATCTTTATTTTTTTACATAGACCTTGAAGATGATTTTGTGTTTCAGATAAAAACTTCAGAATGTGTTTCACAGTAAAAACTATCTCAAACCGAATCGAAACATGTTTCTTTTAGACCTAAGTGTTCGTTGCATTACATGTGTACTTTAAATAAATGGTAGGTACACAAGAAAGTATTTCCTTTAAAGACATTTTAAGAGTTAGTAAATAGTTTGTTTAAGGCTGTAGTTCGAAGAAACAAAACCACAAAATCATCTTCAAGGTCTATGTAAAAAAATAAAGATATAGTTGTTTTCTAAGGACTCAAAAAATATTCAGGACGTCTTTCACAGACTGTACTACACATTGTAATAAACTAAATTCCGTGCCTTTTATGAAACTTTCAGAAAAATATTTAAAAAATGGAATTGTTCAGCAGAATTTTTCCATGAGTGACACTTTGTGCATAACCTTCGATTTTTAGAAATTTTTTCTGAAAGTTTATCGTGTATTACAGCTTGTATAGAGACTTTATAAAATTTTTCGTGTTTTTTATATAATTAGTTTACTTGTGTTTATGTAGCAAATGAGAGCGATTTTTTCGAACTACAGTCTAGGTGTTTTGTTGAATAAAACATATCTTTGTTATCGCAGATGTATTTCAGTGAAACCAGAGGATCAATGAAGGGAAATGGTTCTCAGTTCTTCAAATGGGATAAAATCAATTTTGAAAAAAAAAAAAAAAAATTCACCGTAAAAGTGAAATTACAAAAACTTTATAAAGATGCGCTATTTTGAGAACGTTTTCTTTTACATTGTGCATAGTTCCTTAGTTTGTAATATTATTTTAAATCTAGAAATCTTTTTCGGATTAACCCTTTTCGTTTTATTGTTTGTCGTGATGATGTGATGTTTGTCTTCATGTATAAGTGTTATAAATAAATTTGTTTGTTAGTAGATCAAAAAATTATTCTTTTTCTCTGCCCGCAAGACAATGAACTATTTTTTTAATCGGTCAAGATTTAAGACAGCCTCCGTGGCGGTTAACCCTTTAACGATCTGTGTTCCCGCTCTGGGAACACCAAACTCTGACGTTTTGACTGTTGCCAGTCACGAAGAATAGATTTGATTTCTATAAAAATAGTTGCGGGTGACATAGCTCCACCACGAGAATCATTTACTTTTTAAGCACGTCATTTCCCGTAAAAGAAATGGTCACGATTATTTTTAACAGCACAGACATCTGCTGAAAAATGGAAAAATGCAAGAACAGCTGGATAGATTGCTGAAAAAAGGGTGAATGCTGAAAAAAGGGCAGCCGTTGCCATCGATCGACTTAACTACCAGCAATATGGCGGACGATCGAAACGTTCATCGCGTGCCACAGATCTAGAGACCCTTTTTTGACGACAGCTCATCGCTCGACTTAACAGCTTTTGACGACAGCCAGCTGTCGTCAAAAAAGGGTCTCTAGATCTGTGGCACGCGATGAACGTTTCGATCGTCCGCCATATTGCTGGTAGTTAAGTCGAGCGAAGGCAACGGCTGCCCTTTTCTCAGCGTTGGGAATGGTTGCGCCTCAAAGTGTTAAGCACTCAATGCTCAGAACAAGGCCACTACTACGAACTGTCTTCCTTGGCTGCAATAACACATATTTCACTGAACCAAGTGAAAAATATGTTTTTTCTTCTGCTAGGTATTATTGGTGGCAGTGGTGAAGGAAAGAAAAACATCGGAATAGTTAATTTCAAGTTGTATTTTTTAAATATTCTTTTCAGTTGCACATGCTAAAAACTACGGCGTAATTTGATTATGCATAATTTCCAGATATGTCTTCTGTAAATTCTTGAATTTTGATAAAATTAGATTGAAAAAAAATTATGATGAGCTATGTAGTTATAGGCCTGATCCCCCCTCCCCTCCCAAAGCAAAGACAAAAAATAAATATCTATCGATCAATACTCTTTGTCAGAACTTGGTTGTACCAAGTCCGCCCCATATTTGAGCATTTTATTCTAAAATGTGTGCGATATATGGTATGATGATTTAAACCAATTTTCAGTGGCTCTCCGGGAGAAATGATCATATCGAGTGATCGCGTTTCATGGGTGGTACAGAAATTAAGAAAGAAAACAATGATGACATAAATAAATAATAGTTTTGCTATTATTGGTATTGTATAGCCCATCATCAATTTTGTTTAAACATATCGCTGAGCTGTTTTATAATGAAAGTGTAACTTTGTACATCACTTATTAACGTTGGAGGAACCTTTTACGAATTGAGAAATTTTTTATATTTGGGCCGTATATAAAATAAACTTTGCATTTATTTCGATTTAATCTTCGGAAAGTTTTAATCGATACCATAAAATTCAGTACTTTTATTTAAGTAGCTATGTAATTTATTGTGTATGTCTGTGATCAATATTTAAAGAGTAAAAGACAATGTCAGTGTTTCGGGGACACTCAGTATATACAGGTAATTCAAAATTAAAGGGGAAAACTTTAAGGAGAAATAGGATACACCACAGCGATTCAGAATCACACAGAAATGTGAGGTCGTAAACGTCGTCTTCACGTACCTATTAATAACTACTCTGGTAGGAGTGTGGAAGTGTGCATCTAATTTCTTAACCAAGTTTCATAAATATCAGGCTCTCCTCCGACAATTTTGTCAAATGCAATCTGTGAAAGACGCACTAGTTTTTAAAAATCCGTGGTCGGAAAGTTCACTATTACTTGAAACCCTTCTTCTAGACTGATTATTAACAGGCACATGAAGACGACATTTCCGACCCCCCACACCTCTATGTGATTCTAAATCGTCTTGCTGTAACCTAACCCACGTGAAAGTTTGTTCATCTAATTTTGAATCACCCTGTATATATGTTTAAGAATTTAATACTAACAATTACAAGCATATTCCGAATTTAAATGTTAAACAAGAATTTTCTCAGATAGGTCATAATGTAAAAGAAATCTTTGTCGTAACCCTGAAAAAAAAAAAAAAAAAAAAAAAACTATAAGTCTTATACACACCAAAATCAATACCGGTCTTGCGACGGTGGTTTATGACATATATACCCCATTTGAGCTGAATCGAATGCCCTGTTTAGGAGCTATCGTGTTCACTCACCTACACACACACTTACATGCATTCATCTCTTAAAAATAGCATAAATGAATTCAGAAGACCTCAAAACGTGTCAATACACCAAAATCTCGAAGTCGAATTTTTTCATGATTACAATACTTTCCTTACATGGTACATGCTCGAAAAGTAAAATTCGCTAAAAACGTTGAATTATGCAAAGTACAATGCAACATAAGAAGAGGTAAAGCAAAAATCCCTCCTAACTAGAGCAGAGCAGGGACTACAACAACAGAGTTAAAAGTCGTACGACATCGAATAAAAGAGTTAGGAAGAAAGCGCCGTTAAATCATATCTTAGTTATTACGACTGAGTAAGCACACTAGTACTTCCCTCAGTAATGACTAACTCATTAAGGAAGGTCAGCTTTACGTTTTCGATTTGAGCGCCGCGCCGAAAGGAGAACTATTTTAACCAGAAAATGGATTCCTTTTTTGTGTGGGATAGGAGTCTCGCTTTGTAGCTTGCTTTCAGGGAAAAAGAAACAGCAGGGATTAATTATGTACCGAAGGCGTCGATTATAATGAACTTTCCAACGTGATCTTTCTGCATGCATAGTAGAGATGAGACGGGCTCAGCCCGAGCCCGAAAGCCCGAGCCCGAGCCCGGGCCCGAACCGGGCTCGGGCTCTGTAATTCACAATTGCGTTCGGGCTCGTGAAAAATTTCTATTTTATTGGACCAACTCCTTGAAACAGATTTTTAAAAAGTGATTTATATGGAAAATAAAAGTACTTATAAAAAAAAAAAATAGCGGCACGGGTGCCTAGAAGGCGCGTGAAGCTCTTTGGGTATTTCAGAACGGCGGCTTATATTGCTTAGTTAGTCATGAGATCGGACATTCTTTCGTAAACATAGATATAAAGAATTAGAAATTGCATTAAAAACTTGCAGTTATATTTGTCTTTAAATTGCAGAAACGGCAAAATTGTATTCTATCAAAGTTGTAGTATATTCTATTCTATCAAACAATTACTTCTTTGAATTTTATGGAATTTTACTGAATTTTATTTATCTTTAGCTGAAATTTCGGGCTCGGGCGGGCCCGGGCTCCGACTTAAATAATATTGCTCGGGCTCGGGCGGGCTCGGATTAAAAGTCTTCGGGCTCGGGCTTCAAAAAATGAGCCCGAACTCATCTCTAATGCATAGTAGTATGTACGGGGCGATTCTTATTTTACGTTATTAGCAGCAGAAATTCGACAGTAGAGATTTAATTTTTTGCGCCCATCTTCACTTATAGGTAATTGAATGCCCCGCAGTGTCAATTTTAATAGCCTAAGTCCAACGGGGAAACAGAAATCGGAGTTACTGTTGTGAATTCTTTGCGTGTGAGAAAGCAAATAAGTAGATAAGATTCCCAAAGTAGTTTTATGTAATCATAAACAACAACAACAATAATTACTGTTGTTGTTGTTGCTTCATTAAAGCAAAGCTCACTAGAGCTATCTGCAGAAGAAATGTCTTGGTCGGAGGACTTTTTAAAGGTTCTACTGCGTATTCACGTTTATAATTACCGTACTCAGAGTTCTATGTGTGTTTCTTCTTGTTGCTGTAACAGTGTTATAAATAGTAAATATACTATTCTTGAAGGAAAGAATTTTTCACAAACTTCAATAACCTATATATTAATTTTGTTTTGCTTGTTATCGATTAACGTATCTGAAATTTACTTTAAACAATGAGTGTCGATAGATTTTAATATGTTGGAATTCTTTTGTGACCTCCTGTAAAGGAATTATGAACGATGCATGCACTGTTTTCAATGCAGAGAAATTTTTCATGAACCTAAGTGATAAATCAATTTCATTTTATTTTGTTTCAAATATATTTTTTAAATGCAATTTGAATAATGAAATCCCATAACCTTACATGACACATACTGTATAGTTTACTGTATCAGAATTCTTTTTTTAGCTTTCGTAAAAGAACATAATTACTAGATATAATATTTTCAACATATTATAGAGCACAGCAACAACTTTTATAAATTTCTTGAAATCGGTCAAAATTTATGTTTATGAGACCACAAATAGACTGAAAGTGAGTGAAAGGAACTGAAATCATTAACACTTTTCAACTGTTTCCAAAAGACTAGAACAATAAACGACTTTATAAATAACACACATAAGTATTAAAAAAAACTGTACGGACCATTTCGAGTGGTACAAATTCTCTATCCTTCCAGTGGCGGCTCGTGGGATACAGCAAGTACGGCCGGGCTGTACTTGAAATTATCAGCACATACTTTAAAATAATTTATTCCACTAATTTTCCTAAATTGAGGTTAGAATTATGGAATTCCTACGGTAAATTAAAAAAATCCCCGGAAAAAAAAAAAGTATTGTGGCCGGATCGTTCATTCAGAAAAAAAAAGCACTTTAATCTTCCCGCAATTCAATTGGGAAAATCTTTGGTACAGCCCAGAGCGCTGAAAAGAAAATTGGCAGCACCGTTTCCATGACAACGACTACGTAAGCAGCCTCTCTGGCAAAGGGAGTATGCAGCTGATACAGCCGATGAACGATTTTCTAACGGCGGCTGAACTTGAGAACTCGACTAACTGATTGGCTCGCACGAGAAGTGAGGGAGGGGGTAAGGAGAATATATGTTCGGAAAACTCTCGACTTTATATTGCTGAATTTATCAAGAAGGTAAGATTGAATAGACGCTTATGAATGGACAATTACCCATCAAAGCAGTATTGTTTTTAGATAAGCAAGAACTGGCATTTAGAGGACATGGCGAGCGAGAATATTCGTTAAACATGGGAAATTTTAAAGAGCTTTTAAAATTATTGATATCTGAATTAAAACAACGCCTTTTTATGGGGCATCACTGACCGATTCGCATATTTAAAAGAAAGGAGGATTGATTTGACTTATATAATATAAGTAAGTTTTCTTTTTTTCTTTTCTTTTTTTTTTCTTTTCTTCTCAAGTTATCGTTACAAAAGAAAATTCTAAGGAAACTTCGAATCAGACACGGATTAATGCAATTTTGAGGATAAGAGCGATTGGTTGAAATTTACGTCCATTTTATGGAAGTAAAATAGGATCTCTTACATATTTTAAGTAATTTCTTTTTTTTTCCCTCGGCGAGGACTTAATCCGCCAGCTTTCGAATTCAGTAACAAAGATTTTCCAATCCTGTCCGGAGGAAAGGGGGGGGGGGCTCATATGCTTCCGGCTGCACTAACAGTTTTGACCACGGGCCGCCACTGTATCCTTCTTCAGCAGTGAAGATTTCCTCCTTTCTCTATCTGCCACTTCCTACTTGTGGGGAAAGAGGGTCTTTTCACCGCAGAAGAAGGGTGAACCCACTGAAAGCCCCCTACAGTTTTTTTAACAGTATTTTTGAACTTTTTTTTACTATTATTTACACAGTTTTAACTTTTCAATTTGGTTTGAAAGTGCAAAAGAAGGTGATTATTCAAAGATCTGTCTCATTTTAAAGGGATTTGCAATTTGTAGGACAAGTTGTAGGTTTTTATGAGCATCGAGTCATATTTTGTGTTTGTACACGATAACGTACAAAATAATGGCTGATTAAAAAAATATAATTGATATCTCAGACTATTGAACAAATTATAATGTCTTCGAAAGCAACCTGGGTGTCCCTAATTACAGGGGCGTGTGAAACGGTAAAGAAATGAAACCATTTCTAAATGGAAAAAAATACATCTTTATATATATATATATATATATATATATATATATATATATATATATATATATATATATATATTAAATGATAATTAAAATAAAAGAAAATACGGTCATGAGAAAAAAAAATTTAAAATGAAAAGAAATATTATAAGGAAAGCAACTTCCATCATCATTACTTTAATAATTTCCTTTATTTTTCTTCTTACTTTTCTGCTTGGCTTAATTTTCACTCCCGGCTTTCCTGTACCTTTCTTATCTCAAGTGGCAAAGTTCCGTGCTGTGATGCACTTTCCCTTAATTTTTTTTTCTGTGCTTGTATAGGTTATAATATTGACCTCGCAAAAAAAAATAGTCTAAGTATCATAACGACTTCTGAGTAGTGTATATTTTGTGTTATTTTTAAAGCAGTTTTTATTTTATTAATATTTCAAACTAAAATCCACTAGTTAAGGATTTTACTTCTCTAATGAGGAATTGATATAAATACTCATTGAACAGTACAAACTAGTACACACTGTTTTTGAAATTTTTTGTGTATGCGTCATATGCGTTTGTGTTTCATAATTCATTCACAGTACAAATAAAAATCGTGTAAGCGTATGAGAGACTTTATCCCTATTTCACAGATTTTAATTTTTTATTTCTGAAAAATGAAGTTTTTCTTTGACAATTTTTAGAAAAGACTCGATTCTCTTCTTTATTATATGCTTTTTTTTTTTCAGAAAACCATTTGAAATAAATATAAATTGTTTGTAATGGCGTGAAATAAAAAGTATCGTCTCTGTAATAGAAGGGACATTTGATCCTCTTAGCACAGATGCATTTAAATATTTCAAACTAAGTGTTAGACATCAAGTTTATTGCTGAATATGTAACAGAGTGAAACACAGAGATACAAAAACATGAACGGAAATCTATCTTTGGTGAAAATTACTGTCTTCTATATGAATGGTTATTATAGCTCAAATCAATCATAACATGATATTTTCAAACTGAAAAATTGAGAAAAAGAAATGTTAAAACTGTTGGAATTCTCCGAATTTTATTAGTATGGCTGGTTTTGCCAGTTTTGAAGAATGTCTCGAGTGCCAACGGTACTTACGTCCACATTTTCCGGATGAATAAATTGATTGATTTTTAAAAAATTATTATTTTTTATAAATTCCTTTAACATTTAAAAACTGATCTTTTCAAAATTTCGTGCAAAAAGAGTCCCCCTCCCCCACCTCAAAATTGTACAATGACATTTTTTTTTTTTATATCAATGAAAAAATTTTGTGTACTTCATCTGTTTTCTCGCTCTATTTAATCAAGAAAGCTGCAACTACTCTTACTCTCTGACTATTCAGTACTTTTATTTTTTATCCCTCTTACATTTCATACTTAGCACGAAATTAATTTTTTATTTATTTATTTATTCACGTAACTCCTGGGATCAAATGTACCCGTATAATGAAGAATTGCATGTCAATAGTACATGCATGTTCTAAAAGTGTTCTTAAACCAAAAGTAAAGAAATTTTATAATATTTAAATAGCAACACTTAAGCAGCAAGGATTAGTGTTATTCTATCAATAAGCATAGCTAACTTAGTTTTATTTTGCAAAAAGTGAGAAACATAAAACTACTGACTCAAATAGACATTTGATTTCGAAGAATTAGGAATTTATTTTTTATAACCGAAATGTGAAAATGCCTGAATGACAATTTGTTGCCAGATTCGTTGATTAAGAATAGCGCAACGCATGTTGCCAGTTTAAAAACTTATGCATATTACTTCAAGTTTTAGACCTAGAGATCTAACCTCCTCCTTTCCCCCATACTTCTCCCCCCAAAAAAGTTAAGTAAGCAAGTCATCGAAGTGAAACTGCAGCATTCTCGATGTTTTCTAAAAATGTTCAAAATTTCTCGATTAATTATATAAGGTTTTTTTTGTACTATTGCACAGTGTCATAAGGTTTTCAACTTTTTAACACATTCCAACGAAGCTAAAAAGTATTTATGATTTCAATTGGTTTTTTTCAGTGCTCTAGAGGTGCCATAAATATACACCGTTAGTCACGAATTTATGTATACTCGTTGTCTGCCAGTGGTGGAAATTCGACCATGAAGCATTCATTTTTTTAAAATTTGAGTGTGAATAAAGTTCTTCTGTCAAATTCTTCACTCGAATTCTTTTTTTAAATTTGAGTGTGAATAAAGTTCTTCTGTTCTGTTCTCACCATTCCATATACACTGGAACCTACTAAAGTGACCTCCTTGGCTAAGAGACTATCTGTCTTTAGGGACCACTTTTGTACAATTTCACTTTACAACCACCACACTTTTCTGTGAAGCCGGTGTTTTTGTGAAAACTCTATCATATTTTGCTAAATACAAAGACAGCTCCAGCGAATGGGTCATAGGGTCATCTCCCTCTACCGACCTTGGATTTCACGAATTCAGTTTGCATTTTGAACAATTTAAGCTAATCTAAAAAGTTTAGTGGCCCCCTCCGAAAATTGAACCTGAAACTATCCTCCACTAAAGGGCCATTATGTTTGGAGTTATAAAATCTTAAAAAGTCGAATGATTCAAGTCTACTTGCTGAGGCGTACCACTGACCATGTATGAATCCTTGCTGCCTCAATGAATTCGCCCTTTTTTCGAATGATTGTCCTTCAGATTTATTTACAATAATCGCAAATGCAGGTATATTTGGAAATTGAGTCTTTTGAAAGGATATGGTAAAATAGTACCAGAATATTTTCTAAGTGAAATTAAAATTCTTTTATTGTCTGTGGTTCCAGTTCAAACTTCGCAATCAACAGCATTACGATGTATAAACTTTATGCGCATTCCTGTTCCATGGACTTTTGATTTTGTATTTAAGTTTCTTATTATTATAACAATGCAATTTACTAACTTATGCGGTGGCAAACTCTGTTATTTTTCTGTTAGCCAGGTGCAAATCGCGCCAACTGTTTTTACTGGGAAACGTTTAAAGACTACTTCTGACTGTCTTTTCATCGCAAAAAAGGCGGAAATTTTAATTCGTATAGAAAATAGTATTTAGATACAGAATTAAATAAATACAAAAATATCAATATACTAAAAAGAAATTTGTATGCTCACTGGTTACATAATGGGGAATTTCTGTAAACGTGTGGAATTGACTAAAAATACGAAATTAAATATTAAAATTTAATTTTAATATATTATTTATTTATTTAAAATACGAAATTAAATATTAAAATTTAATTTTGAATAAAAATACGAAACTTCCAAAAGATGGAAAAGGATAAACAACTATGTACTGGATATCGCTTTAGGTTTGTAAAAATTTCGCGCAGATCACAATTATTTGGCAATTCTTCACTTGCTTCCGGCTAACCGAAAAGAAAAGAAAAAAAAACCAAACCACTCACAGTCAAAGAATTTAAAAACTCTACTGGATAGTTATTGATTTCACTGTCATCATAGCAAATTATTTTATCGTAACTACGGTGATATGTTCTCTATTCATCAGGTATTCGTCATTCGATTATGCCAACATTAATAAAAGTTCAATCATCATTTTTTGATTCTATTATGACTGACTTCAATATGTTATCTGAGAGTATGTTTTCATAAATATTTCCATACACTTCATTAATAATATTATTTTCACTCTATCTTAATTGCTGAGGTATTTCTCCAATAATAATTTTGGAGAAAATTTGCTTTAGCATCCTGCCTGTCTGGAGTTATAAAGAAATTGTCGAATTGGCGCGTTTCTGTGTAGCGTCTCTTGCATTCCGACCTGCCCGGAACGAATAGTAAATATTATTCTCTTCTCCAAGGTTTTTCTACAGCTTTTAAACATGGAATTTAAAACACTTCGCGCACTTATCGCCGTCTAAAAAAAGTCGCCAAGCACATTGCTAAAGTACATTTTAGTCATTGGAGTATCACCAAACTGGGGAATAATTCCACTTTTTGCAAATTTTGTTTAATACTATAACCCTATAGTACTGCTGAAACTAAGTGTTGTTATTCAAAATTGACACAACAATGGAACCATCGCCCAACTTGGCACGAAATACTGCGTGCCAAATTACTTCTCTAATTTTTTACCATGCATTACCATGCATGTACAAAAATTTTAACATTTGCCCAAACAATTCCATACGAACTTTAACTGTGCCGAATTTCACGGTCATCCATTTGCGCAGTGCGCTGCAAAAGGGACACTAAGGTTTTGCTTAGCGTATTTATATATACATAGATATTGCATTACTATATACTATTCGGTATATGCTACCGAAAATGGGATACATATAATTAATACAGTAGAACCCCGATCTATCGTTTTTCAAGGGCTGCGTAGTAAAAAACGATGCATATGGGAAAACGACGAATGCGGGTTAAAGTCAAAATACGAAGAAAACAGTATTTATGAATACACACAATGTATACAGTATACCAAACATACTAAATTTGTTACCAAACTGTAAAAGAAACAAATTGAAGCTGTGTAGAAATTAAGTGATACTTATTTTTAAAAAATCAGTAATTTGACACTGGGTTTTTCATTAATCTTTTAATTAAACAAAGTTTTCAAGATTCACAATATATTTTTTGTCTTATATTCACAATATATTTTTATGTGCACTCATGTTTGTATGTAAAAGTCATACAATTTCAAATACCGTTATTGCGTAGGATAAAGTAGGCACTGGTGTTGGCCCAGTCTCATCTGCATGAATATTATTCTCAGCTTCTTCGCGATTATTTTTATCTTTTGCGTCACATTTCTTCAATTCTTAGGATACCGCACGTTGATACATCTAAATCAACGGAAATATAATCACTACATTTCACACCATACACATCCCTGCTGGATGTAAGAACTCGTCATTTATACCATCATCAACCCAAGATATCATACCAGGAAGTAATTAGATTTGTAAGCCATATTGATCCACTTGATATTCAATTTCATTTCGGTCAGAAGAAACATTTTACAACGATGAACGCGGGAAAGCGAATTTTTGACGAACAATACATGCGGGTTTTGTTAACGTTATTTGAATACAGTTTGTGCAGGGACCATAGAAATAAAACGATCAATACGGGAAAACGATGAACGCGGGAACGATAGATCGGGGTTCCACTGTACTTCTTTAGAGAAAGACCCAAAAATTTTTCAGTCAAGGATTATGGGCAGTAATAGCTTAAAGTGCATTTTGAAGGCGTTCCGTATTTTCAAATAAAACAACTGACGTACTCTCTGGGCTAAGTGAGCTAGTAACGGAACCCAACGAATGTCAGTTTTCATAAAAGTATCAGCCCAACACTCTGAAATTGATACTTTTCAATTATTTCAACGAGAAAAAACAAGATCTCTGATGAGAAATCACCGAAAAACTCTTTTCTGCTTCAAAGGTCTTCAAAACGCATACTCAGATGTCCTAGCCCACCTTTGGAACCCAGCATATGCCAGTGATATCTATCCATCTATCTATCTATCTATCTATTTATCTATATATATATATATATCTTTCTATCATTCCATTTCTAAAAGTATAGCTCAATAGTCGTGAATCTTAGTAGTGGATTAAGTGAAAGAAAGCGGTGAAATCAGGTAGGAAATTAAATATTGAGGTGGTGATTTAAACCTACAACCCAGCTTTTCTGTATGAGTTTTTGAATGCCTTCCTATGGCCCAACTGGAACATTCAGTAAAGACCCAACGATGAACACAGAAGGGGGATCTCTGTCGTCTCGTCTTTGCAAAGATGAGAATGAACGGGTTAGCTACTCGTTAACTCATTAGTACGCCAGTAAATAAACTTTTGTTAAAATATGTCTTATAATCGATGATTTATCTTAATTGTTTGCATTATCCAAGATTATTTTAGGTACCGGGCTATAACTTTCCTAAAATTTCTTGATATTCTTGCTGATAAAAGCACAAATTTCCAGCAATAAAAATAAGTTATAAAAGTGTATACAGTTCATTCTATAAACATATACATGACTTTTTTTTAGCATAATTAATCACAGGACTAGAATGTACTCGTGTGTACAAAGCCTCTTAGATTACTTTAAAAACTGGAGCCATTATCTAAACTTGCTGCAGCACATAAAAATCGCAAGGAAACCACAAAGGTTGGAGGAAAATAAATCTAAACGCACATTTATGTTGTCATATTCGCGGTGCTTTAGGGCTCCGTCTTCAGATAATTCGTTTCTCCCGACAGGAGCTAAAACAAAATATCGTCATTTTGAAAGAACTAGGTCAGATCGTCCTTGGTATAATTGATTATTTTGACGGTGGAGGCTGTGCAAGTCTCCTCTGCCCTCACAGTTATTTATAAACAGAAGAAAAAAATATTTATAATTGCAAGAATTAAGAACCATATAAAATTTGCTTGATGTACATTAAATCATTCTCTTGTCTGCTGCGTCGGATCCAGAAAATGTTTCAAGAAAGGGATCAGACAAGTATGAGAATCATCAGAGATGGGTCACTTTTTTTAACCACTTGTTCATTTTCAATCTTTAACTTATGTTTAACTTGTTCGTTGTCACCATCAAGAAAACAACGCAACATACAAGACTCCCCTTCTTTTATCCAATGTTGCTTCCAAAGTAGTTATTTGAATGCTCCACTGGAACACAATCTCTCGGTTCCGGTGGGAAGAGACAATTTGGGAACCATAGAGGAGGGGAACCCACATTCTGGAACCCATGTTGATATTATGGAACGAACATAAGGTCAAAGAAGTTTAACAAATGCTCTAATGCATAATAGTTAATGGAAAACTAACTATTATGTATTGGAGCACTGTAATACACGAATGAAAATATTGAAAAATCACCATCTTACTTAATTAGCTCTTTTGGGTTTCAGAAAAAAACAAAATTTTAAAGTGTTTGCGATTTCGGTTGGAATGCCGGTCTTGTTAGGTTAGTAAATAAAGAAGGAATGCTTAACCCTTTGAGGCGCAACCCTTTCCCAATGCTGAAAAAAGGGCAGTCGATGCCATCGCTCGACTTAACTACCAGCAAGATGGCGGACGATCGAAACGTTCATCTCGTGCCACAGATCTAGAGACTCTTTTTCGACGCAGCTGGCTGTGCCGCACAGCCAGCTGCGTGGATCGTCCGCCATCTTGCTGGTAGTTAAATCGAGGATGGCAACAGCTGCCCTTTTATCAGCATTGGGAAAGGCTTGCGCCTCAAAGGGTTAAAAGGTTGAGAACCGCTTTCCTAACCGATTGTCTACTTTGTAAAAGACGCCACTCGATAAAACAATTAACTGAATTCAACTGTTAAAGGTAAAGAAGACGTTATGTGTTTATCTTTTTTCTCCCGGGAAATTGAAACCTTGGACCCGAAACCAACACGCATTCATCAAAACAAACAGTCATTCACTGGGTTCCGGAACAGATAAATCACGTGCACTGCGCCCGAAGTAAACGGGGTTTCGAAAATCCTTGCTTATTGATTGAGTCCTTATGTTTACAGGCTCCGTGGGGACAGCTTGAAATGCCCGCTTTGAAGCGTTCGGGACCAATACACGAGGTGAACCGTTAATGGCGTAATTAAGTTACGTGTTTTCTCTGAGATCGCTTCCCGCTAAATTATTCGCATTTATATTTTCTGAACAAGCGCGTTTTCCGTGTGCTGCTTTCTCTCTTTCCTTACCCCCCCCCACCCCCAGCGCCCCTTTAGCACATTTGTCGTAGTGGAACATGAAAGGAAATATGCTCCCTCTACTACCGATTGGTATGCTGATGTTTGCGTGCGAGAGGAAAATTAAACTATTATTTACCGAGCCTGGCTCATTATATGATATATTTAAGAGTTCTCTCTCCCCATTTGCACCCAAGTGGAGTATTTAAAGGTTCCCGTTAGGAAGCAACGCTGGACGCGGAAGTATAATCTTCACTACTGCGCCTTCTCAATGATGAGAGCTAGCCAGTTGAACCTGGGTTCAACTGGCAACAATAGCAATAATAATAATAGAATAAATGAGCAGTAATAATAAAAGGAAATTCTTCCTGATTTTACTTGCGCATAAGCGTTCAACTTTTTAAAATTTTATTTTACTTGGTTCTTTAATGTTGTCTGAAGTTACGAACTTGTATTTAAAATATCATTTGAGAATGTCACAGAAGAACTTTTGAATGCATCACGTTGAGGATTCGTTCAAAAATCGGCATTCATAATACAAACATTTTACATTGAGAAAGTCCGATTTTCCAATATATACTGTAAGTTTAATTTATTGTAAATAAAGTACGATAAAATCGTTTCAAAAATATTGTTTAGTCTTCCAGTTTACATCTCAATTTCTCAAGTTCTTCAAATCAGACCAAAGCGAGACACGAATCTCTGGGAGCATTTAGAAATATAAATTTAGATTTAACAGCATATGATATTAAAAAGTATATTTTAACCCTCTGAGGCGAAACCCTTTCCCAATGCTGAAAAAAGGGCAGCCGTTGACATCGCTCGACTTAACTACCAGCAAGATGGCGGACGATCGAAACGTTCATCGCGTTCCACAGATCTAGAGACCCTTTTTTGACGCCACAGCCAGCTGCGTCAAAAAAACGTCTCTAGATCTGTGGCACGCGATGAACGTTTCGATCGTGCGCCATCTTGCTGGTAGTTAAGTCGAGCGATGGCAACGGCTGCCCTTTTTCCAGCATTGGACAATCTATCCAGCTGTTCTCGTGTCCTTCCATTTTCTAGCAGATGTCAGTGCTTTTAAACATAATCGTGACAATTTTTTTTATGGGAAAGGACGTGCTAAAAAGTAAAGGATTCTCGTGGAGCTATGTCAACCACAACTATTTTTATAGAAATCCAATGTATTCTTCGTGGCTGGCAACAGTCAAAACGTCAAGAGTTTGGTGTCCTCACGGCGAGGACACCGCCCGTTAAAGGGTTAAGAGATTTTTTTACTTTATACATATTTCGGTAAGGAGCATTCCTTGTAGATAATTTTTGAAAAGTTTACTTATGCTACAGATATTTTTAGTGCATCATATTTTGAGTAAAGTATGCAATTCATGTGGCTATATGTGTGTCTTGAAAAAAACTTAACGAACGTAGTGGATTACTCTCGTTCATAATAAAAGGAATGAGAGAAGAAATATGGCCATTTCTGGAATGAAAATTACATTGAATTAACTGAAGCAATATTAAACTGTTGCTATAAAGTAGCATCTAATCTAAAACCATTAGCATTTTTAATTCATTTAATGGAATTCCGTAAAGTTTTCTAGAGATATTTCAGAAAACGCAGCATCAAACATCCTTAAAACTGTTTTTATAGGTCTGTTTGTCAAAAAATTTCAAATAAAAGCTAATTTTCCTTTTAGTGAGGAGTGATAAAAACTGATTTTATGAGCAATTTTTATTAATCTTAATTTTTGAAGCTAATTTAATTAAAAGATATTTTTTTATAATATTTTAAACAAATTTTCTGTGACTTTTAAATTTTATGCACAATAGTTTTAAGTAGTGGCTGAAGAAATTGATAAAATTGCATTCAAATACTGTAATAAAAGCAAAATGGATACCATTCTTAATCGAGACATCACGATGTACTCAAATTTTGAGAAAACACACGGATATTTTCAAAGAAAGTCCCAAACTATTGCTAAGGTATTAATGTAGAACACTTATGAACAATTTTATTAATATCTAATGCAACGATTTATGCATTAAAATTACTTTAAACAAACTTTTTGCACTGTTAAAATTTGTGATCTATTTATAAACTCTTAAAAGCTGTAAATACCTATTATATACCTATAAAAGATAAACAGAAGTATAAGATTAGACTATTATAATTGAATATTTTGAATACAAACACGATATCAATGATGTTCTTTTTAATGTCGTTACATAGACACTTATTAAGAAATACTACAGTGTATACATTCGCGACCACTAAAATATATAACGGACCAGTAGAATACAAATATTTTTATCTGTCCGACCAGTAACGTTTTATTTGCATTTTTCTTTTGAAAACTTTCCTCATTTAGTTCCAAAATACATGTCATTTAATTTTATCAATATATGTGATATAATTTGATCTATTTAAGTTTTTTTTTAATAATAGGTATTTACAGTTTTTAATTCAGCTCTTAAAGGAAATCAGTATATAGTGATTTTTCCGATTTTTGAAATCATGTATATATGGACCAGTGATATAAACATTACGGAACATTAAGTCATTGAGTCACTAGTCTTTTAAACCACTGACTAAATATTCCAATTTCTACCCTTGGATCTTATAAATTATGTTTTATGCACCATATATTAAAAAATAATTTATGTACGTCAAATTGCATTGCCATAGTATAATACTAAAGCTAAGGTATCCCTTCTGAAGCATGATTGTGAATAAAATTTGTCCTTAGCAGTTAATTTATAGCTATGCTTCAGTTTCTCACACACAATAATATCAATACTTCTAAAATAAATAAATATTTAATTAAAAGAAAATGAACATTACATCATGCATTCAATCATAATCGAGTTGTAAATTCATTAATAAAAGATTTCTACAGAATTTTATTACACAGCAGGAAAGTCGTGTTAGAAGATGATAACTTTCACCAGCATTCCAAACAATTTGAAAGAATGAAGCGGAGCGACGTTTCAGACTGGTTTTCCAGCACGTAGTCCCTTGTTGTAGTAAAAGTAGTTCTACAGGCATTGTACATAATTGTACGTAATGTAGCGAGGGGTAAGGGGGGAAAAGATACACTTTTCGTGCAATATTCAAGATTGCTCGTTATTTTTTACTGTATGCATTTATTTTATTTACGCGTTTCAGTTTTTCTAGAGACATAGATTTGGTGTGCTGATAAGTAACTAATATTTTTGCCAAAATGCAAAGTCGTTTTCGTTCGACCACAAGTTCAGCCATTTTCGTAAGTAAGACGGAGGTGTTGTCCATATCAAATTTGACCCAAACATTGAGCCCAAGTTCAACCTGTTTATTCCCATCATTTCAAAGACGTAAAGCTTTCGATTCCCCCCCTTTTCCCCCCTGCCCAGCATGGGTTTTGAATGCAACCCACGGTTGAGAAAATGTTCATGTTGTGTTTTTACAACGATGGTAGTGGATATGTTAAATCTCGATTCAAGATTAAAAATGGAAAGTTAAATAAAGCCATGATTTATTTACTTGGACTTAGATTTATTTACTACTTATTTATTAAGTTAAACTGCGTAAAAAATAGTTTTACCAGTATGTTAGGGAGTACATATTAGGGTTTTACTTTTTCACTATATGCAGATAAATATGAATTGCATTACAGTAGTACATATTTGAGACATTTTATTAGATTAAATGTATTTTTTATTTTATTTATATAAATTATATTATATTTTTAACAATGGAACACATTCCAGTTCCCATTGAAGTGGGAAGCTTATTTCTGCCTAATCTTGTGTTTTAATATTCTTATTTTGTAAACCTCCACAACCTTATATAAATAAAAGGGATTATTTTGTTGTGAAAGAAAAATGCCATAATTAATATTTAAACACAAATTCAGCATTCAGTAATTCTGAATGATATTTTGACAAAAGCCAAGACAATGTTCTCATGTATTTGAAAATTAAAAGAAATATTCCACAAAAGCCAAATTTTTATGAAAAGGAAACTATATATAAGCTGTAGAAAAGATATTTGCGGACCAAGCAATTATTTTCTTGCTTGATACAGAATATCCAACACGTTTTTCAAAATTAAGCTGTCTCAGACGCTCTGTATTTTTTACCATAAACTGTCAGTTATGCTGTAAACTCATTAATAAAAGTTAACTAACTGTACGAAACACGACAGCTGTTAAAAATGTTGGACATTTTGCCGCCAACATGTCTACCGAAATTTGTGAAATTTCATAGCTTGATGGATTGGTTCAAACTTTTGACTGTAAAAAGTATATTCAGGTATATTCCAGTAACCAGTTAAATGAAGTAAATTGTTCATTTCATGAGTTGGATATTTTTTAATCATTTAGTCTAGTAAATTTTTAACCCTTTGAAGCACAACCATTTTTACATCGAGTAAAGGTCCAGGTTCATGGAAAACTGACTGCCAACCCTATACCGTTTTATAGAAACGGTTTACAATTTTTAATGCCAGTCTCCAATATTTGTTCTAATATCCATTATTATATATATATAATCTAGCTACTTTAAATTCAAGGACAATCCAGTGGCATTCCATTAAAATCAAGGAAATTCCAGTGGCATAGATACTGATTTATCTATATTTATTGAAGCTTTAAGTTTTATTTACATATTTTCTTGATTAACTTAATTTCCTTTATCGAAAAACAATTAATAAAAGCAAATATTTAAATAAAATGAACAAAAAAGGGGAAAAAAAGAAATGAATATGCAATACTCATTTTGAATTAAATAAGTGATAAAAATGATATTTATAAGGGGGAAAAAGGTTGATTGTGCATTTATGCATAGGCGAACATAAATTATTTGATAAAATGTTACAGGTATCAGTTATTTAAATTATAAAATTAAAAGAAAAGAGTGTTAAGCGTCTTTTTATGATTCAAAGAGAGTGGTTAGAATCAGAGGGAAAATTTACAGAAAACGGGAGGGTATTTTGGAAGTAGAATAGCCGTCTTTGATGCAGTTAATGCAATTGATTATTTTAGTAGGGAGAAATGGGTTGTGATTTGCCCAGCTATCTAATTAGAAGCTTTTTTAACAAGGAAAATTAAAATTGGTAGGCAATCAATAATTTAGTAAACGGAGCAGGACGGTTTGGAATACGCGCAGAAATGACAGGGCGATTTACCAAATTTATTTAAGGGATCATGATTAGTAAATAAGATGTAAAGGTTACAAACTCTGTTTCAAGAGACAGGTGTCTGTTGAAACTTACTGGATATAGTGCCCAGCGCTGAAAAAGGGCAGCCGTTGCCATCGCTCTATTCAAGTACCAGCATTATAATGGCCGATCGAATAGCCAATCTCGCGCCACAGAGCTAAAGAACGTTTTTGGCACAGCTTGTACCACACAGTGTTCTGAAACCGGTTAAATTAACCAGCAAACTCATAGACAACTAACGGAGATTTAAGTCAGCCTTTTAAAAAAATGTTTAAGTTTTCGAAAGTTTAAAAAAAATATGGTTTATGTTTTGTTTTTCAAAATAAATTATGTTATTATAATTAATTTTTTAGATTTCCCCATTAACTATTATTGTAACTATATTGTCAGTCTTCGTCTTAGAAATGTTTTCTCTGAAGATGTTTTATACCATTCATTGTCCATACGTACAAGATAATTTTACATGTTTACACTGATAAATACCATACAAAATTATGAGTATGTATACCGATGCTGATTTAAAAGAAGAGTAATATCGACAAGCGGAATTACAAACATTTGTCCACCTATAATTAATGCAGTTCTCAAACTTATTTTCAAAGATACTTTGTACTAATATTAAGCACTGCAATCTGTAATGAGCAACGTTAATTACAGGTCAGACAATTTTCGCCAGACTGAAAATCGACAGAAAAATGAATATTTAACAGTTCCAGTAAACGAGCTTTTGCAGACAAATGTCAACTGTTTCAGCGACACTCTTCTTGTCGTGAATATTTAAACAACGTGAGTACAACGGCCGGACAAAATGGACGGGGTAAAAAAAAAATATTTCTTCAATGAATGAGGCTTTGTGCCAAATGTTGTAACTCCACTACAAAGAGGAACAGAGAATGAGAGAGAGAGAGAGAGGGAAGGGAGTTAAGTAACCACGTTGTAATTGTCGAGAAGTCATGGCTGCTGGCCAAGCGGGCTTTTTCCCATTCATGAAAAAGGCAATCCAATTTAATAACAGTGAGTAAATAATGTCCGGCTTTTTTTTTTCTGTTGGGTCTGGCTTCGGGTATCGAGATTACGAAGTTCTGCGGTCCGTCAGCCTGGTAACGAAAATTGTTACATAACTAGAAAAGGTTGATCGAAATCCAATGTTTGCTTTCTGAGAGAGGGGACTGATCGCTCCGAACGAAATGAAATGACTGGTTTTCGAACGTTCTATAACAAACGCTTAGGACGGAACATTTTTGTCAGGACAACATTTCGTCTGTTCATGCCCGGTGCAATTTAGAGTAGAGGCAGTATGGACAAAAGTATTATTTTGATTTTTACAATAAAGTTGGAAAATATTTGTGATTGTTTGTCAGCCTGTGCGATAACTGCCGGAGCCTATTGACTCGAAAATGATTTTTTAAAAATCTCGGGCATTTGTTGTTTATAGGCATATTGGCCACTAGCAAGTCCGGAATTAGTGGTCTTTTTATTATAGAAGCACCTAATAGGGGAACCCAGCGTTGCCTCCTGTAAAGGGACGCACGAAACAACACACAGCCTGTCCTGGGAATTGAACCCGGACATGTGGTGTGGTAGAATGGCTCTCTAACCACTGCATTATGTTTGATTGTTTGTTTGTGCAATATGTATTTCGGGTTTGTGTGCTTGGCCTAAATCCACGTCAGAAGTACAACAGAAAGGGGGGGGGTGCCTTCCATGGGGGTCTTCCTAAGGGATCCTCACCCGTATTACGCTAGTTTCGGAGAAAACCACGGAAAACTTCGAACAGTTAGTTCGACAGCCGCGCGATGGGACCCGCGCGCGAACCCGGGAATTTCACACTTCGACCGTCTACCATTTTCGTGTCATAACCACTGTGCCATGGTGAGGCAAAACCACTTCACTATCCGACCGCCGAAAATGATGTATTCGTGTGTAGCATTTATAGTTCTTTCACCAGCTCCCACTAAAAATTTCAAATACATGACTGGCATATGAAAGATTTTTTTTTTTTCCCCAATGGGTTGGCACTTTCTCACCAAGCATTTTGCCACTACTAAGGACGGAATACTGGCCCTTTTATTATGAGAGCACCCAGTGGGCGGCTAACGTTACCCGCTGTGAAGGGGCGGACAAGTTAACATCCATGCCCAAGACGGGATTCGAACCCGGGACCCGAGGCGGGATAGAATGGTTCTTAAGCCACTACACCCCCTGAGCGGAGGTATGTGAAAGTTGTACTTCAGATGCACGATCATCTAGTTCAAATAAAACAAAATTAATATTCATATTATGGAGGTTTATGGAAGAATTCTTTCCGTCGAATGTAGCGTGTGCAGCATTTTCAGTGACAGTTTGAAATATGACTTAAATTTCTTTGTTTGACCGGACTTTTTAGTCACGTTACTCATATCTCGAATTCCCTCCCAAATCCACTAAAATTACTGAAATGAGACTAGTCTTGATTTGGGGGTCTAATCTCGCACAGTCGGTTAACCGAACGTTTGGTTGTGTGACGTCACACGGAACTCATCCGAGGAGCATCAACCAATCAAATTTCCCTGCTGGGTTCCAGTGACGTCAATTTGACATCACGCAGCCGAACCTTCGGTTAACCAACTGTGCGAGATTCAGGCCCCAGGTCCAAAAAAACCCTTCTAATATTTCCTTAAAATTTATTTAACGAAATAATAACATTTCAGAGTCGCAACTCTAAGTAAACTATACGTAGTACTCTAAGTAAACTATACTGTAAGCATACACTAAGTGTAAAAGTATTAATTTTCCATATAGGTTTCATTTACAATAGGTCTATTCTGGGAGAGAGATTAATTTAAAATCAGCATAATCTTAATTTATAGGTTGCTCTTGAGTGCAATTTGTGAAAAGTTAGTAACTATTTTTAGCAACTCATGATGCTATAGGATTTGAAAACTTCTTCAGGAGTCCTTAAATGAAGCATTTTGTATAGAAATGCCATAAACGTACTTGAATTTGCCCGTACTTGTATTTTGAATTAGTAAAAAATAATAAATACTCTCAAAATTTGAAATAAAACTCAATATTTAGCAAGGGGAGGGAAAGGGAAATTAAAAAGTTAAAAAAATAAGTAGAAAAATGTTTGACAAAAACCTGTTTGATAAAAAGTAGTATCACGATAAATCACATGCTTTAATATGGAAAATTAGCAAAAATTGACAGGTATAGAGATAAAACATACACTTACATTATTAATAAAAGTAAGAGAGATCAATGAAGAATTGCATACTATGTAAAAAGCATTTCGTACTATGCACCGAATTCTCATAATGTCAGAAAATGACTCTATAATGATATTCTGCGAAAATAAATCTACAATTTCAGCCCATAGCAGACGCTGTCTAGACAAGAGAAACAGCCCATACATTTATAAATTTATACAGGTTAATCTGAGATTTGTTAAACTCTTGCTTTAAAATGTTGAGATATTTCGATATTATACTAAAGTTAGGGCGAACAAATATGAACCTTGAATCTATCGATTTGAAGGGAAAACTGATAAACATATTTCCTTTATATGTTAAATAAAAGAAGCACACGTATGAGATTTGTCTACAAAGTTGATAGGCATAGTATGAACATTTTTAATTTAACTATGCAGGATTTAAGGCAAACTGACCTTTGTGCTAGTATTTTTATTAAAATTACTCGTTTTCGTTATTGCTTAAGTCGCTGTTATTATCATAAAACATATATAATAGTAACGGCTATTTCAGTAACATTTTATAATAATTTGTTCTTAGCAACAAACATATTGGTCTTATTTTTTAACCATAATAATAATAATAATAATAATAATGATGATGATGATGATGATTTCGGTCATCTTGTCTGTCCGTCTATGCTCCACCTACCACAAGTACGGAAAGATTACAGCAAAATTTCTTTAAGTTATTCCTACGCATTGAAATATATACCCTATGAAAATAATGTTTGTAGGTTTTGTTACTGGCTCTTGTTCTTTTACAGGAGCATAAAAAAGAATTCTAATACATTGAGCTTTATGGGCAGTTATTGTACTGCGTATTTTAGAGACATTCGTCTATTACAAACAAAACAAAATGGATATATATTTTTTTGTTTTTGTAATGAATTTAAAAAAAAGTTCAACAGTACATACATACATATATATATATATATATATATTACCTTTTACATGAGCACTCAAAAGAACTCATCTACATTACGGTGTATAACAGTTTTGAGACTTTCCAGCGTAAAGTCTCAAATTACGCTTTATTATTAGAATAAGTTGGATAGACTGGACCACATTTTCTATAGGGACACGTTTCCAAACTTGCTTTAGTGGTAGCCCAGTGGTTAAGGCTTGAAACCGGAAGATTGCGGGCTCGATTCCAACTTACTACTAAAGACCACTGTGTACATGCGGCGAACGTGCACGTTAAATCCGCGGTTCTGAAAGTCCTCCCGGTGGTAGCTAGCAGTTTCCGAAAGGTGCTTATATTCAGAAATTTTCCTTCTGATGAGGATCCAAAGTGTGACGGGGAAACTCCAGGAAGGACGTATATAGCTCTAAACGCCATATTCGGTGACGTGAACTGGGCTCTCCAGGCAAACAAATAAGAAGGCGTGAATGTAAATACAAGAAAAAAACGGCACTGCCGAAGTGAAATGGAGTTTTGTGAATGAGATTGAGGCCTTGTGCCAAGTATTTTAACAGAATGGAAATCATGCAACATGTTGTAAAGCACAAAGGCATGTGGCTTAACGCCAACAAGATAATACTTTCCCCCCGTTAAAAGCACTTACTCCCCTTTTTTACAACTTCTTCCCCAGCACTTAGAAAATGGGATATGTATCTCTTGGAACGAGGCTATTTGTATTCTACGAGACAAGATAAGGCCTGTTTTCTATTGAAGCATACTGCTGGAGAAAATATGTTGGTGACGTCACCCGTTTTATTGTTTTCGTTGTTGCTGCGCCCGAAACAGCTGAACGTAAAATGTACATCGTGAATACTGATCAGTTGTGCCTGGAATAATATGAAATGTCTGAAAGCCCAGTTGAAGGTTTCATATCAAGACCCATACATACATTTGCTATTATAAAATGCACAGTCTAGAAGAATGTTCCTGCATTCAATTAAATCTTAACATCATTTTTAAAGCTAAGCATATTTCTTTTCATTGGTTTGAGCTATCGAGTTTACCAATAGAAGAAATGAAAATGCGCAAATCGGAAGAAACCTTCACGACAATAAAATTCCTGATAAATGCAAGCAAGAAAGATAAAATCTAGCCAATATGCATCGATCCTAAAACACTTTCCAACAGATCAATCTTTCTTTCGCCAAATTGGGCGACTTGTCGTCTTCAAACTCGGACAGATTTTGGCGATAACCTTAAAAGAGCTGTACATGTCACTATTAATGTAATCTTGCAAGACCCTACAAAATAACTTGAAACGTTATTTTCATCCTTTAAATGAAAGTGAGCTGTTATACATATTTATTATACACTCATGTCCATAAATTAAGGATAATGAAGTTCAGGCAAAGAAAGAGAAAGAAGCAAAACAAATTTGACAAGTTTATTTATTAAACAAAAAGTAAAGAGCAAAAAAGATGCTATATGTTTGACATAATTAATAAAAATTGCAAGTTTTACTCCCTTGACCAAATTTAAAAAAAGAACCTATTTACAAAAAACAGTATAACATGGTTAGTAGGATGGTTAATACGGAGTATGTCTCCCGGACGATGCAATACAGGCCTGACAACGCCTAGGCATGCTGAGTATCAAATGATCAATCTGATCTTGGGGAATATTACACCACTCATCAAGCAATGCACTCCGAAGTTCCGGTAGACAGGTGGGAGGGGCTTGACGGGCTGCAATTCGTCGGCCAAGCATATCCCACACATGCTCTATTGGATTCAAGTCCGGTGAGTATGCTGGCCAATGCATACGGGTGATATCCTTCGGTTGAAGGCATTCGTCTACAATGTTTGCACGGTGAGGACGGGCGTTGTCATCCATAAACACAAATTCAGCACCCATGACGCCCCGAAACAAACGTACATGTTGTTCCAGAATGACATCGCGATAGATGTGGCCTGTCATCGTTACACTCTGAACATGCAGGTCAGTTCTGGAACCAAGAATAATTCCTCCCCAAACGAGCCATCCTGCACCACCGTAACGGTGTCTTTCAATGGTGTTCTCTTGGTGGTAACGGGTACCTGGCGCTCTCCAGATGAATGTCCGGCGAGAATCAGACTCCAAACTAAACCTGGACTCGTCGGAAAACATCACACAAGACCACTGTTGCGGTGTCCACAATGCATGCTCTCTACTCCAGGTTAATCGCAGGCGACAGTGAGTTGCGGTAAGTGGAACACATCTGACAGGCCTACGAGCATATAGACCAATGTGCCCTAAGCGTCTGTACACGGTCTGCCTTGAAACTGTCGTACCGGTAGCTGAAGAGAGCTGACGAGACAGGTCTGATGCTGTACTTCGTCTGTTTCTTTTGGCAGTAACTGCCAAATAGCGGTCCTCATTCGGCGTTGTAACTCGGGGGCGACCTGTGCTGTAACGTCTACTGACATTACCATCATCTTGGAATCGTTACCAAAGCCTGGAGATGACACTCGGGGCGATTCCAAGTTCCTCGGATACTTCCAGCTGGGTACGTCCACATTCCAGTCGTCCGATAATTCTGCCACGTAAAACATCATCCAAATGCCTCCTTTGTGCCATAACTATGCGGTTTTTGCACTGAAAGGCTTTCACAGCGCTTGTGAACAATTTTACTTCTTTGCCGCCATTCCTTATATACCCCTCTCTTACACTCTCTTCATTGTGACGTACCATCCACGCTATCTGGTGGTTTCCTGTAATTTGCATATTCTTCTTCAAGATGTGTGTGATCATTCCACAGGTGAAATTTTTATTTTAGAGATCAATTTCTGTGTGATTCTGAATTATCCTTAATTTATGGACATGAGTGTACTTATTGCATTGCGCTTTAAATGGATGAATGTCTCTAAACTACCTTAGACCGTAATGTATTGGAATTCTTTTGCGCTCTCCCGTGGAAGAACTATAAGTGCTACAGACACTATTTTCGACGGAGAGAATTATTTTGTAATTCTTAATTATATAGTATATATAAACTGTTTTTTTTTTCAAATAGACGACTATCGCTAAATTAGTATATACTGGAATAATAATAATGTATACACCATGCACATCACACACAAGCGCCATATTAAATGGACAGTAAGTTCAGGGAGTCAGTTCAGTCTGTCCAGACTTTTCAGACAGGGTCCTGTTTTTGTAAATTTGTGAAAAAAGGGTCATGTTTTCGTGAATTTGTGAAAAATATTGAGTTTTACAAATTTAAATTTAGTATTAAATTAAATTTCCATTTTAAGACATTTTATAGAAAGTCCTTTAAAAAGTCTATATATGTATAAACAAACACATAGAGATTTTTATAAATAAACGCATCAAATTTATTCACGTATACTGATTTATATAAATAATACATTTAGAGTAGAACCTCGATTATATCTGACGTTACTGGAACCTAACCAATATCGGATAATAGAAATTTACGGATATATTTTGAAGAATCATCTAGTTTAATATAAAGGGTGATTCCATTGCGGCATGTGTGACATTTGTACACCGTTTGTTTTAGTTCTTTTTCCTCAGCATTAAAAATTAAGTATCAGCTAATATTATCTTATTTTGCATTAATTTTTTATTAAATAATTACATGCGCAACATCATTATTTTAAAAATTTTATAACTAATTATTGGTTTTAAAGAACTTGTAATGTGTGTGACATCTGTTATCAAATTGAACAATTACATTCGTGAAGGGGCCATATACCAATGGAATAATTTTGTGAAAGGTCCGTTTTCAAAATGGAAAATATTGTGAAGGGTGCGTATTTAAGATAAAAAATTTTGGGAAAAGTCCGTTAACGGACCCAAATTTCTCCTAAGCAGACCCCTGGTAAGTAATACTTAGGTAATACGACGTAATTACGACGTATACTAAGTAATACGACGTAATACACAATACGTCGAAACTGGAACTTCTTTTCTTTTATAACGATATTCGATCATTACAAAAATAAAGAAAAAAAAAACCGATAAAATGAGCAATGTTTATATATCTAACACTTACTGTATATTGTTTATAAAACAAGTTTTAGTCATATTATAACCATTCACTCATAAATGCAGGTCGTACGTAGGTAACGTAAATTTGAGAGAACCTGGCTGAGTTTCAGCTGTGTTAGATAATTTTTCTTTAAACGCAGACCAGAATAAGATGTCACTTTGGAAACGCGGTCGAGTACCGGGTGGGAAAAAAAAATGACACATATTTTCGATTCGGAGAGAAAAGGAATGCCTTTTTAATCTACCACGTTTTTCTATTTTTCTTTAAAGTTTACGGAGTGTAAATTATTTCTCATTTGGGAGCTATTAGACTAGTTGAGTACTGAAAGAAAGGATATGATACGTCAAATAAGTTTCTTAAATTCGAGAAAGTGTTGTTTCTTTACTCAGACAACTTTCTCCAGCGGGAATATAAGGATAGAAAACCTAACAGAAAAATGTTACCTCAAATGAGAAATTCTATACCGATTCGAGCAAGCTCACTCACGGAAAAAAAAAAAAAATTATTTACCCCCACCCTCCTTGTTTATAACATTTTTTCTTTTGTGCTTTTAAAACTAGTAAAAAAAAAACGCATGTAAAGATACTAATCATAATTAATATTTGCATTAATTGTGTTTAAGTATGACTCAAAGTTTTAAGCTTTCGGTTATAGCTAACACTCGATGTATTTTAAATAACATTTTTTTTTTTTAAAGAAATGCAAGCGAGTTTTTTTTCTTTTTTAATCCCAAGCCCCATTGCAGATATTTGCCTCACAGATGCCTTGCAAAAGGACAACGCTTTATCAAAGCGGGAAATCAGGAGTCCCATGTCAGAAGCAATGTTGGGCACAGAAAATAAATCTTTGCTGTTACGCCTTTGCATTGAAAGGAGAGAACGATTTAATAAGAAATTAGTACTTTTTACCACTACCCATAGAGCTTAATCTGCGATACTCATTTTGTTTCCACGCGTAAAGTAACTTGGAATGCTAAATACGCTATTTTCGACTGAGGACAATCTTTTATAAATTTTAATATTACTTCCCTCTAATCTGAAGTAGATTAATGCCTTTAAAACGTACTTTATATACAGCAATCCCTCATACATTGCTATGTACTGAAACTATCTTGTGTATTCCTGTAAAAGAACTATTTATAGTACATGTACGTAATTTTCAATAGGGTGTACGGTACAGTGTATTGTATAATTAAATAAATTTTGTAGTAATCTATATGCATGTTTACGTCAGTTAGAGTAAGAACTGACATCCAGAGAGAAAAATCACGAGTTCACCTTAACGTATTTTCCAACTTCAAATGTTAGTAAATGGATTTTTGATAAACTTTTACGCAAAGGAGCATCTCTTGACATTCTGAACAGTGGCGGATGCATAAATGTTATTTATTTATTTATTGAGATGGGGGTGAGGTCGCGTAATTTAGAAAAAAAAAACTATAATTTAGAAAAAAGCTAATTCGGCCGTAACAAAATATACTAAAGGAAAATGTTACCATAAAGTGACGTAATTATTTTGGAGAGGGCAAGTTATTTAAAAAATGCTTATTTTACCAAGTTAAAGTTTTCAAGACAACAAACAATAATCTTGCACAGCAATGTCTTTTTGGGGATGCTGAAGCCCCCTAGTCCCTCAAATGAATCCGTCACTAATTCTGACAGCTTAGAACACTCACCAATACTTATATAAACAATATATATTAACTTGAATATCTGGTGCAAAAAAGAATAAAATTATCATGCTTTCGTTTTACTTTTATTTCACTTATCACCCAATACTTTTATGCAAATACGTGTGTAAAAACGTACTTTCAAAAACACAAGTTGCCAGTTTTCAGATTCTCTGCTGGTAATTTTTTTGTTAATAAAATAAATTGTTTAATATAGTTGCAAACGATATAAATATTTTTTGAAGAAATGCTTGAAAAAAAGTGAAAATAGAAAAATAAGAAATCTTGGGCTTTAATTGAAAATTCAGCTGTGTTTAGTTTTTTTACTTAATGTTCTATTGTTATGATTTTATATTATTTGGCCAATTTTACTGTAAGCACGTCATTTATGCCTCTCTTAGTATATTTTCTACTCGGGCCTGATAAGCAATATTTTAAAGAGAAATATAAAGAAGGAGACGGGATTAACTTCATAAAACCATGTTTCTCACCATTTTAGGGAATGATTTACACTGCAAATAATTGATTCTTCACCGCCTTTTACGACACGCGAATCTTAATTAAAATTCCGACATTCTCTCTCCCCTCCCTTCCCCCTATCTCCTTTTTTTCTGTTTTCTTTTTTGCTGTGCTTCTATACGTAATGATTTTATGGTCTTTTTCTGGAAATAAAAAATGGATGCAGCGTTTATATATTGGCATTACTCGCTTGTTAGTCCAGAATTTTTAATCACAGTCGCAGTTAAAATTATTCTTTGCTGATTTTTCCCTTTGAGATCACGGTAATTAATGAAGCGAAAAAGAAAACGCTGTGAAAGTCGAAAGTACATTTCATTACTTTTTTACCCTTTCCGGGGTTCCTCAAGGTTAGTTTATTTGAAAGTTAAAAAGAATTAACTCGAGTTAAATTATGCTTAAAACTTTTTTTAAATATTGCTGCATCAGTCTAGAAAAAAAAAATAAGCATATTAACCCATACATAATTCCACACTAATTCTAACTAAACCAAGAATGAAAAAAAAAATTAACCAGTAAAAACGAATTTATCTAAATGAAATCACACTATCTGTCAAGAGAGTTGTCCGTGTTAAGAAGGGCAGATTTTGTTTTTTACCGTTTAAAAATTTAATGCTTTTACTTTGACGTTTCTCTGCACGATAATTAAGTTTTGACAATTTTACAGGCTTTAAAATTACGATACCAGACGTTTTTTTAAGAGTTTAGTTTTGTAGCTGAAATATACGTTCAGTCAGAAAAAAATAAACACTAACGCAAAGTATATCTGACATAACTTAAAATATTTTTAAAAAATTTTTCAATTTCCGTGCCACTCAGGCAGAATATTATGTTTCTGGCCGAATGGCTGATGGAACACATGAATACTGTACTAACCATAATAGCCACACAAACCAGCCATAGCTATAGGGAGAATTAATTACCCAAATTGGTTCTGTATTTTGGAAGCAAGAGCTTATCTCAACTTTTTATGGTAATTTTCGTGTTTAGTTAGACAAAATACTTCGAAAACAACTATGTTTGAGCCCAGTATATTTTTGGTTTGGGTAATGCAGTCATTGTTTGGGTAATGCTCTGGGTGTATTTATGATTATAAAAAAAATAAAATGTTTTAAATAAAAATTTCTGACAACGATTAATATTTGAAATGAGAAAAATCGTCTACAACTTTTAAATTTATTTGTCTTTCAAAATGTCGTACATAAACAAGCTTTGTATCGGGTATGTTTTTTGCGTTTTCTGGAGAGAAATACTCTTAATTAAAAAACATTGTGAAGTGCATGATATCGAAATTTCTAAATGGAAAATAAGCAATATTATTATAGATAAAGGAAAAACCGCCTGCCATTATTTCTTTATGGAAAAAGAGACTCTAAACGAATACCCAAAAGAGATACGTACTGTTTCAAATGTTTATAATGGTTCAACGCAGAACACTTGTAGTAGACGTGTACACAACGTAGAACCCTGTATGACAAATTAATAAAATAAAACAAGATTTAGAACTTTAAAAAAAATCTAAAAAGCATAATGTTCACCAACTTTCGCCGAGACACTGGTAACAAGAAGATATTTGCCAACGAAGAAATCCATTGGAAAATCCTTAAAATACATCTGTCACAACAAATTAATAAAATAATAAACCAATATTTACAACTTAAAAAGCTAAAAAGCATAATATTCACCAGCTTTCGCCGAAGTATGTGGTTCAACGCAAGAACACTTGTAGTAGACGTGTAGTACTCAACGTATAACCCTGTATGAAAAGTATTAAGCAAATGGAAATAACATTGTCACACTTGATGAAGTATAAATTTACATCAGTCACTGCAACAAAGATTTATTTATTATAGAAAAGAGAAATAGGCATAGAAGTATGGTTCCACCATTGCAAAGAGAGTTACAGTAAGGGATTTATGATTATCGCAGGTTTCTCCTACAATTGGAATAAAAAATAAGAAGAATGAAAAAAAAAAAAAAAAAAAAAAAAAAAAAAGTAAAAATCAACTCAACGTACTATCAAGAGAAAATTTTATGTCTGTGATATTCAGTGAATAAATTCAATTTCTTCATGACTTTCAAAGAGTGAAACTTCATCACAAAGCCGCCAGTTTCATCAAGACAAAGGCACCAGTCATATTTCGAAAAGTACCCCTGCGTTCCTCGAAAAAAATGACCGATACAGATATTGCCACATAAACCTTTTCAACATATTTCTGCGAAGTTCCCTGAAGTTTCATCTAAGGACTACTGTGCCTTTAGTCTATTGGAAAGAGTTTTTTTTTTTAAGCGCAAACCCACCGCGATCGATGGACTTAGAAAAATCGTGAAAGAGAAATGGAAATCAATATACCCCTGGAAATTTCAGGAAAAGCCCTTCTATCATGGAAATCACGATTAGACTTATTGTCCAGGAAAAAGGATATCAGATTTAACATTTAAAAGATAGTCTTTACATTTTAACCCTTTAAGGCGCAGTGATCCCCGCTCTGGGAACACCAAACTCTGACGTTTTGACTGCTGTCAGTCACGAAGAATAGATTTGGTTTCTATAAAAATAGTTGCGGGTGACATAGCTCCACGAGAATCCTTTACCTTTTAGCACGCCATTTCCCGTAAAAAAATAGTCACGATTATTTTTAACAGCACTGACATCTGCTGAAAAATGGAAGAATGCGAAGAACAGCTGGATAGATTGCCCAATGCTGAAAAAGGGGCAGCCGCTGCCATAGCTCGACTTAACTACCAGCAAGATGGCGGACGATCGAAACGTTTATCGCGTGCCACAGATCTAGAGACCGTTTTTTGCAGAGATCTTTGATCTCGTGCTCAGAGATCTTGTATCGCGTGCCACAGATCTTTGACCGTTTTCTGACGTGCCAGCTGCGTCAGAAAACGGTCTGTGTGCTGTGTGCTGCGTCAAAAAAGGGTCTCTAGATCTGTGGCACGCGATGAACGTTTCGATCGTCCGCCATCTTGCTGGTAGTTAAGTCGAGCGATGGCAACGGCTGCAATTTTTTCAGCATTGGGAAAGGGTTGCGCCTCAAAGGGTTAAACATACAGCCTTAAAAATCGTTCTAAAAATGTGTAAACACCAACTGTAACATTTACAACGGTATATTTCTTGGTGCTCCATTTATCCTGAAACCTGAAGCAGTTTACTCTTGGACGATTTCTAGTATATGCTTCAAATCGGATTCATTCTAGGCCACCACCTGTCAGGCTTGGGACAGAAGCCATTTGTCGCTGTCGTTATTATCTTAAGGTGTGTTTAAATGAACAGGCCCTGAAAGTTTCACTTAAGTGGCGCAACATCCTGCTTGCAAGCAATTTGTCTTTTCTCTCCGGAACAAATCAGTAGAGAAAGTAACATGTGCTAGAGTAAACAAAGGCTGACAATTTTGAGCAAGAAAGGTAAATCGTACCAAACGCATCGATTATAAAACACTTTCCAATAAAAAAATCTTTATCGCGCCCAACTTGGCGATGTATCGTCTTCAAACATCGAAGGATGGAAAAAGCTGAAAATAACTGTTGATGTACATGTGAAACCCAACAAAAGAACTTTAAATGCTATTACCGGTCTTTAAATTAAGAATGAGTTGTTATAAACATTTACACACTTATTATACTGTAGCTTGAAATGTCTTGTATGAATTAACTGACATAAACCGAGCCTATTGGAATTCCTTTGTAGAAGAACTATAAATGTTACGTATATTGTTTTCATTGGAGAGCATTATTTTGTGATCTTTAAGAACATATGTATCAATTTTGTTTTATTTTAAGCAGGACGAGCCTCTCTAAAATGCAGTTTAAACAATGATTGCTCAGATATCGCAATGTATTGAAATTCTTTTTAGGGTTCCAGTAAAAAAATTGGAAATACTTCGTACATCATTTTCCATAAGGCTCGTACGAATAACGCACATAAATTTCGTAATAATCGATGGATATTTACGGCATTTTAGATTTTTTGCAATGGAAAACTCTCATGCATTTAGGTTATAAGGACAATGATTAAAAAGGAATTTTTAGTGTAGTATTAACTTTAACATGTTCGCTCTCATTTTTGTAAAAACGCGGAAGCAATGATTCTACTTCTCTGACTATCGTTGCTTCTCGGTTTGGTCCTATGAATGCACCAGTAACAATGGGCAATGAAAGGGAATCACAGCCGTTACGTAACTGCATCGATGGGGTTAAGTAGTAGTAGTTGCACAGATAAGATTGTGTTGAAAAGGGTTTTATAAACTATGCCTTTGAACATGATTTAACCTTCCTGTCTCGAAAATTTTCAGTTCTGCGAAATGAGAATAGTTATTTCTATGCATCACGGTGTTCAGCATATCGTGCCAAAATTCAATGAAACAAATGCGGATGTACCCCCCAGTAAAATATCATAACTTCCCGAACAAAAAAAGAACAAGAAAGTATTCTGGGGGAGATTGCAGACACTTCTTGCTAATTAAAATAACTTTCTCGATAGAGAAGGACTGACAGGATAGATGTTTATCTTTCTTCGGAAAACCTAAGGTGGTGATAATTCGTCGGGGAAAGCCAGAGCTGAGCCTAAATGAGAGTATGTGTGAAAACAAACACATGGTTTGATTTCTTTTTAAACAGATGAAATATCTTCCAAAAGCGTAGGCTGAAAGGTATAATTTCTAAGGCGTCTTTTAGTGAGTGACAGATCTACAGCTTACGAAAGATAATACAGCGAGAAAATTTCAAGAGCACGATAAATATTTTGTTAAAATGTTTTTCTTGGGAATGTTCCTTTTACTTCTTCCTGTCAACGGATATATTTGTCACGCGAAAAAATTTCAAATTCCATGTGCCGATGCTGTCTAGTTTGCCATCCTGTTATAATCAGAAAAACTTTATTATTTCATTAACACCAGGACATAATATCTTCTGATTTACAGAAATGTATAAAGTTGTCTTGCAGCGCACATTTCGTTAACCAACCAACTTGTGCATCATGTGATTAACTATGATTATTTCTTCTTGGCCCTCTAAACACAGCTCAGATTTTCATAAAATAAATAAATAAATTAAAAAAAAAAAAAAAAAAATCTTTTTTTTTTTTTTTTTACTCGATGAAGAACTATGTTCAATGAATGATATGACAAGAAACATCCAGTTATGAGAAAAAAATTCAGAGAAATATTTTCATATCACTTTCATAAATTCTTATTCTATTTCCTTGTTTAAAACTTTATTGAACTGAAAATATAACCACGGTGTGATATCAAATTCGTCTTGAAATCTTACGAAAGTTGCCAATATTACAGAATTGTAAGTCACATTGTCTATGATTTGAAAATAATTGAAAATTTTTCATTTTTAATATGACGCATACTCTTTAGCACATTCTTTGCCAATATTCCTATTGCCAATCCATGCGACGTCGTGCAGAAAAATGTTCGGCGGTTAAGTGAGTAGCATTGGTAATTTAGAAACATCAATTCCGTTACTCTATAATAACTATCTTATTGTTTGTACTATCGATATTATTACACTCTTTCCCAGTATCCATTTTTATTATTAATAGTTCACACAAAGAATGCGTATCAAGGGCTTTTTCATATATCTGTATTTTTCCTATCATAGTCTTCCGATATTTAAGGAATACCAATCTGCATGCTGCTAAAAAGATAGATTATAGCATATTAAACTCCTTTCAATTGATTACAGCTCTCTTATATTTCAAGAATATGTAAACATTAATCGATTCTATAGTTTTTCAAACAACTGATTCGTCCCGGCAAAGAAAGAAAAGAAAACATTAGAGACCAAAGTTCCATTTGAGGCAGAAACGAAGTACTGTTTGTAAAATGGTGTTTAGCATTTATGGTGAGGTTTATGGTGTGAAGAATGAGCAAAAAATTAATGTTTGAAGGTACACCAACCACTAGCGGATGGCCCGTTCATCCAACTGAAAGGAAATTTAATTTGAGGAAGTTAGAATATATGCTTTCGAGATTGTGATGAATAGTTTCAACAATTACAACTGCAGCGAAAATTTTTTTTTTTAAATTTTGTAATACCCATTTTTAACCCGAATAAAATGATCAGATCATTGGAAAATCATAAATGCTGTGGGAAAGGTACATCTAACACGACAAACGGCTGCGTAAGACACAGGGACATACATTAATTCTAGTTAATAAGGATAGGAGAAAGGAGTTATATAGAATCTTGTTGATTGTCAGTGGTTGTTAGCTTCTTAGATCAAGTACAATTCTTTCTTTCTGTTTTCTTCTGTTTCAACAAAGATTTAGTATAAGCGGATTCTTGTGATCTATCACAAAAGTCCGACTACCCCCAAAAGTATCAATACCAGTAAATGTTTCAATAAAATAATGGCAGAAGAGATGTAATTGTCAAAAGAATTATTTTTCTTTGGGATTACAAGTTGGAGAACATTTTTCCTGTTTTATAGTTGACTAACTGTGTAGTACGGCATCACCTGGCAGCATTAGGTATTAAGACGTAACTTTAGAAAAATAAGTAAATAAATAAATAAAATAGCCGCTGATGTTTGTTAATCTACTCCTGTGATTAATTTTGACAGCCATTAGTGCATAAAATGATTATGAATTTTAAAAACATAAGTATGCAAGTCTGTGCGATTCTTCAAACACTGTATGTGATGCACTTACCAAAAGAAATTATTTAATTCCCTCAGAAAAATAAGTCATGATAATAAGTTTTTTAACAAAAAAAAAAAGTTCTTGAAGCCTCGTCATCCTAAAATTAAAAGAAAAATAGTAAAAATCATCAGTTTCTACTGTTTAAAAATTAATAATTCCATATCTATAAAACTAAAAATATAATAATAGAACTGCCGAGCCCTGTTATTAAAATTGAAATAAAAATAATAACAATCTTCAAGTTCCACTGTTCAAAAATTAATAATTAAAGAAATCATTACATAATTTCTAATATACCTAAATACGTAAAACCAACTCCGGATACCGTGAACTTTCGGCTATAGTGAAAGTATTTCCTCAATACCGATTTACATACATTAGAAATGTACATAGGATTTTTCGGTTTTAGTGAACCATGACTTCGGTTATAGTGAACTTAAAAATTTTGGACGATAGAGGCAAAGTTGTTCAAAATCCCCCGAACAGTGTCTCTTTTGTGTTTGAGTAGAGAGAAAGATTATAACGCATCTGTTTCAAAATACAGGTGAATTGCCAGTGTCTAGACCACAGACTAAGGATTAATTAAAGATAATTAGTCTATGCTCTAGACTAACTTACTTATACCAAACAAGGGGGGCGGGGGTCATAATTTTTTCAATGCTGTAATGCATCCTACCCTTTAAAAAGCATTCATTAACAAAAGCAGAGTACTTTTGAAAGCGAACTAAAAGTTGAAATTTCGTCTTGACTTTCGACAATTTCATTTTCCATTCTCAATGCAATATCACAGGCTAAAAGCGACAGCACCTTTTGCCAACTGAATGGAATGTACATTATTTCCATAAATGTGATTAATTGTGTTTATATTACTTAACAACTAGTTCTAGAACCATAAAGGTTATCCGTTATGTTTGATTTACTTAATAAACATTCAGTACTTGTATACAATTCAATTTCCTAGTTTTGTATGGTTTTACTGTTATCGGACATCGGAACATCGACTTTGGTGAACTTCGGATATAGTGAACGAAATTTGCCGGTCCCCAGAGGTTCACTATAACCGAAGTTGACTGTATATATATATATAGGTATATTAGAAATTAAGAAAAAATAAAAGAATATATATATATATATATATATGAGACGTCAGATATTCCAGTTCCAGAGTTAAGGCAGGTAAAACGGTTTGTTAGGCATTATCTTTCAGTTACAATATAGAGTGAGAAGAGGAGAGGGGAGACGGGTACGAAAGTCTGCGTGGACTAGTTAGGCAGTTCTTGTGACAGAAATCTCTGGATTTTCAAGGTGCAGGGGTATTTACGCTTACCACACCACGTGGTTTACTAAGACATAACTCCGCCTCTCTCTTATCTCTAATCGAACTACAGACATTTACCAACATGACCCGCATCCGGGACTACAAAGGCGTGGAGACACGTGTACACTAAAAAGAACTCAGAATCGACAACCCGGTGCCTGACAATCAACAAAATAAATAAAACATGGCTCCAGAGCGCGCGTGGCAATTATGACAGGAAAGCAAAACTTACAGTGAAAGTACCCGCTTGAACAATACCCAAACTAGTAAAACCCAAAACCCAAATTACCTTTTTATACATTACATATATATATATACAAGAAAAAGAAAAAAAAAGAATATATATATATATATATACATATATGCATTACGAAATGACTTTGCTGAAAATTGTTACAAAGTGCCTTAATTAAAAAAAATCTTTGAGAATTCCCAGAGCGCCGAGTAGCATGCTTGACTCCCCCAGAGGGTGGGGAGTACCACGAGGCCGTTTCCATTTAAACCTTGTTGCACATGTATTGCAATCGCTTCTTACTTCGGGGGAAGGAAGTGATTTTAACGGAAATGAAAAAGCAGATGGGCAAAGTTTCAAAAGATTTACACCTTAAAAAATATATACATAATTAAAAGAAATAAATTTTAAAAAATATTTTTCAGTTATATATCGAAAAAAATGTTTACTCTGAATCATCATCAGGTTTTTAAAAGGCTATTTTCACAAATAAATTTTTATAGAGGTAATAAAGAGAAAAGACGTTGTAAAGAGCTATTTTTAAATATTCGTTTTAACACTAGAACGGCGGGAGCGGTCATTTTGACCGCAAACAAATTTTAAACGCTCATATTCTTCTTGCTTATTCTTTGATTTCTTGTTGGTTCATTGACTTTTCCTAATTATTTATAAGGATAGTGTAAAAAAAGAAATATTTACTTTTACTCATTAATATTGATTTTGTAAGTATTTATACCTAGAAAGGCGAATTGCGGTCATTTTGACCGCTTTGTTGTCTAAGACTTGATTAACTTTTTTCATTGTCTAAACTTTTCAACTTGTTTCATTGTCTAAGATTAACTTTTTTCATTAAACCACGCCTCGTGATAGATTTAAAGAAATAATGAGATTATTGCGATTCGATCTGAGGTCAACACGATCTGAAAGGCTTCCAACAGACAAATTTGCACTGGTATCAGAAATTTTTGACGCATTCATTGAAAACTGCTTACTCTGTTACAAGGCAGGTGAAAACATAACTATAGATGAGCAATTATTCCCTAGTAAATCATGTTGCTCATTTACACAATATATGCCACAAAAACCAGACATATTTGGTATTAAATTTTTGGATAGCAGCTGATGTTCAATCAAAATATTTGTTGAATGCCTTACCATATTTAGGAAAAAATGAAAGTAGACCTAAAGATGAAACTGTTGGCGAATATGTAGTATGTCGCTTAGCAGAACCCTTTCATAATACTGGAAGGAATATTACGGCGGACAACTATTTTACATCATTAAAATTAGCTAAAAATTTGAAAAAAAAAGACTTAGCCTAGTTGGAACATTGAATCGTTCAAAAAAAGAAGTGTCCGAATCTTTCAAGCCTAAGAAAGGAGAGCTGTATTCAAGCAAAATTCTCAAGCATGATGATATCACACTAACGGCATACCAAGGAAAGAAAAACAAAAATGTGTTACTATTAAGTACTTTACATCCTACACTGGAAGTTGAAAGCAATGAAAAGAAAACGCCAGAAATTGTTAAATTTTACAACTGGACTAAATACGGTGTGGATGTACTTGATCAAATAGAAAGAAAATATACAACTAAATCCGTTTCCCGGCGATGGCCTGTTCAAGTTTTTTATACTATTCTTGAGTTACCTGCAATCAATGCCTGGATTGTTTACAAAGAAACTACCGGTGTAAAAATCAAGAGGCGTGATTATATTTTGAGTTTAGCTGATGAGCTCCGAAAAAACCCTTTTTTCTCCAAGATGTCTCCGTCTCCTGATATCACTCCAAGAACAAACAGTACGCATTCTACATCAAGCAGGAAACGCAAACAGTGCCAAATTAATCTTTGCCGCAATAAAACACTAAATATTTGTTCTGATTGTAAAACGTCAGTTTGTGGATCATGTACTAGCAAAGTGATAAAGACGAGTATCTGTAAAGACTAACAGTACGTAATGTAAGTCATTCTAAAATATCTATATTTTTTAATATATATGTTATTAAAATAATAATAAAATGTGATATATAGTTAAATAGCTTGTGTAGCTTAAATATAATTTTCAATTAGTGGGCCTTATTGTTTATTCTTTTTCTAAATTTTGAATAATCGATACTGTGTATAATTGTAATAAAATGAACGTAAAAAATAATATAAAATAATGATGATCAGAACACGAAATTCATGTGATAAAAATGCGAAATTTAATACTTAAATACCTTATAAACTTACTTTATATAGAAATCTCTAGAATTTTGGAAGATGTAACTGATTTATTGGGAGCGGTGAAAATGACCGCTACCCGCCTTTCGAGGTATATGGAAAACTCCGCCTTTCTAGTGTTAAAAACACAATTCAAGTATGATGTTCCTTTTCTGATGGTACAAGAAATATAGTTTTGGGGCAAAAGAAAGCTGCTGTGTATGTATCTTAGACTGTATGAGAAAGGTTGCCGACAATAAGGGCGAATGTAACACAACAGAGCAATCTACAAGGTTAACTACCTACTCGTCTATCGCTCCCCCAGGTAGTTAGTCTCTGCTCTTTTCCAAGACGCTGAGGAGATAACAATCAGATGAAATTGCGTCTTAATGGGACTTTCGCAGCAAAGGTGCCAACTGAGGAGAAGAGGTGTCTTTCCTGAAAATAACTTCCCCCGCGCGAAACCGGAAGTACGGATGAATGTAACAGGTTAAAAGGGAGATTTCCAGCATATTCCCCATCATCTTTCTAAAAACTTAAAATTATGTTCTGTTCATTCCTACTATGCACATTCCTGTGGTTTCCCCCAGCACTTATAAGAGCGAATCTCTTTCCTTTGCAGGGGCCTGAGTGTCATGGATCCTGGCGCGGGCAGCAAGCGGCCCTGCCTTCGCTTGGCCAACGGCCGCGTTAACAGTGGCGACGTGTCCTCCGAGCCGCCCCCAGCTGCGGTAGCACCGGTGCCGGCAATGTGCCGGCACGACTCCATCAAGATATCCATCGACAACACAAACACGTGCACAGACTCGGTAGTTACCGCGCTGGGGGACCCCGTCAACGATTATATCACTCCCGAGATCAATTTCAGGAAGGTAAGTCGAATGCTATCTTTTGCTACTCTTTAATGTGTATTTGCTGCTCTCTAAATTTCTTATGTGTCAGAACTTGAGCCAAAATAAGAACCCTCCTTGGCAGCTTTACTGTCTTTTTTCTCTCACTCCCGATAGCGTATATCGGGAGGTAGTTAGGTGTTTATTTATTCCTCACTCTTTTTTATAAAAAAAAAAAAAATATTTATTTATGCGAATTATTCCCCAAGGAAGGTGGTAGTCTAATTTCAGACTTCTAAGTATATGATGAGTTACAATTTAATAGAAGCTGTCTTTTTTATGAAAATATATCGAGTAATAAAATTTTATAGTCTAACATGAAAGTGTTATTTCATTTTAGATTTATGAATGCTGTCACGTTATATATAATGCGCAAGGCGCATTAAAATTACACCGTAGGAAATATTTGATACGAATAACATTTTTATGATATCTAAAAATATCACGTTCTTCTTTTGCGCATAAAGTTTTTGCCTCTTTTCGACGAAAGTTTCAAATTTCATTGCGGTATTTTTGACGAATTAATAGATCTTGCAAAATCTTATAAAACTCGGCAAAGTATATTGTCGCAACAGTAATATAGCCGCAAAAAATGCCTTTATTGCATTGGCAAAATTCTCTATTTATCAGCGAAGCGATCAAAACAACTAATTTGATAAAAGTAAAATAATAACTTTTTTACCGTTAAATTATACAAAAAATTTCACTGAAGATATGAGGGTAAACGATGTGTTTGCTAGTCTGAATGCATGAACCTCTGAAAAAAGAACAATTTTATGCGTGCGCGCATCAAGTATCTACTCACAAGGAAAGCTCCCCAGAACTCACTCACGAAATTTGACGAATTTAATTCAGACTCCGGTACACACTTAAATAAACCTAGTGTGAGAAAATCAGGATCTATCTCCCAATAGAAATTAAGAAATTATTAGTTAAAATCGCGCCAATTGCAACCCTTTGGCTAGTATTTGCTGACAGAGCTGGTTAGTCGAAAAAGTTAAAAAGCTCACGGGAATACGCACTCGAAATATCTATATGTAGTGTTTGCTTTTAGCGTGTTAGATTTCAATGTAGTGGAATTTTAAGTAAAATCTTGTTTTTCTATTAGTTAAATTGAAATTCTGCATTATTTTTATTTTGTTTCTGAAACACACTGCAGAAAATAATTTTCTGTCAGATGTACAATAACAGTGCAAGACAGGCCTTTTTTAAAAATTATATTCTGTTTATCCATGTGAGGATATGACGGAACAAATGATAAGCATATGTAATGTTGTTTTTACGAGGAATATTATTCGAAAAATCTGACATATTCTCAATACACAGAAGATTAAATAAGTCTCACAAATTGAAATGTAAAAGTTTTGCAAAAGTATGGGAAAGTAAATGTAGCAGGCTTGGTTGCAAATGAAGAATCTATATAGTATATTACGGGCATCTTTTTAAAAAGTATATATGAAAGAAATTAGAAAATGCCAAATGGCGATAAATCTCTCTTCTGCCAACCCAAACTCACTTTTTATTAATTATGTCTAGCATTAATCTTAGATGATAGATGCTAATTTTCATACATTAGATTTCTTTTGAAGCGTGCTTATGACTGAATTTAATTCGTTACATATCGTGAGTTTCCTTGTGAGTACCATTATTTTGTCCAGTATAGAATACACCAGAAAGAACGGCCTAAAGTTTGTGGTGTGCTGGTGGAGAATTGGTGATGTGATTTGTTAATAGATATTTAATTGTTGGCTATAAAAGAGCCAAAAGCATTTCAGCTTGTAATAATAATAATAAACATGTGTAATCCATAACAATTTTTTAATTGGGTAAGAACTAACATTCAACTAACAACTAAAATTAGAATTAATTTAGTTAGTTGACTAAACCAATAGTTGTTAGTTTATTTACCAGGAGAGGACAGCTCATGTCACTGTCGTTTAGAGCTATGTCCGTCCTTCCGGGAGTTTCTCTGCCACAATTTTGATCCTCATCAAAAGGTGGGGGACTTCTGAATATTGGCATCCCTCGGAAACTATTAGCGAACGCCAAGAGGACTTTTGGAATCCCGGATTTAACGTGCACGTACTCCTCATGTACACGGTGGTTTTTAGTAGTACGCCGATATTAAACCGACAGTTACGAGTCCAACCCCTTAACCACTGGGCTACCACGTCCCTAACAGTTGTTAGTTATATGGTTCAACTAACTCTGATTAACTAAATTAGTTTTAGTTGAACAGAAACCTAAAACTAATTTAGTTGAGCCTAGTTAGTTGAGCCTTCAACTAACAACTATTTTAATTGAAAATTTAGTTGCGTTCAATTAACAACTTTTAGTTTTTAAGCTGAAGATTTAATATTGGACTGTATGCTTGTCCAAAAATCACGATGATAGCAATGTGGTTAAGCGTCTAATTAAAAAAAAAAAATGTATGCTTGCCGGTCAAACTGAAAACGGCTACTGATTCTTTTCGCTTTTCAGAAGACTGGTTAAGTTATGATTCATACATTGTACTTAGAATACAGATTATTCTGTTCTGAGTACAATCGAGTATCCAGCAAAAATTCAAGGGAGGGGTGATAAATAAGAAAAGGCACATTATCAGACATGAGTCGCCCTTCCTCTCTCTCGCTCTCTCTGTCTGTTTTAACTGCTCATTTTTAATTTTGAACCCATGTTTGACGTGTTCTTTCTCATCATTAGAGAGACGCAATGGAGAAAACTCCCCTTCTTTGACCGATGTTGCATCCCTGAATGGTTCCTTGAATGCTTCGCCGGAAACCAGCAATTGCACAAGCATTCAAAGAACCATCCTGGGAAGCAACATGCGTCAAACAATGAGAATATTTTCCGTTGCTTCTTTATAATGATGAGAGCGGACAGGTTAAACATCGATTTAATAGTGGGCTTAAAAGTGCGTTCAGGAGTTGTCCACAAATGATGTCACGCTTGGAGGGGAGGGGAAGGGAGTTCCTGAAATTGCGACAGTTGTTGACAAGTGGGAAGGAGAGGGTAACAATAAGTGTGATATCCTACATTCTGGCCAAAATCAAAACATTTAAAATTAGTAGATTAAATTTTGAAATTACTACCAGAATTTTAGGATACTTTTTTAATGAGGTTAAAATAAATTTCATGTAATTTTTCTTTTGCATTCGCATTCTTTTCTTATCGAAAAAGGCATTTATAGTTGGTTCTGAGAATATTGTAGCAACAGAAATTTTCCACTTATAAAAAGAATCATGCTCACTTACGTCATTAAAACAGATAGTTAAAATTTTTAAATAAAATATGAAAGATGATCTATAACGTAGTGCTTTGTTTCTGAATTCCAAGAATATGTTTATGCAATATAGAGTGACCTGTGACAAGGGGGTATGGTAAAGCATAACAAAGGGTTGGGGGGGGGGCAAAAATATTGATGAAAAATGTAATTGGACGGCCCATCAAGGGGGTGGGTGCGATCGCCCCCTTTGGGTCCGCCACTGTCTGAGTACTTTGTAACAAGTAAATTGAGAGGTGTTTTTTTCGTTTTTAATCTTCCAGGAAGAAACAGAAGGCGATTCTCTGTACGGCACGCCGAAAGAAGAGATGAATCCGGTGATCGGCGAGGCAAAGGCTTCTTTCATGCGGAGTCAGTTGGAAGCCCTTTTCCAGCCTTCCGACAACAAACTAGCCATGAAGCTCTTCGGTAGCAAGAAGGCGCTCATGAAAGAACGGATACGACAGAAGGCCGCCGGACACTGGGTCATACATCCGTGCAGCAAGTTCAGGTAAGATTGAATCCCCCCGGCATTTCAGTGGTACTTATTTATGTGTAACGCGAAAAACTTCTAAGATATTACGTGGAAAACTTTTCTTGAAACCCCTTAAACTTAGATACACTTCAAGAAAAAGTAAATCTCAGAACAGAATTTGCATAATGACTTCGTATTTTATAAGGCATAAATGACTTCGCTTTAAAAACTGAATATTATGAAACTTATGGTTAAGATTTATATTTTTCTTTTCCAAAGTGCATTATGCAACTTGTGCACTCACTTGAGAGAATGAAAATAAAATGCACGAGACATATTCAGTTTCATGAAACCTCAACGTGTAAAATATACATACAAAGTAAACTCCTGGACTGCTAAGAATATGAAATCGAAAAACCAAACATTTTCTTATGAACCGTACCTATTAATAAAACTCATTTCAAGGAGCTGGGAAAGAAGTGCACTTATAAAAAAAAAAAGAATAAAAAATCTGAAAGATACCTTCTGTGATGCATTGAAGAAGCGCACTAGAGCATACTCTACATAATTGCTGTTGACTCTGTCAAAACTATTCAGAGTTGGGGGGTCTTTTGATGTTCGATATTTCTCCTGGCAGTCGGCCAATGTCTTTTCTTTCGGGAAAGGATAAGGTTGTGGTATCCCGAATTCTCTCCGAGAATAATCTCCGGAGGGGTTTTAAGAATGATGATGCTCGGGGCGACTGTTCAATTTGTAAAGCATGAAATTAAGCGACCGAGAAAACGGCACGGTTTGGCTCTATCGCTTCCTCCGGAACTGCTAATAATTCTGATAATTTAACATCTCTTTAGGCTAATCGGATGCACCGTCTGCGGGAATTTAACAACGAATAAAAACTAACAAAAGTGATCTTTGAAGAGAGCAAAGTTTCAGAGAAAAATATTTTGTTGATCGGAGAGGAGAATCGGTGAATGTATTAAATCGGCTGCTTTTTTTAGTCTGTTGTTAACCCTTTGAGGCGCAACCCTTTCCCAATGCTTCAAAAAGGGCAGCCGTTGCCATCGCTCGACTTAAGTACCAGCAAGATGGCGGACGATCGAAACGTTCATCGCGTGCCACAGATCTAGAGACCCTTTTTTGACGCAGCTGGCTGTGCGGCACAGCCCAGCTGATCGTGGCGGCCATAAAGCCGACACCTTCCATGTCTAATCTAGCGGCCAATGTTCTTGCTTGCAAATATTTTCTATTGTATTGTATTTGATGTCATTACTTTGCTTTCTCAAAGTTCTAGGAAACTATCGGTCGTTGAGGTATGGTTCCTTGGACATTTTTAGGTGCTCCGAGATATCCCAGAAAACACACACAGGTTTTCTGAACGTCTATTAACGTTCAGAAGACGTTTTCTGAACATTAATAGATGTTCAGAGAACCTGTATGTGTTTGCTGGGATTAATCTGGCTATAATGTTGTACAATGTTTATGCGGTCTTGATGGGACCAGGGCCACAACTTCGGTGTGTACAATCGGGGCACGCACAAAAGGAATGTGTCGGAATCAGGTATGGTTCCCGAGAGGGGAGCGTCCTAATTAAGGTTTGCCCCGGGTGACGTAAACTCTAGTCGCTGCACTGGTTGGGACACACTCTACAACAATAACATATACAAATTTCGTAACAGTTGATGTCTATTTCCGGCAGTTGGATCATGGACGGACAGACAGACAGATAAACCAAAATCACTAAAACTTTGAAGGACGAACAAAGAAGAAACTTCAAAACACTTCCTCGTTGCATTCGAAACGTAACCCATTAAGTCAAACACAATGGAAATTTAGGGACAACCGTGAAATGCTTCTCGAAATCGCTGTTCTTTAATATTTTCTTAAATCTTCACAGCCACTTTCCGCCGTCAGGTTCAAATAAAGTTTGCAGCAGTAGCAACTCAACTGCCAAAGAATACAGAATTGGAGTTTAAGCTGCTAAAAGTCGGATGTCTGAAGCTGCGTGCATTGTAGCGAGTGAATGAATGCTATTGCGACCTGGAACTAAAAGCAACAATCAAAAATTGCTAGTAGTATATACTACTTCACACACACACTTAGCAATTCATTAGGTGAGAGCATAAGGCCGTGTTCGAAGTAATTGCTGCTGACAATTTCTGAAAAGTTGGGATGTCGGCTCTGGAAATTCGCTTTTCCTGGCAGGCGGCCAATGCACCCCCTCCTTTACCCTTTTTCCGCGAAGTGGTGTGTGTGTGTGTGTTATCGAAGGAAAATCGCGGGGGAGGGTTTTACAGAGACAAGTTTTGTGATGATGATTTTATGACTTCATTCAGATAAGTTATGCACGATATATTAAGTCATTAAACGTCGGGGATATTTTTATGCACTTTTCAAACGTTCATTCTATTGGTAAAATGCATGATTTATAGCTTATATCAGCGGTGGTAAAACTTTCCACGCGCGATTACGTTAAAATATATAACAGTGATATCTTTCTAGACGACTAAAAGTGAGTTCTGCATACTGTATTTTGAACATCAATGGTAAAAACGCTTTTATTTGGTATAATATAAAAATTAGCCTGCTAATTTCTTTGTCATTCTGGCTGCTAAGAGTTGCATTCTTTGTTTTAGAAAGATATTCATCGGGGAGATAAGCAAAACGTCTTCTTGTTCTGTCTTTTTACTTCCTTGCTTGTACGGAGAAAAAGGAAATAGAGTTATCGCGAAAAATTTAGGTATGCAGATATTGATAAAGAAATCGATTTTGACTACATCTAAATTTATTTTGAAAAGTATTTGAGAGACGTCTCAAGGTATGCATGTATGTTCGTATATATGCATGTACAGTCTTCTAATCATCCGTAAGACACCTGGACTAGGTTTTTCCTGACGTCTGTACATAGTACATGTACTTATGGACGTAACTCGCGTATCTCAAAAACTATTAGGTGTATGTGTTGAAATTTTATATTTACAGTTGTTGTAACACCTAATTGTGCCCCTCCCTCTTTGATTCCCATCTACTGGATAGTATATTTACAGGGCCACCCAAAAGAATTTCAATACAATAAGGTCGACAGACATCTTCAATATATTATGTCTTTAGTCCGTCATTGTTTGGGCCACGTCCAAAATCTCGTCAACTGTCATCGACCTTGGCAGGTTTTGTCGAAATGTCGTCAAATTTGGCGCCAAAAATAATTACGTTATTTCACATAATTCTGGACGTAGAATGCTGAGATTTTGTATTTAAAACTATTCTAACAATTTAATTGTGCATCTCTTTTTTGATTGCAATCGACAGGATAATATAATTATAGGGTCACCCAAAACATTGAGGTCTATGGATTCAATTCATTAAAAGTATCGTAAATCACTATTTAGGCTTATGGCCAAATCTTTCAAACTAGCTCAAACTTGGCGGCGTTTGGCAAGATATCGCCAAATTAAGTGCCAAAAAAATATCTTTCAAACTGAACCCAGCTTGCCGATATCTCAAATATTTGGAAAGAAATAGCTGAAAATTAGTATTATTGTAGTGTTTTATTTCTCTTTCAAATGAAATAGGTTTAGATGAAGTGCTCTGAAATATTCATGGTTTAATAGACGTGCAAGGAAGTTATCATCATCAGTTTTTTTTTTTTTTTTTTTTTTTTTTTTTTACTACTAAGAAGACAGATATCTTATGATACCATGAATATGACGCTATGCTAATGTAGTACTGGTAACAACTAAATTATAAGATTGATTTCAGAAATTGCATACAGTTAAGTACAGTTTATTTTAGAAAGTCAAATTTCGGGGAAAAAAATTACAAGCTACACGAAAATATATATATATATATATATATATATATGTGCTATAGAATCCATTAAAAACATCAGTATTCTGAAAATATCTATCTGTTCTATTTGTTTTGCTTATTAATGACGATCGAACATCTCTCTAGACTCAGTCTGCTGTGGATCGTGTTCGATGAAGGGAGCTGGTGTAGGTAAAATCTGTTGTGGCTCCAGTGTCCTTCGTGTTCAAGCGATACCTCTGTTGGTGCGAATGCAGGTGCTTGGTCTGTCATCTGAAACTGCTTGAAAAATAGGAGACCACTCATAGGAGGCAACGTTAGCCTACTTACTAGGCGCCTCCATGCGGAAATAACCAACATCACCGGCCCTCAAAGAGGTCAAGCCTAGAATAGACCGCTGTCCCGGTCATTAGAAAAAAGATAAAATAACTATTCAACATTGAAAACATCAGCATTCTGAAAATACCTCTCTGCTCAATTTATTATGCTGATTAATTACGATTGAAGAGTTTAATATCACTCTATATATTTTGCACTTTAAATACATCCATTTCCTTAATATATCCCAAATATTTTCCCTCCACCTTCAACCAATATACTCAGCCGAAAGTTAAATGGTTTTCGAACTTGTCCAAAGTGAATGCTCCCGTCCAGCAATTTACCTTGAATTGGTTCTTATCGATTACCTGGATTCGGGATAGCTACTTCAGCCCTCTTCATCCCCCCCCCCCTTTTTTTCCCCGGTGAGTCCTTTTACCATTTAATTTGGGTCACGTATAAGATAGGGATAAGAGAGGTACATCACGATGTTTCCGCTGGAAGCGAGCTTTCTGCACTCAGTGATAGATAGCCCGAATTTTAATATTCTTAAGGGTATTAGAGAAGGCAGGGAAGCAGTTAACCCTTTTACGCGCAGTGTTCCCGCTCTGGGAACACCAAACTCTGACGTTTTGACTGTTGCCTGTCATGTAGAATAGATTTGATTTCTATAAAAATAGTTGCGGGTGACATAGCTCCACGAGATTCCTTTACTTTTTAGCACGTCATTTCCCGTTAAAAAATGGTCACGATTATTTTTAACATCACTGACATCTGCTGAAAAATGGAAGAATGCGAGACCAGCTGGATAGATTGCCCAATGCTGAAAAAAGGGCAGCCGTTGCCATCGCTCGACTTAACTACCAGCAAGATCGCACAGCCAGCTGTCGTCAAACAAGGGTCTCTAGATCTGTGGCACGCGATGAACGTTTCGATCTTCCGCCATCTTGCTGGTAGTTAAGTCGAGCGATAGCAACGGCTGCCCTTTTTTCAGCATTGGGAAAGGGTCGCGCCTCAAAGGGTTAAGAGGTGCACTTTTCAGGATGTTTCAGGGGAATTTAAAAACACAGTAGATTTCAGGTTTCTATAGGAGCAACGAGCTGTACATTGAAAATCACAAAATGTGTGATAAGCGTGAAGTTGCTAGTGCAAAAGGTAGAAGATATTGCTTTTTTCGTTTCTCAATCCACAAGCACACTTGAACCTAAAAATCTGGCAGATTGTTAGAAAATTGAGTTACTATTACGCCCAGGTCTAATTAGTTTGGTTTCATTATTCAAAAGGCGCATGGGGTAAAGCTCTTCTTCTTTGACCGGTGTTGTTACCAGCGTGGACGTTTTAATGCAGCTCCAGAACCGAGCAATTGCGCATGCGCTATGCTGGGTCTTCAGCAGAGGATATAAACCCATACTCGGAGGAACAGTGGTCGCAGTAGGGGGGGGATTCTTCTTTACTGCGTCAATGATGAGAGTGAATAGGTTAAACTTGGGTTCAAAACTAAAAATAAACACAAAAAAAAAAAGAACGATCCATCTTTGATGAAAAATCTCTCTCAGAGGTTCGGCAGTCCCCCTTTTGAAACTTTTCTGAATCTACTAAGCTTCAGCGTGAAAATTCATGAGTGACTCAAAATAAACTTATGGGCGTACTTGTGGATTCGCACAGAGTTGACAATGATTCTTGTCGAAACTCCGGAAGATTCGGCTTAATTGATAGCTATAATTAAGGTATACGAATACTTTCAAGCCTTTTTTTTTCTTTAAAAAACTGGTAATGAAATGATGATTTTAGGTGTACATTAAGACATAAACAGCATAAAACAAGTCTCTGAAACATTTCCATATTTCACTAGGGAACGCATTTAAAAAAAAAGTACAAATTACATTCCTTTTTTTCATTTTTTGTAGAAAAGAAAACCATACTGTAAGTACCCCTTCATAGTTACAATATCGTAATCTCAAGTTTTAGATTGGTTCACAATTAGAGACACATGGCCTAATGATGCTCGGTCAAATGTTTGAACTGTTCAAATCTGTGCCAAATAAATACACTCAAGTAGTTCGCACTTGGATACTCTTCAGTTTAAGTATGAAACTTAAACGCCTCGATGTTATTTCTACTTAATCGAAAACACCGGTGAACTTCTGTAGTGGCGTAGTGAGGGGGATGCAAGAGGGTCTATATCAGCGCATTGAAATAACATAAATAGCTTTGTAACGAAACACGTATTGACGAAAATTGGCGGTGCAAAACATACAAAAAAGAGCATTGCAAAGAAAGACAGACACAGAGAGAAAGTGCAATGATACAGTTCGCATTAATTCGCTGGAATAGACAATACAACTGTTAAACTAACAGTACGAGCACTTGAACAATTTTAATTCCAATAAAAAACAATATCCTTCTCCTCTGCTGGGCTGTGAATGGTTCTTTACAATGCTCTTCTTTGCAAATGTTACACGCCGGTAATTTTCGTCATACGTGTATCGTCCCAACGGCATTTTTGGTTTAGTAATGTACTCATCAATTTTCGAAAGAAAAAAAAGCGGGTTTCGCCATTCGAAAGTTTCAAAAGCTTTTCACTGTAATCGTAACCGTGAGAGCTGTATTTTTTTAAGCAGTGCAGATCTCGAGCGTATACCTCTGAATAACTGCATCTGAAATCATTAAGAACATTACCAAGCTTTTGAATAAATTTTAGTCGATGAATAATTCAAACATACATACCAAACCTAAGCTTAATCGAATGCGCCGTCTGAACGCTAGCGCACTTTCAATAATTTCTCCCCATATGTCATAATGTAAAAGAAATCTTTGTCATAGCCCTGTAGAGAAACTATAAGTCTTATACACATCAAAATCAATACCGGTCTTACGATGGTGGTTTATAACATGTATACCCATTTTGAGCTCAATCGAATGTGCCGTTTAAACGCTAGCGTACTTTCAAGAATTTCCTCCCATAGGCCATAATGTAAAAGAAATTTTTGTCGTAGCGCTGCAGAAAAACTATAAGTCCGATACACACCAAAATCAATAGAGAAGGACAAAAAAGTTTGGGAACCACTGCTCTAGATCAAGATTTTCTCAGTTTTAGTTCGAAATGGCCCCCCTTTCGACGATGGCACCCAGACTTTGCTTACCGTGCACGCCGCCCCTTCTCAGAGCTTAGAATTAAAACAGATAAAATTTGTTCATATCAATCACTGAAAAACATGTTAACAATGATCATAAAAACAAAAACACTGAAGATCAATTTCATTAAATATGGATACTCTAAGTTTTTTTAAGACTCGAAAATTGAATTTAGTTTATCATTTTTGGATTTTTCTTTAACCTTCATTTAATCTCGTCATTTTTAAGCATCTTTTATTTAGACCCTCCAAGGCGTAGCTTGAAAACGAGCAAAAATATTTTTCTTCATATTGTAGCTGTTTCAATGACAAAATTAATAATACTAAAATTATAAACAAAACCTATATGTAAAAACAACTTATTCCTTTTTTGTGTCGCAAAGAAGTTAACTTTTTGGCAGTGACTTGAAAACTGTCGACTCCCGTGAACTTTAATTATGTTGGTCCAGAAGTTAAATGATTCATTTTTAAAACATAACACACTATCAAAACTACAAATTATCAAACATTTAATGATTTTATTATCTATCAGGTTAATTAGAGAAGGTAGGATTTGTGTATCATTCTGTTTTGAGAAGTGTAATAATTACCAATATCTAATAATTATTTATATTGTTAATTTAAAAAGTTGAAGCTTTATTAGTATAATTAGAAATAATAATTATTATTTAGTTTATTTCAAATTTTGGGGTAAAAAACATCTCTCTTGTGAATAGTATTTGGTTTATATATAGGGAATATCGATGTGTACCTGTTCTTCGTACGGAAAAGATCAAATACATGGATCATCCGGATTAATTGTAACAACCCTGTCCGGAGAATCAAAATATTCGGATTTTCAAAAAGAACTTAAAAATGATCATATGCGTTCATATTAAAAAGAAACCTTGCTAAAATATTTAATAATTCACTTAGGGTTAAATAATTGGAGCAGGTAAATAAAACCAATAATTAATGTGAACTTATTATGCATTTTAAGGAAACAATATGTAAATAGATATGTACTTACATTATACTGTACAGTTTATACATTATCACAATTTAATGCAGTTTAAGTAATCTAAAAAATATTTTCATATGTGAAAGAATTATAATTAAAGAAAATCTAAATAAAACTTGCAAGCTTTGAAGTTCAATAAGTTTCATGTGTTTACTTTTGTAAGCACAAAATCGAGGCATGAACCAAAAACAAAGACACATACACTAAGAGCGAGCAGGAAGTTGTTTTGGGTCTAATATGGAAACCTTTTATCTGGCTCATAGCAACAATTAGGTGACAAAATAGAGGTTGAGAAAAATTGATTTAAATATTTGCACCAGTCGGCACTGGAAATGGATTCTCTTATTAATATATCCCTTTAACCCCCCCCCCCCGCAGTGTTTGTGTTCTGTCAAGCCTAAATGAGGGGCATCTACCTATAGGGGGGAGGGACGGTTGGGCGAAGGACTTTTTAAGGGAGTCAAATGCATATTCACGTAACATCTGTAGAAAATCGCCCAAAACTCTAGACCACTAGATCGACAGCCACATGAGGAGAAAGAATTCCCCATCTGGACAGTTGGAACGGAGCGGTGGCTAGAGATTCTTACATCGAGGAAGTTTTTTTATATGACCACCCTGTATTAAATACATATTTTTTACTTTTAACTGTCCTCTCCGCTTTACTAGTCAGTGAAATTTTCTACTAATTTCCTTAATGTAGCGATTTTGTTTTATAAAATTTTAATTAATTTAGCATTCTTTCTCATTTTAATTAGACTTTTTCTAATTGCTGAAAATTGATTTCATTTTCTTTCCAATGATAATAATAAAAAAAAAATATGGATTTTTAAATAACCATGATTAGAGGATTGAGATAGCAACACGAAGTTACATGTAGAGGAACGCGAAAAAAGCAAAATATTTAAATATTCTTTTATTACTCAACAATGTATGTATTTGAACCATATATTTTAACTATGTTTCGACAGCATTGCTTTTATCTTTTTAATTTTCTTTTGGGAGGCATACCATATCTTAAAAAAATTCTTATAGTCTGTTGGTTATTACTTACTTCTCTTGCGCCTCACTTTATTCAAATGTATAGCTTTCTTTCAGTTCACGGAATTAAAAAATATTTTTCTTAAAATAAATACTTTGTGTTCTTTTAAAGCTGTAAGACCCTAACACATTTCTAATAGATCAGACAATATGTAAATATAAACTAGCTTTACTGCCGTCTCTACTTGCGTTTTTGAATCATTTGAGTTCGTATCAGCTGAACCCTTTCTTAGACTCTTAACTGCTGTCTGTTTCTTTTAATATTTCTTTTTGTGCTCCTTTAACCTTTTCTGTTGCATTTCTGCTCTATATTTATATTTTATGATATATAGTTCAAAGAGACTGACACTTTTAAATCACTAATCAGTGGATAATTAATTGCGTAGTTCTTTCTAGATTATATTTTTCTGAAAGTTTTTAGTCGGATTACCTCCGTAAATATACAATGAAAAAAAAAAAAAAAAAAAAAAACTTGGCTGTATAAGCCTCGTTAGGAGGAGACCCCCCCCCTAATTTTTTAGTTTCATTATTGCCATATTAAAACGATATTAATTGACTATGTCATTTTATCTCTCATCTTTCGTGTATTTCGCCTGGTAACCCTATGTTGAAATTTTTATGATTGTAACCTATTTATAGAAAAATACATGTGATGCATATTCTACAGCTTAGAAATATTGTAGCAATAGATTAAAGCTGTTGTGAACTAATAGCATTTAAATATACGTAAAATTATATCGCATACTTTTATGTCGCTTTTTTGGGACACATTTTTCGGACAATTTTCAATAAAAGGGGGTGAGAGATAAAATGAATTAGTCATTAAAATGTAATGAAACTACTTGGGAAAAGTTCCCATATTTTGTTGCTGTACAAGAACTGAGTAAATTTGACGAAAGTGTAAAATTGTATTTTTTCAAATGGTATTAAGATATTTAGCATAACAGTCACTTAAAACCAAGACAATGAAAATTCACCCAATTTTATTAGCGACATGCTGACTGCAGAAGAAATCTGTGCAATGAATTTCATTAAACAAAAACTATGAAAAGAGAGAAATGACGAGAAAGGAAATTCTTCTTTTATTTTGTTTAAAACAATTACTCCGCTAATTAAATTGGAAAAAGTTTTAAAACTAGGGGGCTAGGGGTTCTTTATTTTTAACATTCGAACTTTTGGAAACTTACAGAATTACCCTAATGGGTTGTGTAAGAAAAAAAAATAAGAGTATTGAATAAATATAAAACTATTTAACCCTTTGATGCGAAACCCTTTCCCAATGCCGAAAAAAGGGCAGCCATTGCCACCGCTCGATAGCTGGCTGTGCGGCACAGCCAGCTGTCGTCAAAAAAGGGTCTCTAGATCTGTGGCACGCGATGAACGTTTCGATCGTCCTCCATCTTTCTGGTAGTTAAGTCGAGCGATGGCAACGGCTGCCCTTTTTTCAGCATTGGGCAATCTATCCAGCTGTTCTCGCATTCTTCCATAATCGTGACAGTTTTTTTTGCGGGAAATGACGTGCTAAAGAGTAAAGGATTCTCGTGGAGCTATCACCCGCAACTACTTTTATAGTAATCAAATCTATTCTTCGTGACTGGCAACAGTCAAAACGTCAGAGTTGGGTGTTCCCAGAGCGGGAACACTGCGCGTTAAAGGGTTAAACTAAAAGAGAAAAAATGAAGAGAGTGCGCGAGTGCATTTTTTTTGCGTTTTCGTACGGCGCGCGTTTTTGACTACGTTTCTCGCCGCAGTCCGTGGTGTGGGAGAAGTTGGAGTGTTTTCTCTCCCTACTCTGTTATTGCATCCGATCTCTGTGTTCGGTTTCTTTCTATCGATCCGGGAGGCAGGGTGAGTGTCCGCAAGGAGAAGCCTCTACCTGTTAGCTGGGGGAAGGCACCGAAAATAGAAACACGCGACGCATTTAGGGAAATAAACACTTTCGGGGGATCCGTAAAGGGCCGGAAACGTACTGTTGTCAAAACTGAGAATTGTACATAGCAAGGGCAGCGAAATGTATCTATTAGAGTCTTCCACAACAGATTTACTATGTACTTGCAGGTCATGTCCAACAATAAAATACCTATTGCCTACTTACCTGTGGCGGACCCAGAAAAGTTTTAAGGGAGGGACGATAAGCAGGACGAACAGTATTACCAGCATTTTTTTTTTTTTTTTTACCTGTTCCTATTTAATCTTGAACCCTTGATTAACCTGGTCGCTCTCATCACTAAAAAGACGCCACAGAGAAAACTCCTTTGGCCGACGACGTTGCTTCCCAGTTTAACAGAAATATTATGACCATTATTTATGTTTAAAAAAAAAGCATGTCAAACAGGGTTTAAATAAAAAAGAATTCTAAAGTTAAACTTTTGTTTTTGGCAGTCAGGAAATATATCTTTAGGTAAGAAAAGTCGCATGAAAACTTAATATTTTTTTCCCTTCTCGGCTCCTGAGCTGAATGTGTTTGTGTTTTAAGGCAAACCTGCACGCGGGGTATCTGCCTAGGAGGAGGGATGCCTTGGTAGGAGGACTTTCTAAGGGGTTCTAACGCGTATTCACGTTACATCTGGAGTAAACCTACCAAAACTCCAGACCGTTAGATCGACAGCCGCGCGATGGGACCCGAACCCGGGACCTTCACACCTCGGCCGTCTACCATTTTCAGTGGCATAAACACTGTGCCATGGTGAGGCTGCTCCTGAGCTGAAAACCAAGATGAAATTTTTTTGTTATGTGGTGGTATAATATCTTAATAACATATGAAAATTTAAAACGTGTTTCTGATAAAAACATGTCGAAAAAAAATTCATGATGCTTTTTAGCAAATCCAATGCTTATGCAAAACTACAGAAGATATACAAATTTTGATTACATTTTTGGAATCAGCTTAAAATGTTACCTCTATAAACAAATTTTCGCTTCAGTAACTTTTACAGGTAAGGAGTTATTTAAGAAATTCAGAAAAAAATGGTGCATCTTGCAAAAAACTTATAATGATTAATTTTTCGGTAATTAGTTATCGTAGAACCATCAAAAGTGAGATTTGCTGTTATCCTATCCTATAAATCATCTGCAGAAAATTTAAGGAAAATCTGAGATGGTGTGGTGAACTGCACAGTTTGATCTGTCGTGGAATGACTCTTCTGAAAATACTCTTCATCTAACTTGGATTTGTTGAATTGTATATTTGTGATTATATTTCCTCCAATGTATATGTTTTCTCCCATCATTATTGTTTTGTGGCAACACCAAATTTAGTATGTGCCAGTGGCAACAGGTTTTGGTTGTTGTCAGTAGTCAGTATGTAATCTTGCTTGTAGCATGGAGTGTGTATTATGATTTTCTTTAATATATTTAACCCAGAATGAGGCTTGCCTAATAAATGTTTCAGCTGATATTAATTTAGATTCCTTTAGGTTATGGCCACCAGTACGCTTAACTGCGTCATGAATTATAAGCACGGTGGAAACGAACTTAGCGGCGATCGTTAAGCCTAACTGCGTAACAGCACGTGAGAACTTTTGCGATAGATCAGAACTTTTTTAAACTAAAAATGGAACACGGAGGAAAAATTCCTGTTAAGCCTTTAGTAGGTAAAAGTGACTGGCCTATCTGGAAGTACAGAATAAAGTTCGTGCTAAATTATTATGCAGATGCCTTGGACATCGTAGAAGGAAGATTAGGTAAGCCTAAGGAGCCAAATGCAACTGATGCTGAAGCAATCAAAAGCAAATATAAGGATGATCTAAGCAACTTTAAAAAGGCAAACAACAGCGCTATGATGGTGCTGACGAATTCCATGACGGAAGATACTCTGCAAAAAGTCATGCGATTCAATTCCGCAAGAGAGGTGTGGCTGGAGCTGCAGAAGATCTTCGAGGATTCGTCGGACAACCAACTGTATAGTACGTGCTTACAATTTTTCAAATTCAACTGGTCAGAAGGTGATATGGCAGATCATTTATCAAAACTGAAAAATTTATGGAACGACCTGAACAACGGACTGGAGAGTAAGAATGAAAATAAACTTCCGGAAATGTTGTTAATTTGCAAAATATTAGATACTCTTCCTGTAAATTATCGATCATTCAAGTCAAGTTGGCTACTTCTAAGCGATGATAAAAGAACATTAGATGAATTAACGACTCAATTATGTACCCATGAAAGAGAATTAAGGAAAGATTCAAGTGGTGCTGAAATTAAAGATCAAGAAGCATTAGCAGTTAGTTCAGATCGCAAGCATAAATCATTTCCCAGCAAGAAAAATTCAAACAAATGTAATTACTGCCATGAAATGGGACACTGGGTTAAAAAGTGCAAAAAGTGGATAGCAGATGGAAGGCCCCCAAAAGCAAGCCACCAGAGTACCAGTAGAGGTAATAATAATACTGCTGTAAATATGACACTATTAGCTGTCGATGATGAAATTTTCTCTGCCGAAACAAGTTCTGAAGACTGGTTTATTGACAATGGAGCTTCAAAACATGTGACCAATAACAGTTCATACTTTATAGAGTTTCAGAAATTTGAAAATCCCCACAGCATCACAGTAGCAAATGGCAAAACATTACCAGCAGTTGGAAAAGGAACCATTAGGGTAATGACAACTGTGAAGGGAAAGAACCAAATCAAACGCTTAGAAAACGTTTGGTATGTTCCAGAAATCAGCAAAAACTTGTTTTCTGTCCTTGCTACCCAAGATAGAAATCAGAACAGCTTATTTGAATCAACCTCTAAAGATTGCTTTTTGAAGATTGATGGTGAAGTAGTCCTGCATGGCAGACGAAGTGTTGGAGGTGGTCTCTTTAAGGCAGTTATGAAGAGCTTAGTTCCAGAAACCCAAGTTGATGTGAACATGACTGTGAGTGATGATTCGATTCTTCAACTTTACCATGAGAGATGGGGACATCAAGATAAGCAGCATATCAAGTCCATTATTGAAAAGGAATTGAACATCAAGGTCAAGGCAGATACAAAATTATGTGAAGCTTGTGTGTATGGAAAAGCTCACCGTTTAAAATTTGGAACGAGAAAGCAACCTACCAAAGCTGGAGAATTAATCTCAACAGACATATGTGGGCCATTCGAAGAATCATTTCGAAGATTCCGATACTTCGCAGTCTTCAAAGACCACTATACAAAATTTAGGTATGGTTTCTTCCTGAAACACAAGTCGGAAATAAAGGATGTGATGGAAGAGTTCCTAGCCCATGCTCAAAACCTTGGGCATAGGATTAAAGAGATACTTAGCGACAATGGCGGTGAATTCGATAACCAAGAAATCCGAAGAATTCTGAAGAAACATGGAATAAGTCAGAGGTTATCAGCTCCTTATACGCCACAGCAAAACGGCAGTGCTGAGAGAGAAAACCGAACTATTGTCGAAATGGCCAGAACGTTGAAGTATTCAAATGAAGAAATAGAATTTCCAGCATCCCTGTGGGCAGAGTTCATCAATACTTCAATCTATATATTAAACAGAACGGGTAAAACCTCAGAACCTAACTCAAGTCCCTATGAACTATGGATGAAAAAGAAACCTAGAATCAAACACATGCGAATTGTAGGATCCCCCTGTTATGCACATATTCCAGTTCAGAAGAGGAAGAAGATGGATAGAAAGGCTGTTAAAGGTTACCTCGTCGGGTACGATGGGGACGAAAGATACCGCATCTACGTCAAAGAAACCAGAAGTGTTATTTGTTCAAGAGATGTTGTATTCAAAGAAAAACCGGCATTGACAGACAACGTACTAACATTGCCTCCCCAGCAAGTCTGTGAAAGAAATTCAGAAGAACACGATGCAAAGGAAGCAAATGTACAGGGAGATCTACAAGAAAAGGAAATCGAAGAGACAGAACCAAAAGAAACCAGGCCCAAAAGAGAAATAAAACCACCAAAATGGACAAAGGATTACATTATGGAAGACTCATCAGAAATAAATAGAATAGTAGATGAGGAAGCATACATTTGACAACTAAGGAAGTTGTCCAAGGAAGCACCACAAAATGATCCTGAAACATTGAAAGAAGCCTTAACATGTCCAGATGCAGAAAAATGGAAGACAGCCATGAGAGAAGAGCTAGAAAACTTACAACGTAACAATACTTGGGAAATAGTACCGAAGCCAAAAGATAGAAAAGTTGTAAAGTGCAAATGGGTCTTTAAGAGAAAATTTGATGAAGATGGACAGATACAAAGGTATAAAGCAAGACTTGTTGCCCGTGGTTATACCCAAGTGGAGGGAATAGATTACAAGGAAACCTTTTGTCCAGTAATAAAAACAAAGTCTATAAGAACCTTGCTGGCATTCTCAGTTGAACAAGATTGGCAAGTGCACCAGCTGGACATTACAGCAGCATATCTGAATGGAAAATTGTCTGAAACAATTTTCATGGAACAACCCCAGTTAGACCTGAATGAAAAACCAGGCGAAAAAGTTTGTCTACTCAAGAAGAGTCTTTATGGTCTTCATCAATCTGGCAGAGAATGGAACATGTGCCTTGATGGTTTTCTAAAGTCTATAAACTTGACCAGATCAAGAGCAGATCCATGTGTTTACTTTAACCACCAAACAGATCTGATTGTGGGTGTCTATGTAGATGACTTACTTGTCATGTCCAGTAAGTATCCAACAATTCAGAGATTCAAGGCCGAGATAGGTGCTGTTTTCGAAGTAAAGGATTTAGGAGAAATTCATCATTTGTTATCAATTAAGATTACTAGAAATAAAAATGAGTCTATGACTCTTGACCAGAATGCTTACATTAATGAGCTGCTTGAATCAACTGGCATGTCAAATGCTAAAGGCGCTTCGACACCATTAGACCCTGGTGTAAAGTATATGCAAGCACCTGAAGACAGTATGTTAAATGCTGAAGGGGCTTTAAAATACAGACAAGCAATTGGAGGACTCTTGTACTTGGCAGGGGGAACAAGACCTGACTTAGCTTTTGCCACCACCTACATGAGTCAGTTTAATTGTTGTCCAAGTAAAGAACATTGGACTGGTGTACAGCATATACTTCGCTATTTAAAGCAGACCAAAAACTTGAAGCTAACCTTCCAAAAGACTGGAAAAGATTTAGAAGTATTCTGCGATTCAGACTGGGCTGGAGACAAAATCGACAGACGTTCATTTAGCGGATATGTGGTATTGCTTGCTGGTGGAGCTGTTTCATGGAGTTCCAAGAAACAGAGGACAACAGCACTTTCAACTGTCGAAGCCGAGTATTTCTCAATGTGTCATGCAGCAAAGGAGGTACTGTGGTTTCAAAACTTTTTGCAAGAAATAGTGAATGAGCAGTTTCTAAAATATCCACAGAATATATTTGTGGACAACCAAGGTGCTATTTCGTTATCTAAGAACCATGTTACTTCTGAGCGAAATAAACATATTGAACTCACACATTTTTTTCTGCTTGAAAAGGTTGAAGAAAAACTGTTGACATTTACTTATGTGCCTTCTGGGTCAAATGCTGCAGATATGTTGACTAAGAGTGTGCAAACTATAAGCCAAAGCCTCGGGAGCTGGAGTTGAAGCCTTGAGAGAATTTTGTACTTAATTTATATTTTTCTTTTTACAGCTCTAAGTACTACAGAACAAGTTTTTCGACCTCTTTATCCCCCTTTTTTCAATTAAAGCCGAGATTTAAAATATTAGCTACTTATTTTTTAAGCCCTATTTATTAAGTTTTCAATTGATTCTTTTCACCCTTTAAGGGGACAATGGATGTTAATATTCAAAATTTTCAAATTTGAATTTATACTTATAATCATATGTAAAGCCGTTTAACATAAAATCATAGTTGTTTAACATAATAGTTTGCATCTATACTGAAATTAAAAATTAAAAAACAAATACTTTTTTTATGAAAAATTGATTTAAAAAAATATGCCTTCTATTTTTATTTAAAATATCCCATGCGCATTCCAAATTTATGAAAAGCTATAATTTTTTAAATATACAATTGCAATGTATGTATGAACATATCTGTGCATTCATTTTTATGTGTGACAAGAGTAAGCTTGAAAAAAAAAAAAAAAAAATTCATGTTAGATGCAGTTGTTTTTAAAATTTTCATCCTACTGTTACATTTAAATTCCTATATTTCTATTAAATAACCTTTGTTTGAAAATTTAATGCACAATTATGTTCATACATGCATTACAAGTGTACTATAAAAAATTATAGCTTTTTATTAATTTGGAATGCGCATGGGATATTTTGAAAAAAATATTGAATGCTTATTTTTTTTTTCTCAAGACATTACTATATTTTTTTTAAAAAAGATTTAATTTTTTATTTTTAGTATTTATGTAAATTTAAATCTCTTTTTTTTTTAAATAACGTATAATTTGAAACTAAAAATTAAGAAAGAATAGTTTTCTATTTTAAAGCCCCTTGTGCCCTAAGTTCCTGCTTTATCTTTAGACTAATATACTCTTTAATTTGTACTATTCGATGTTCAACAGTTTTGACTAAAGGTTACGTGAAATTCACTACACATTTTACTCCGTTCAAACCGTACGTTTTCGTTAGGTGTGTCAAGATAGCATAAAAAACAAATTCTTATGTGCAAACTTCATAGCCTTCAGAAAATATTTTATTCGATATGGATACTTGTGAAGTTCCACTGTGGAATATTTTCCATGCTACATGGATGTATGCATTTCACATCCAAACCTTAAGCGGCCTTAAAAGAAAAGAAAGAAATAATAATAAAAACTTGAAAAGTGTATGTGTGTGTGTGGGGGGGGGGCACAATTGCATTAAAAACTTGATCTGTACCCGCTGAAAATTTTTGTTACGAAAATCTCTGCGCTCAAGAAAAAATTCCAGAAACTAGTGAAAAAGTAATTTTTCTTTTTAAAGTAAGATTACGCTCCTCCGTAACAGTCCTATGAAATGAAAAAAAAAAATAAAAATAAAATTTTGCGATTTGTTTCCTAGGTAGTATAACCCAGGGCTTAAATTGCATAAGAGCTCCCCGGAGCTCAGCCCCTATATACTTCTTGTTTTAGAGGGATTTTTTTCATATTAGGTAAAACCCAGCGGAGCTCATGAATATGGCACTCCGGAGACCACCAGTACATTCACTGGAAATTTCCCCCCTTTTCACGCTCAAACCGATTATAGAGGACTGGCCAATCAGGACTCGTTTCACCGATCTGAGATTCCTGAGACCAACAGATTTTAGGTCTTCTACTATCTACCATTTAGATGTATTCAGGCTAATTTCAGGCAACATCATTTCACAGTTCTGTAAAATAATGAAAATATATCCAATACTATTGTTGCAGAATACTCTGCTTGTTTCCCTGGGTTCGTCGCTCTAAAGTTCAGTAGGTGTAGAAAGTTTTAGAAAAGAGTCCACTTGCCAGGATGCAACTCAAACTTTATTGCTTCTTGATCTTCGTCGAGCAATGAGCTGTACAAAATTCACGGGCACTAACGGCTAGTAGCTCGTTTATAACATTCCATTCAGTACCGAAGCTTTCACAAATGCTGTAATTCTCACACAAAATAAAACACTTCTCCGGCAAAATTCAGTGAAAATATACAAGGGATATCGTACACAATCCCTCAAGACATAGCAATCAAGAATTTACCCACAGCACTTTAAAATCAGCTTCGAAAAGCAAGAGAAAACACCGTTTCTATTGAGTCAATACAAAGCGTAACACAGCAAACTCACTCGACGAAAACTCAATCCACACTGACTCGATCGGAGCAGCCCGGTTCCTTTTATACTTTCCGACGTGCATTCCAGAAAACTCGGGACCTCTCTAACAAGTCCCCGAACATTAGCGTTTTGATTACGTCATAGAAGAGAAATATTAGGCTATTATACATGGTAATGCAGGAAAACCATCTTTACAAGCCCCATTGGGATAATCGCGCCAAGTGAACAAATTGTCGCCAAGATTGGCGACTTTTAGCGAAATATCACCAAATTTGCCACCAAAAATAAGTCCCCAAAAGTGAAGTTACCGAAGGCCTACGATCCACATAGAACCGCCATAGGAAATCAATGAGGAAACCAAAACCTCCGTATCTCCGGCTCTAGTTGGCCGATTTTGATGCAACAAAAAGCAAAATGTAACTATTTGACTCGTAGAGTACGAATTTTGAACTATTTTAAACTCCAGAACAGGGTTGCCACCGAAAATTCGTAAAACTATTACATTGAAAAATCTTTGACTTATCATTATTTTAAAAGAATGTACTATTTACTCCCGTAATTCAGGGGTCGCGGTGGTTAACAGCACACGTTTTTTTTCCCTTCGAGAGCCATTGAAAAGTGGCTTAAGTCAACGGTATAATTATCTCCATATCTCTGACACTTTTTAAGGTATTTTTCTCAAATTTTGTATGTACATCATTAGTGTATGGGGTACATTTTACTAGTAATAGGGAACTGTTTTGTACGGGGGTCGTGTACAAATTAAAGAAGTGTAACTTCTCTAATAGATAAAGAATTAAAGCCCGTTACCACCTTTTTGGGACACCCTGTATATTGTACCGGTACTTTCACTAAACTTTTAATTTGCTTAAAGGCTTTAAGATTGCCCTGCAGTTGTATAGATGCATGTATTCCACCCACACGTTTACGAGAAAGCAGATAAAGTATAAATACGTGGTTGAACCTCCAAATTGGACACCCCCGTAATTTTGACACTCCCCTAAGTTGAACACTTTTCTGGGGAAAGGAACGTGTCCACAATATAGAAATATATCTCTATAACTCGGACCCCTCTGAAAGTTGGACACTTTTTGACGGAACCGCAGGTATCCAACTTACGAAGGTTTCACTAATATATATATATATATATATATAAGTCTGGTATGTAATGGTCGAAATTAATAGAAAGATTTGTGTTAAAACATGCACGTAAAAAATCAGCACAGAACGTACGGTGATTATGGGTGGTAAAAAAGGGTCTACCCCGGGGATGGGCAAACTTTTTCGGTCGCAGGCCAAAAATCGAAAAAAAATAAAATTGGCGGGCCAAAATAAATTTTTCTAAAATTTTAAAGTATTAAAATTTAAATATGTTAATGAGATGAATGAAATTGCGATTTCATTTTTAAAAGTTCCTTATATTGAGGTTCGAAGTGAGATGTACTGATTCTAAGGAATGAGGCTAAATGCTCATCTGCCAGTCTACTTCTGAAAGAATTCTTTCTAAGGTTCATAGTTGAAAACACTTATTCACATATATAAGATGAAACAAACATAGCACTGATTTTCTGGGCGGGAAACTTACTTTCGATAATGATTTGTAAAACTCTAGCTTTGGCATATTTAGAAGCAACTGCTTGAGATGACTGTTAGATTGCAACTCAATTAATCCAAGCTGCCAATCCGATCTCACTGCTTCACAATTTACGTTGAAAGGCATGGTAAAAATATCCAATTCTGTTTGATTGGCACTGAAAACTTGAAATCTGCTTTCGAACTCAAAATGCAGTTTTTTCAAGCCATCTTCATAATTCTTAATATGGATATATGATGTATAAATATATATTTTCTTTTAAATTCCGTCGGACCGGCAAATTAAAATTCTATCCGCGGGCCGGATAGAACCGCCGGGCCGGATTTGGCCCGCGGGCCGTAGTTTGCCCATCCCTGGTCTACCCTTTTTTAGCTTCTAACATCCACACAGGCAATAGAGTGGAAGTTGGAACTATTCAAGAAAAAGCAGTTGTGGATGGGTGTACCCTTTTTACCACCCAAAACGTACATACTATGCCTTTTTAAAGGTATGTGAGTTAAGAATAAAGTTCTTTATTTATTTTGATAATTAAGATATAATTTCTCATTTCCCCATAAATATTACCATTAATGTTACGCAACTGGAAAATTTAATGTCTTATAAAGATTTTTTCACTTACATCTAATTATTGTTGGCAATGTAAACAAAAGATGGATTTCCGGTATCTGTTAGGATGATTAAAATGAATTCAGCTAAACAGCCTTCATACATTGTTTAGGTACTTGTATAAGTGGCGTATGCAGACTTCCTTCAAGGGAGGGGGGGTTATTGACCCAACTTTATGTTAAAATGCGTAATATTTAAGCTAAAAATTGAAAATTTATGGACATTTTGTTTAAAAAATTTTGACAAGGAGGGGGTTGAACCCCCAACCCCCCCCCACCTTGCATACGCCACTGACTTCTATTATTTATCTCCTACAGTTAAAACGATAACAATTCTGTATTTTATTGGATGCATATGTTAATTAGGGCTTTTTGAGCGACATAATCATTTAAAGAATTAAAAGAATTATAGATTTATAGATATATGTCAGTGATTTAATGTTTCACACCATGTTTCACTCACCTAAATAATGAATAAAAGCGTTTTAAATTCTTAAGCTGACTTTAAGAAAATGCTGCATCCAGTATTTTTAATTAATAATAATAAATGTCGATATTTTGTATTTCACCTTACCTACAATAATCACCATTTTTTTTAAATCGACAATAACATTTTTTTTTTTTTTTTCCATACGCTACTCTATTTTTCCAGTGTTCTATAAATCTGGTAAAAACTGCTCAGAGACAGCATGTTGCCCACAATTGTTTGGCATCTTTAACTGTGCAGCGGGAAATACGTGTTCAGAGTTGGCTGCATCTGGCAAGAGAAAATAAAAGTCAGCTTTCTCTGTTGCCATAGTAATGCACGGAAGGAGACAAGCACATCCCGAAAGTCACGTGGCAGTAGTGTATCAAGCTCCAATTCGAATGAAACCACAGATGGTGTTTTTTTTCTTTCAGCTGTCGCAGGCGATACCGTCTAGACGACATTTGATGAATTTGATGCCGAAAGAAAACCAAGATCTGGTGTAATTGCTATTAAAGTGTTTGTTGCGTCTATGTCCGTACTATTTGATGTCATTGGTCGTAAAAGACGTATGCATTAAATAATATTTCCGTATTCATTCAGGCTAAAAATTAAGAATAAATACGTAATATTATTCAGTATCACATTTAAAGCTCTCTGAAAATATTTAAAGAGCAAACTAATATTTTTCAAGGCTCACTAAATGAATTATTCTGTTGATCAAATTAGTTGCTTTTGTTACAGCCCCAACAAGATAGGGTAGACATTTAATTTTAGAGAGAAAATATTAAAATATTCAATAGTTTTACATATGTTTCATAGCGTAGGAACAATAACGAAATATCTTAGTTTTATAGTTATTTTCAAAACCCAAAATTACTGTCTTATAAATATATATTTTTAGGTAAAATAAAGTATCAACTCATCCAAATACCTAAATCTTGCATAAGTGAAATTATTTCATTATGTGACATGCAACAAAACTCAGTTTATACCATGAACTAATGATATTAATAAGTTTACTGTAGCCTCTTACTTACGTACAGAGGCTGCCATACATGGTAAGCAAGGTAAGCATCGCATCGGGAGGTCTTCTTCGAAGGGGCACCAATTCGATGATTTGCACTGATCTAGGGCATAAAAGGGGGCCGCCTTTTTTACGTTTGCAGGGAGGCGCCACGTACTTTACGGCCGCCCCTGCTTATGTACCTTTCCTGTCATAAGCGCCTATCAGTTATGCGGGTTTTTTTTTTCGACATACGAGGAATAAGGAAGTATACAGCTACGATTAAAAAAATTAGAATAATCGGTCGATCCCTAATGTTTTGTATATCTCATGGGAATCAAGGCATACGTGTTTGGAGACATAAACAAGAAGCCTTTGATAAAAAGTGTTTAAAACGTTCAGTTAAATTAGCGACCTCTGTCATGGTATGGGGCTGCATGACTGCACAAGGTCCAGGCAGGTTATGTTTTGTTAACGCAAAAGTCAATTCAGAAGTGTATCAAATCAAGACATTCTTGAGCACTTCATGATACCTTCATCTGAGGATTTATGTGGTGACAATTTCGTGTTTCAGCAAGATTCAGCCTCTTTTCACACTTCCAAACCCACAACTAATTGGCTCCAAGAGAAGGAAATAAATGTACTCCCTTGGCCTTCAATCATCCTATGTAAACCTCATCGAGAGTTTGTGGGGAACTATGAAAAAATGACTTCCAGAAGTTGCACCAAAAGACAAAAAAGAACTTATTTCTAGCTTGAAGAACATATGGACAAATATTGATAAAAATATTTGTGAACCTTTAGTTAGTAATATGCCAAACCGTTTAAGAGCTGTCATTAAAGCTAAGGGTGATACAACAAAGTACTGATTAGGTTGTAAAATTCCTCCGACTTTTAATTCGAGTTATACTATTTACATTATTCTAATTTTTTGAGCCATGTTTTGAAGTTTTCTAATATTTTGAATTTTTTTCACTTCCTGTTTTAAATATATTTTCTATTTCATAGTGATATGTTTACATTTATATAAACTATAAATTATGCAGATTTATAGTATGTAATTTGTATTTGATATTATTGATTATTTATTTGATAAATTAGATTTGCAATTTCCATGAACATATTTTCTTTCCTTATTCTAATATTTTGAATCGGAGTTGTATAATGTTTCAGACATCAGTTATGCATGATTTCGAAGATCTCTCTTTAAACGCATGATGAGGTCACTATTTATATATATATTTTTTTTCTTTCCATTATCTACAAGTATGTTGTAAGTAGGCTTACATGTCTATAGGATGAAAATATTTGTAAAAGCATGTCATCAAACATTAGAACAGCCTTTTTGCAACTATGTACAAGTGGCATTCAAAATTTGTACAAATATGTGTAATAAAAGAAAGCAGAAAATAAATATTTAATATTTAAAAAAAAAACCAAAACATTTCGTTAATGGCTATATAAAACTGACCCCTAAAATTATGTAAAAATACTAAATAAAAACCGAAGCCTTTCTTTTATTTCCTAACTGGTTAAGCAACAATTCGATTTTTCTGTAGCATTTTAAAATTTCTTATCTCCTCTTAAATGAATAATTTCTCGACTTCTGGGAGGTTTATTATTGGGGAAAGTCTTTTTTTACATTTGGTTTTTTGAGTACTCCGTTTTTCTGAATGGTTTGGTTTTCTTTAATTTTGTAAATTACTCTACTAACTCTCTGCCCATTAAACAGTACCAGCCCAGTGCTTTTGGTAAAGGGGGCATAGCCAAAGTTCCTTCTTAGCTACTATCCGTTCTCTGCTACCCTGACAAAAGGACTCCTTGCTTTCTTTTATTATATCTGTTTGCTCGTTGGGCCACAGCAGGACATTCAAAGAACATGCGGAAAAGCAGCGGTGGACATTGCAAGGGGAATCTCAGGTTAATCAATAATTAACCTCTGATATGAATATCTTGCTCGCGTAATTACCAACAACTTTTCTCGTTGTAGCAACTTTTTAAAGAACTTTTCGCTGGTTACCTTGACAATGAAGATATCAAACTTTTAAAACTCCCTTTATGTTAGCGTATCATAATAAAAAGAAAAGTGTATTTTTGACAATTTTTCTATTTCATATTTCAAAATATTTAATTTAGTCTGCTGACTAAAAGAGTTTGTTTTTAATGAAAATCATCGCCAAACTATGGATATCCGAAATTTTCTGAACACTTTGACATCATAGGCAAGTTTATTGTAACCCTAAACAATCACGCCATCCAGAAAATTGAGCGAAAAAGTTGTGCTAAAGAAGTTGGTTGCTCGAATTGACGTTAGTGTGCTATCAGCTTTAACGTTCGGTGCTTTAGCCATGAAACCATCTTGGCTTAGGATTTACACTGTCGATAGCAAAAGTTCAGAACTATATGTCTATTTTTATTCTGTGTACGATTAAAAAATGTGGTTTCCACGAAATTCTAAAAAGGGGCAAAGGGACGTGTAAATCTTTCTCATTTTATATACCTATTTAAAGAAATGCATCAGTTTCTCATTCAAATGTGTTCTCGAAATTAGTGTGAGGAATTCCTTCATCACACCACTGGCACCTTCGAAGTTTAGAGAACGTGATAAAAATGGTTGTCCGTTGATGACGGCATATGAAATCTTTTTCTTACTAATCTGTCTAAATCAGATCAGATGTATGAGTTCGTTCCCCTTCATAATTCCCAGAACCAAATTATTTCTCTTCAGCAGATCTTCTCGCACCGTGTCAACACAACTAATCAGATGTTGCGCTTATGGCTTCATTATTATTGCACTTGGTACAAGAAGGGAAGATTTTAGTATCACGAGAGAATCTAAGGGTCCTTAAATGCCCTGAAATCAACCGAGACAGAGCCGTTTGGTCCTCCCTGGTCCCCTTTGTAACCAATTGCAGTACCAAGACCTGCACTATGATACCGTAAATGTGTCGTTGGTTGTCTACAAAAAGCGTTTTATTGAAGCCTTTTCTTCTCGAGCACAGCTCTAGGTAGCTCAAGGGTTCAGTCTAAACCGGAAGAATGAAAGTACCCTACTTTCCTACTCCGTCAGCTATATATCATTTTACCTTGTGATTACAAATGATCCCCAACTTTGAATGGCTATATTTGAGAACTACAGGTGATACACGCATTTTGGTATAAAGAAATAAAAAATAGCAGTGTAAAGTTACTAACAGCATAAAGTTATAAACAGTCTATATGCCTACCATCAGAAACACGAAAGATATCCATTGTGCCTTTCAAAGTTGATATATTTATTTGTAATCATCCAGTATTCTGAATTAACATGAGATGATATCTATAAGTGGATATATATAAATTGTTTTTTATACCAGATACATTATACTTGTTGAAAGTCGCACAAGGTTTGCAATTTTTGATAATTGATCGCTAAATGTGGTGCCAAAACGCGACAATTTATTATAAATATATTTCGCGTATAGTTAGAAAACGCCTAGCGTATATTGTAAAAGAGTTTTATTAGGCGATTTTAATATAGATTTCTATTCCGAAGAAGTTCTCTGTGGAACAAGAAAGGAAAACACGGTACACTCATGGATTAGGATGCCCATTCCAAACAGCATTTAAAATGTCTTTGCGGTATAGTTGGAATATGCCTACAGGAAGAATATGCCTGGCGAAGATTGTAAAACAGTTTCAGTAGGCGATTTTAAGATAGATTTCGATTCCAAAGATGCGTTTTATGGTACAAGAAAGAGTTGATTCCTATTTTAACATGCCCACTCTCGCCAACCTAAAAAATCCCCGTACTTTGGCGAGCTTTGCAGTCATGGGTCTCTGGGAGTTATGCACAAGTTTTAACGGTACTTACGTATTATCCCGGCGGTCCGGCAAGACAAGCAATTTTTCAACAAGATAAATGCCGGGCACAAGAAATTGTTGATGGTTTGGAATACGATTGTACGATACGGTAAGTACCGTTTCAACGCTCCCAAAAGAACCAGATGAAAACTAAAGTAAACAAACTAGCGATAAACGCACCAGTTAAGGAATCTGAAGACACTTAATTATTAAAACTACATTAATTGGCCATTCAAAATAAATAAAAATGTAACGGCATGCTTTACTTACATGTTGTTCCAAATCGCCATTTTATTTCTAAATTACGATTGCCACATTAATGCAAAAATTCGTCATGGTAACTGCATATGTTTAATGATCGCCACCTTGGCGAGAGTCGAGGCGTTAAAGTAGGAATCAACCCAAGAAAGACAAACCGGTACATTCATGGATTATGATGCACATTCGAAACAATATATAAAACGATGAAGTACATTTGTAATATACTTGGCGAAGATTGTAAAATAGTTTTAGTAGGCGATTTTAAGATAGATTTCGATTCCAAAGATGGAGTTTTACGAAACAAGCAAGAAAAATACAGCACAGTCATGAATAATGAAACACTTTTGAAACTTAATGGAATAAGTAAGAAAAATAGGGACAACGTATAACTAATGATACGATTTTAATATATATATAATATATAGCACTATAGTGTGTATTTAAAACCTGAAAGTGTTTCAGATTTTCATCCTTTTTTCTTTCCGAACATGTACCCTGTAAGGAAAGTATTGTAATCATGAAAAAATTCGACTTCGAGATTTTGATGTATTAACACGTTTTGAGGTCTTCTGAATTCATTTATGCTATTTTTACGAGATGTATGTGTGTGTGTGTGTGTGTGTGTGTGTGTGTGTGTGAGTGAACACGATAGCTCCTAAACGGGGCATTCGATTGAGCTCAAATTGGGTATATATGTTATAAACCACCATCGTAAGACCGACATTGATTTTGATGTGTATAGAACTTATAGTTTTTCTACTGGGCTACTACAAAGATTTCTTTTACATTATGGCTTATGGGGGGGAAATTCTTGAAAGTGCTCTAGCGTTTAAACGGTACATTCGATTGAACTCATATTGGGTATATCTAATAAATAAAATTCTCATGTCACAGTGTTAGTTACCATACTCCTCCAAAACGGCTCAACCGATTTTAAAGAAATCTTATATGTATATTCGTTAGGTCTGCGAATATGATTTTGTCTCATACCCCTAAGTCACAAGGGCGGTCCACCTCAAAATTTTTAGCACCAGAGTGCTAATAAGTTCAATCAGGATTTTTGTCTAGGCATTAGCGCATCGAGTCCCTTTTCAAATGTGTTTGCCAGATAACGTGGAGAGGGGGGGGGCGTTAATAAAATGTTGAAAGTCGCACAAGGATTTGCAATTTTTGATAATGAATCGCTAAATGGGAAGCCAAAACGTGACAATTTATTATAAATATATTTCGAGTATAGTTAGAAAACGCCTGGCGTATATTGTAACACAGTTTTATTAGGCGATTTTAATATTGATTTCTATTTTGAAGAAGTGCTTTGTGGAACAAGAAAGGAAAACACTGTACACTCATGGATTATAATTCCCATTTCATGTCTTTGCGGCATAGTTGGAATATGTCTATAGGAGGAATATGCCTGGCGAAGATTGTAAAACAGTTTCAGTAGGCGATTTTAAGGTAGATTTCGATTCCAAAGATGTGTTTTATGGTACAAGAAAGAGTTGATTCCTATTTTAACGCCCCCCACTCTCACCAACCTAAAAAATCCCCGTACTTTGGCGAGCTTTGCAGTCATGGGTCTCTGGGAGTAATGCACAAGTTTCAACGGTACTTAAGTATTATCCCGGCGGTCCTCTAAGACAAGCAATTTTCACCAAGATAAATGCCGGGCACATGAAATTGTTGATGGTTTGGAATACGATTGGCAATAGTTTGCCAGCAAATTTCACGAAAAAGTAGTTTGGCGGAAGTGACCGCCAGCATAATACGTACGTACCGTTTTATATATATATATATGTCATTAAGCCATAGTTGGCCCCTGTTGTTGTTATTGTTGACGTCTTCAGGGATAGAAGATTGCAGTATCTACGAAAGTAAGTGCCATTGCCTCCGAAGGGGATAGTTGGCCTCTTTTAAACCTATTGATAGGCATCTGGTTAAGACATTCATTTTCAGAACGTGCTGCCACAGCCTGTCAATCTCTTGGTTTCTCGCCGGTGAACACCGCCTTTGTCTATGTTGTAGCAAATTAGAGTTTTGTTACTTATTTCTGGTCAAATTGGTGATTAGAAGTGGGGGGGGGGGGGTTATCCCTTAGCAGGATCTCGCAAAACTACTTATTGTAAAATTCCTGAACTTGGTACGGTTACTCTCTCTTCACACACATCCTTAAACATTACTCCTGTAATCCGGATGTATGAAATCTCTTGTATATAATTGTACATAATTTGTTGCTGTAAATAAAAATACTCAAGAATCTATCTCGATTAATTAATTAAATGCTCACCCACCACTTGGAAACTCGACATATATTTATGTTACTGTGAAAGTCCGAAATCTGGATAATGTTGACTTTCACCGGTGAATGTCAACATTCACATAGTCGTTTGGTGTATGTCCGAAATATTTGCTAAATCTTCTTACTTCTCACTTACACCGGCAAATGTCGACAATCACCATGCACTAATGGTAAATGTTGAATATGACAAAGACTTGCATTTTCTTTTGTATGTATTTTCTTCATAGCTTTAGATTCTACCGGGAGAAGAAGAAACAATGCTTGATATTACTTGCCTTCTTAATAACGATAGAAGATGTACTTAGATAAATGTTAAGCATCAAGACAAGTTTTACGTTTATCCGATAAAGAACTTGGCATTTATATCGTAGTCGACTTTTCTTTTATATATATATGGGGAAACTCTCCCAACAGAATAACACATATTTTTGCTACTTTTTATTTTTCTGTTGACCTTGGCTTCTCTTTCCCACCTTCGCCAGAGCGTATATGTGCTTGTCGACATACACCGGTGGTAGTCCGAATGGTCTAGAGTGTAAGCAAATATTCGGTCTTTCACCGGCGTTTATGGTATGTGTTGACTGACATTCACCGGTGAAAGTCGTCATTTTCCAATTTCGGTCTTTCACAGTAACATATATGAAATATAACACAACGTTGGGCGGGAGTGGCGTAATATCATCGTCGGGTCGAGCAGGAGAAGCGGCACGGCTCGGTCGGGCCCCCCGGCCGCCCGCTGCTGGAACTCGTAATCGGGCCAAGAGAGGAAGTCTAGAAGTTTACATAATCTTATTTTAACAACTTGAGTACATTTATTGGTGACAGTTGTGGTCACGCAAAAGAGATCTCACTCCAGGTGTGTTAGCCCTTTTATAGAGTATTTTCACGTGACGTCAGTGAAATTTTTTTTAGGTTAACTCGGATATTTAGGGATACAAAGCCACTTTTTCGGCCAATGACCATTCTCAAACGAACGAATGTTTGAGCGAAAAAAGTTGGTTGCTAAGGTGTGGCGTTGTGATAATAACGTAGGTGAAATATATTAACTCTTTGAGGTCCTGTCACGTGACCTTGCAACCTGCAATAATTGGACAAACTCACATCTGGGCCGCAAGAAGTTTTTGTTCAAAGTAACCCGTCAGACTAAACAGCGGGGACTCACCAAAAATTTAGAAATGAACTGCTAAGGGCTGTGTAGTAGTTTGCGGTTTTCGAAGGCGAATTTCCTTTGTTCCTTAACTACGCAGTTTATAAACGTTTTAGAAATTTGGGATTTCAACAGGCCTTGTGATTTATTATGTTATATATACATATCTTCCTTTCTTTCTTCCAGGCTTTACTGGGACTTGTGCATGTTGTTTTTCCTGGTGGCAAACCTGATCGTCCTACCGGTGGCCATTTCGTTCTTCAACGACGACCTTTCCGCCCGGTGGATCGCCTTCAACTGCCTCTCCGATACTGTCTTCCTACTAGATATCCTCGTCAACTTCAGGACAGGTACTACTCGCAAGACACGCATTCATGTATTATACCTAGAAAACAAACGTCCCGATGCTATTATATACAGCATAGATGGCTTTTAACCCTGTCCCCCGCCTTTACGAGACACGAAACTCTGATACGTTAACTGTTTTCATTCACGAAGAATAAATTTTCATTTCGATACAATGCTTCAGGGTGATTATGATTAAAGTTCCCCTATAAACAGCATTCTACAGCTGAAACGGGTAAGCCGATTGCCACCAAATTTGGCATGCGGACTGTACACGAGATTCGAGGAAGCTTTTTTAAAGAATAGTTCAAAAAATGTCCACCAGGTGGCGCTTTACACGATGAAAACAGCTTTAAAATGACCCAAACAAGTTAAACAAGGCTAAAAAAAACTATTGAATAAATGTTGAAATTGTCTGTATATATCGAATTAGCCATTTCCTTTGTTAAATCTGGTGTTTTTCATACAAAGCGCCACCTAGTGGACATGTTTTGAGCTATTTTTTTTTCCAAATTCCGTGAGTGCATCTCGAGTATAGCCCATATACAAAATTTCGTTGGCGGTCCGGTCACCCGTTTGGGCTCTAGGATGTCGTTTATAGTTGAAGATTAATTATAATCACCCGTACACTTAAGGGTGACGTATTCACATGAGAATCGTTTTACTTTTTAAGCACGTAATTTCCCGTAAAATTTATCCATGTGTTCATCTATGGCAGTACTGATAAAACATTTGATTCTGACATTGCTTTTACAAATAATCATCTGCTGAGAACTGAAAAATAATATAAAAATACACAGATGTTGAAGAACAACTAGATGAAATGCCCGATGCTCAAAAAGTGCAGCCGTTGCCATCACTCGATTTAACTGCCAGCAACATGGCAGTCGATCGAATCGATCATCGCGCACCACAAAGCTAAAGAACATTTTTGCTGACGCATTATTGTTAAAACGCATGGTCAAAATTGCTCTTTAGCTAAATGGCACGAGATGGGGGATTCGATCGACTAACCATGTTGCTCATAGTTAAATCGAGCGATGGCAACGGCTGCACTTTTTCAGCATTGGGAAATGATTGCGCTTCAAAGGGTTAAAAATACCAATTTTAAAAACTATTACGTTGCCCCAATTACAGTAAGAGTTCATGTGTTCTTTCCATTAATTTATGTAAATATATTTCCAAAATTCTGTTACTGCAGCCTTCGGATTTCTATAGTAAATGATCCTACAAATGACCATACAAAGGTCAGAACCAAAAAAGTAAGTTGTTCCGGTGAGGGGGAAAGTTAGGAGGCGCAGCAACGTTTGCTGAACCGTTGATGAGGATACACTCTTGCTAGCCCCTTGGTTCATCTGGAAGGTGAGTTGCTCAACAGTTGCACCTTTATTCGCCCGAGCACATCTCCGTAGCCTTCGTTCGCCTCTGTCATCTATAGCGCGTGGTGCACCACATGTACCACGCCGCTGATTTTGGATAGTGCCATTTTGCCATGCACGGTATACTTTTACCACGGCGGCACGCGAACAATTCACAAAATTAGCCGTTTCCGAAATGCTTCCACCCTTGGCCCGAAAGTCAATAACAATGCCCTTTTGGATGTCGGATAAATCGCTACGTTTCTGCATTACGCCAATGATTGAAATGCTTTCCGATGCCCTAAGACATCCTTTATATACACTCCACTGCAATGTACTGGCGCTTGCCTTCTGTGATTGGTTATTTCACGTTCACGTCGAAAGTAGGTGGTGGTCGCATTAATGTGACTGGACTGCGTATTCTGTGGGATAGCGGCTCAGAGAAAATTATTCGATTATACCTCACCAAAATACTTTCCTTGATCATCTCCACGGCACCCCTGGCATACGCAAGGGGCACCCTAGGGTGCCTCGGCACTCAGTTTGGGAATCTCTGCTCTAGATCATTCTGGCTTGTCTCGGTCACTTCGGCACTCGATTCCCAGCTGCTTCACAGACTTCCCAGCTTTTTTTTCTTCAGCTGCTTTTCTTTCTTCAGCTGCTTTTTTTTCTTCAGCTGCTTCATCAGCCCTTTGTATGATGCCCTCTTTTGAGCTCCATATCACAGAACCCGTCTCTGCACTTACGAAACGAAAGCTGCTTCATGAATGATGGACGGAGAGCTACTGTACCGCCGTGGAGCTGTACTAGTCGCTTGCAGAGCTACAACAGCACGTACGGACATACTGCTCTCACATTTAATTCTTTCGTGCCTCAGAGTTTTTCCGTTCACTGCCGGCCGTCACACATTTGTGTTAGTGTCCTGAAACTTTTAATATTTAGGTTTCAAATACCCAATGTTAAAAGTCAATTAACTGTTAGGTAAATACCGAAAATAAAATGTTTAAAAAATGTATTTAGCCCTTTTATTCCCCCTATGCGAAATTCCCAAGCAAGGAACAATGTAAGTTTTCGTTGAAATGGTGTTCTTTTAAGTCAAATAACGTAAATATAATAAAAAATTGTGAAAAATATTATATTTTATATGTTTTCTCCGTATGATTTTAAAACTCTACTAAACATTGTTAATGAAACTTTTTTAAAAACATTTTCGTACGTATTGAAAAGCACATATTTTCTTACATTTAAAAGGCGATTATTAATTTTTCTTCAGTTTAAATATTACTAAAATAGTAGAAAATCTTTGCTAGTTGAACAAAAGAGTATAAACATGTTGCTTATAAAATATTTCAATATTTTTAATCCATTATTGCTTACATTTGCGGACCCAAACTACTACTATTATTAATTAAAGTTACAGTTAATAGTTTTATAACTTCAAAATTACATTTCGAAACATTTTCCTGTAAAAAAAGAGCGTTTAAGGGATGGTGGCATACTTGCTACCGTGGGCATAAGAGGGTTAAACACGAAATAACTCAAGTACATGAAGTATTTAAATAAAAAAGGTATAAAGTACATCCCGTTTATATACTTTACAGAGCATTATTAAATAACGCGTTCATAGTTCTGTAATTTCATAGATTTAGGCTTAATAGCAAAAAACTCTCCCGTCCTGGACAGACACTTGCGATTGAGTCTGCCGGCCTCAGCGAAAATCCAACGTTCGCGCCTCCCGTCGAGAAAAGGCTTAATATACATAGTGATTTCTTATGAGGAGTCATTCAACTGATCGTGAGGAGGTTTCCATTCAACTGATCGTTATGAAAATTGATACATACAAATATTTGAACACGGAAAGCACTATCCACACTATTTACGCAGAACACTGTATTTTTACACTATCTATTTTGCTATAACTTGCCGTTAGATTCCGCTACAGCGCATCAACTTCTATACCGTTCGACTGATCGCCATAAAAATTGGTATACTTATTACAATTTCTGTATCTGCAGCTGTGTTTGAATAAATTAAATTATGATTCAGAATTATGTCATAATAAGCAAAATAATTTTTAAATCCAATTTATCCCAGAAAAAGAATTGTATACAAATGCCTAAACAAAATGTATGAAGTAGCGTACAGTATTGCCGGTAGATATAGTTTTAAATTATATAAAAATTCGAAAGTAGAAGATGGAATAGTTCCAATATAAATAAAATATGTATCTTCAAAGTAAACTTTAAATGGCGAAAAATTTGTCAGAGATGTTTACAAACTAACGGTTTACAATTTACATGTAAATCATTCATAATAATTTTTTTTTTTTTGGGTCACCTTTTTTGAATTATCGGTGTAACATTCTTTGCATTTGTGTTTTTAATGAAGTGGCCTCGTTCCCGTGCGAAGAGCAGGTACTTCAGCTAGTACATTTTATAATTCAACAAGGCTCCGATTTTATTCGACAAACTAGTTTTTAGCTTTTTGGAAAGCTTTATTGCGTAAATCCGCAAAAATTTTTAATACGTGAACTAAAGCTGTGATTAAATGACCGGTGGAAAAGTTATTAGCTCTTTAAATATTTTTAATGTTTACCTTTTAATGAGTTCGATTTTTACGACTTTACTGTTAATCTTTTCGTGACTTTCTCTTAAGATTTTTTAAGCATGCACAAGTATTTTGGTTTTTTAAGAGATGCTAGCTCCATTAGGTTGTTGTGAAAGAGAATATTTTCCCCTAAGCACGTGTTTCCACGAGCTTCCAAATACATATCGAATAATAACCTGTGTATTTACCACGAAAAGCCACAGATTTTACGCAACCACGACTCGGAAACTAGATCGATTGGTAACAACAGTTTTAATCGATTTCCTTCGGAGGTTACATGGTCATTGATTCCCCCTTCCGGCGATACTGGCTCTTCGTACAATTAGAGAGTTAAAAGTCTTTGTTATAAGTTAACCAAACTTAAGCTTATAATATGGTTTGATTTTTATTTTAAAGTAATAGGGAAAAAACATTAATGTAATGTAATGTACTTAAAGCGATTTAAACAACACAATATAAGGGAGAGGGAAGGAGGTCACATTTGGCCAATATTTTAGAAAACCAAGGTATTTTTATTATAATTATATTTTTGTATTTTAATTGCTAAAAGAGAAGATTTTAAAGTATTTCTTCGTGACATGAGCCCAAAATTAAAAATTTTCAAAGGAATGAAATGTCATAGGGTTTGAATATTTTAAAGAATGTACATTAAGTATACAATAGTAATTGACCATGTAGGAATGCAATTGAAGCAAAATAAAAATATGAACTCAAAGAGTTTTTTTCAAAAAATGCATGTATTTATGAATCGTAAAATAATAAGAATAAATTGAATAATTACATTTTACCGAAATTACTAAAATTCTATTATTTATACAAATTGATGCCCATCAAAACTGATATGAAAGCTTAATGCTAAAACAGTTTGCCAAGCACGGGTATCTTTTCACAATATGCTGAAAACTAATAACTGTGACCTCTGGAAAATTAATTTTAGCATTATCTTTTTTGCATAGAAACTTAACATGCAGCTTTTTTATTGTATAATTGCTACAATCTGACCAACGTAATGAAAAGGGGATACTTTTCGCAAGAAACTGAACTTAAATGCAGAACATTCACATGCAGATATTCTGAAACAAAGAATCTTTAATTTTTAATAAAGATGGCATCATGAAATATCCTAGAAGGTAGAAGAAAGTAGTGGGGCGGAAAGGGTATAATAATGTTATAATAGGAAGCAACGCAGTGTGGTCCACCTATTAGATTCCTCCATAATAAAGAGACCAGTGATTTCGGACTTGGTAGCGGCCAATGCCTATAAACGGCAAGTGCCCACCATTAGAAAGAAAATTCCCACCAACATTTGTTTGGCGATGAATAGGAGTTTAGCTATTAAAAAAATAAAAAATAAATGAAAAACAACTTAAAAACTCTGTAAATAGATTGAGTGAAATTCTATTTCCGTTGATCAGTTATCGTACTGACTTGCACTCTTATTTGTATAGCAAAACAAAATTACCCTGTACAATATATAGACATACGTCTACGATAAGTGTGGCTTTATTTAAAAACCTAATAAACTATTTGAAAGTTTTTGTGTTTACAAACTGAAAATCTTTCTACATGTAACATAAAAATATTAAATAGTCATACATATCCATAACAAATTGGACTTCGATAAACATGTACACTGTTATAAACACACACACTATAAAAAGTTGAAGGTAAATTTACCTTACACTAATAGTATTATTAACTTAAGCATGTATTTATAGCAAGTACTGTTATATTTTGAAAAATTTCGATGATTACGCTTTTAAGATACGGTAAATTACTCCGAATATATTTTTCTTTAACTTATCAAATAAACTTTTAAACAACAATCTGGATATTTAAAAAATAATCAGAATTTCTTACAGGGAATTCTTGCTATTACTGAACCAAGACATCTTTTTCTTTTTAAATTCACGAAGCGAAAAATTTCAGTACTTTTTGTAAACACCATAACTACGTATTCTATAATAATATTAGAAAACATCAACTTATGATTGCTAAACATTTTCGAAGAAGAAAGAGAAAAAAAGGTTTAAAAAAAATTACGATGATTTTGAAACCCGAGAAGATTTTTTTCCTTCCCAGTAATCGATTTTTCATCAGACGATAATGATAGAAATTGAATCCCTCAAATAGAACGCCCGAATAATTTTATTCCACTGGCATTCAACGGAGATTTATTGAAGAATTATTCCACTTCGTTTCCTTCTTAGGTTCTAGTTTATTAGCTGTGATCTTTTAATTTTGTGCCATTTGAACATGATTTAACAGAAGTATACACATGTCTATGCATATATGAATGTTTTACAAATTTTATAATTCATGTGCTTAAATATTGCTCCATCATCATTATTATTATTTCCTCCATCTGCATTGGCAACATTTATTTTATCTCAGAAAGTGGAAGAATTAAGGCTTCATTTTTCGGTCCTGGATTCTATTTCTTTGGTGATGATTTTTTTTTTTTTTTTTTTTCTCTAGAAAGTGCCGAGGATCGTCATGAAACATTTTGGATTAATTTTTTTTTTATTTCGAAGAAGTAAACACTATGCAGATATTGTAATTTGTTATTTATTCAGAGCTGAGGTTTGTGACGCGTTTAACCGACAGCAAAAAGGAGCGGTTTATGTATTCATAGGTAGAAATGATGTCTTTGATAGTGAAGTAAGTTAATCTTTATTGTATTGCTGCGCAATTCTCAAAACCTTAACTTACACTTAAATTGGTCATTATTATTCAATTCTGATGTATGAAATACACTGACGAGCCAAAACATTATGACCATCCACACATTTTTCAATGAGCTCGTCTGGATAACACGGAGAATGGAGAGCACGTAACTAAGTGGGAATGGCATTTAACTGTTGCTGGAAAAGGTGAGCAATCGTTCTTGCATTTACCTTCGTGAGTGATGGGAAAGGCTGTTGATCTAAGGCACATATGGACAACTGCCGGCCCGCGGGCCGGATGCGGACCGCCAGGGCTTTTGATCCGGCCCGCGGAACATATTTAAACCCTGTATAAAACCCATGTAAACCATTCAAAATCTCATATAAATCCCAATTATACGGCCCGCGATTTCGCTAACATCCTGAAGTTTGGCCCGCAACTTTTCAAAGGTTGCCCATACCTGATCTAAGGGAATTGGGTAGAGGGCGGATCGTAATGGTCCGAAGACTCGGAACGAGTTTCTTCGAAACTGCACGACTGGTCGGTTGTTCAAGATCTGCCGTTGTCAGTATTTATAAGAAGTGCATTAATGACAGTGAAACCAACAATAGACACCAAGATGTTGGGCGTACTCGCAACATCCAAGAAAGAGGACGTCGGAGGCAGTTCCGCCTAGTACAGCAAAATCGGCGGCAGACAGTGGCTCAGCTGACAGCCCAATACAATGTAGGTCTAAGTATAAGTGTTTCGGAACACACAGTTCGGCGGACACTGTTGGATATGGGACTGAGGATCAGACGTCCCACTCGTGTACCTCTGCTTACCAAGCGTCATTGTCAACTACGCCTACATAGGGTACGGGAACATCGAGACTGGACCATGGATATGTAGAGAAGAGGGTTTCATGGTCGGATGAATCCCAGTTTCTCCTTCATCACGTCGATGGTAGTGTCAGTTTACGCTGTCTACGAGGAGAACAGCTGCTCCCGTCTCCCCGGCAGTTCAGAGCTCAAACAACAGCATTTTCCAATATCTCGACTTTCTGTGACCACTGCTTAAATATTTGGCACAACCTGTTTCCAGTTATCTACTAGGAACACGTGGCATTCATGCCCAGACGAGCCGCAGCTGTTTTGAAGACCAAAGGAGGCGCAGCGTGTTATTGAGTAGGTGGTCATAATACAATCTCTCTTCGGTGTAGTGTTGACTGTCAAACTGTAGTGTTGTTCATGAATACCTGATCTTTATGCGTTGCTTTCCTCTACCTTTGAATCCATTGCTATACTGACATAAACTGCTCTCTAATCGCTATTCAGAGCCAGTTATTATTTGTAAGGATTTCAGTATAGTTTGTGAGAAAAATTATAAATTTGCTGAGTCTTTGTTCAAAAACCATTAGCCAGACTATCGGATAAACTTGTTTCTTTCAAGAAAGTTAGTATAAATAGATAGATATTTTCCCCCGTTTAATTATAGAACATGGTAGGAAATGGGCAATTTTTCTAGCACATTTTTTTGTTTTCAGTTGTTATAATCATTTCTAGAAGTTATGCTATTTAAAGGTCTAAATGAGTTTAATTTTTACTTTTAATAAAACTAGCTCTGTTCGCTCTAATTTTTTTTTTTCACAATTTACTTTATTTATTAAACTGGTTTTTCTCAAATCCTGAAAATATTTTTAGAATCGATCTCAACAAATTTATTAGTATTATATGATTAAATGTGAGCATTGTACTTTTCATATTAGAAGTACTTTTTGCTATTAATTGTATTTGTTACAATTGGAGGGCAAAAAATAATTACATCTTTTGGTTGTCAATTATGTACATTTCGTCTACAGGCATTTAGTAAAATGCTTAACATTTTATAACCAACTTGCAACTAATGTAATTACAAAAAAAAAAAAAAAAAAAATATAATGTTACTTTTTGATAATTTTAGGAAATCTCTATGTTTTTGGCTTTTATTAAATAAAAAAAACTATTTGACAGCGATAAATTAAGCTAGATCTGTGGCTTGCAGCTTAAAATTATTCTGAGCAATTTGAAAACAGAAAACTGCCATACCTGTTAATAATTTACTGTGAAAAGTATTTAAAATTTTGCAGAATAATACTTTTGGTGGAGATGTTTCTATGAAGCGTTTTAAGCTATGCGTACTTTATGACCATAATTTTACAGTTCATGAAATTTAAATTCCGTAAAGTTTTTTTCATACATCTTACGCAAGACATACTTAAGCAAGGGAAATTAATATTGAGCATTTTCGAAAGAGTTGAGATAAATTTTCAAAAGTCAAACACGAGGTGCAGCTTATATATTTTATAACTGATTTTTCTATTTTTCAGAACGACGAATATAAGACTATAGTAATTCGACGATAATACATAATATGATACAAGCAGGGACTGATTTCCGGCAGAGCATTCGGGGTACGGGCCTGGGCACCCAAATTAACCTTAAAGTTTAGAAATTTTTTTAATTTTTATTTTAATTTAAAATAAGAGAGAGGCTAATTTTATGAAAAATAATAGTAATGACAGTGTTATTATTTCTCAGTGCTAGCATTATATAAATAACTTTTCTTAGTTAAACCGAATACCGTGTGTACCGTTAATCTGCTCCTCCCGATTAAACGCCTCCCTCCACTTTTTAAACAAACATGTTTAAAAATCCCGAGAGAGAGCCCCCACTCTCCCTAAATAACCCTATTCCGCATTAGGTATTCAACATTAAGCGTATTTTACCTCGGAGAAGAGATAGACATTTTAGCTGTGTGGAAGAACCTGCGCTTTTGAAAACAGACTTTCTGACTACACGGGTCTTAAAATTGAGTTCCTGTCCGGCCCGAGCCCGTCGATTCTTGAATTTGTGGGCCCGGCCCGGACCCGTGACACCTTTGAAACAAACATCACAGCCTGGCCCGGCCCGTACGGGCCCATAGTTAAGGAGTAAAAATTCGAAAATTCCAGAAATTAAAAAATATATAAAGAGACCAAATAGATCGATAAATAAATATTTTTCAGGCATTTTATATTAAGCAAAGTTATTAATATTAAGTACTACATTAAATTAATGCCAATATTCAAAATAATAGCCATATATATATCATACTGTACGGAACATAACAGTATCAGGTCGGTCTGGTGCCACTACTGTTATAGAAAGGGAAAACAGGTGGTTATGACATCCTTTTCTAAGTGCAACAAAATTTGAGCACTGTTCCACGTCTAAGTGCTTCAAAGTCAACGGAGTAATAGCCCAACGATTCCACAATTATGATATACATAAACCAATTTCTAAAAAAAAAAAAAAAAAAAAATTCCTGGGTTGCAGGAAGGCAAAAATAAATAAATAAATAAATAATAATAACAATAATAATTTAACACTAGACACGAGTCTGGCCCGTTGACAACAGATTATTAATCCCTTTAATTAATCATGTCTGTACTACAGTATAGAAAAGTGGTTCACAACCTTTTTCTCCTTGTGAACCCCTTCTAAAATTTCCCATTTAATTAGAGAGTAAGTGACCGCTCCAATTTACGGCTTTTCGTCGTGTCTAAGTGTGTGTGTGTGTGGGGGGGGAGCATTAACGGGATATTAAACTTCTTTTTAATCTTAAATCCTGTGTAAGCGCGCCCCTCTGTTTTTTTTTTTTTTTTTTTTACTAGTTTTCATCGCGTTTGGAGGACGGATTAACGGTATATTACATAATCTCAGGTAGTTATTCAGCGCAAACTTATAATTTAGGCGTGGCCTATGCAGTGAAGTATACTCATCGCGAGGAAGCCATAAAGCTGACATTCAATCGGAACGTATAAAAATAAATAGTTTCCTAGATGAAGCAAAGTGCAGATCTATCCCACTATAAATAAATGCCCTGATATAAACATTAGGACGATACATACAACAAGTAATATACGAAAAAAAAAAATTAATTCAATTCTTACTCAGGCCAACAAAGAAATATTTTATTTTAGTTACTTTCTATGAAATTTATTAATTAAATTTAATTAATGAATTAATATTTGAAAAACGCCGACCGGATTGTATGGTGGGTAAAGTACCGTACTACGGTATCGGGTTTAACTCCCGGCGGTCGGAGTTCGATCCCCGACTGGGCATGGTTGTCATTTGTCCGTCCCTTCATAGGGGGTGACGTTGGTCTACCTACTAGGTGCCCCCATAATAAAGTGTCCAACAATTCCGGCCAGTTGTGGCCGAAGCCTGCCAAGACAGCGGCCGGCCATTGGAAAATAAAAATTAAAAATTGAAAAACTGTATTAACATCAGGTGTCATCCACTACAAGTTTAAAAAAATGTATTTGAACTTGAGTGGATAAATAAAAAGTATTTTATTAACGATTGGAAATTTGAACAAGATATATAAATATATATAGGGTGAGTGTGAACTAATAGTAGTAATTGAAAAATAGTATGGAACATGTTACTTGAGAAAAATGGAATGAAATTAAGGATTGAAAATTCAATAACATAATTGAAATATTATTATCCTACGTAATATTATTACTATAGAACTACTGCCTTTCACACTGCATATTGATTCAATAATCAGTTTTGTGCTGTTATAACATCCTCCTACATTAACCTTTGTATGGTCAGATATGAAAGTTGTTTTGTAGCGCCTAAGAAAGTTTTCATAAGAAGGGTCCCCATTGAAGCTTTTGCCCCGAGCCCCCATCTCCGAAATTCGGTCCCTGCATATAAGGAACTTTTGTATTAATCTGAAATCTGAATTTCATGTTTTTTTTATAAGGCTTTTCCAAGCTCTTATACATTTTAAGGAGGTTACAATTGAGTGAAATGTTTGTAATGTTCTCCTCTAGTTGACTTGATTTAATTTACTTCTGCTGATGAATAGCTGTCTCCAGCTGTAAATCAGCATTCAGCTTAGTTTTACTAGATAAGCTGTTGAAATTTGCTTTTATGTTCATGCAGATATAACATGGGAAAACGAGGCAATCAGCGAATGCCATTAATTTTTACTCGTGACCAGCGGCAGAACATTAAGGTTGATACTGATCAAAATCGGAAGACTAGGGCTCGATTTCAGACGGATCAAAGGACTTTCTCCCCCTTGACCTTGCGATGAATTTGCATATCAGTATCTGTAGAGTCAGAAGTTTCTTTGGCAGTCGTTGGTTGTTTCTAGAAAATACCAATACACAGGTTGTTGATAATTAAAGTTTCCCTATTCTCAGAGATGCACAGAGAAAATTGCAGGGCGGAATGCTACCAAATTCACAAAAAACCGTCATCTGTGAGAAATGTGGCTGGAAAAAAATATTTCAAAAAACACCACCAGGTGGCGGTTCACAAAGTGTTAGTGTAAAAAAAAATAGACAATTAACCATCCTCAAACACAGAAAACAACGAAGAGATTGTAGAGCACATATTTTTAACCTTTGAGCTTTGGGGAATTTAGCAAATCAGTAACTATAATGTTGTAAAACGCCACCTGGTGGTGATTTTTGAACTAATTTTTTTTTTCCCCGCAGATCTCTCCTGCTAATTTGATAGTATTCTGATCAATAGTTTTTGCTGTATCTAATTACGGACACCCTGTATTTATAAAACTTTTTCCCCTCGGATGAGAACTTACATTTTGAAGCAACTTCCGTGAAGAGAAGTATGAATCTCTAAGCATTGTATCCGGTGGGCATGCGCTCTCTGTAGCTTAAACATTAAGAAAACTTTGACATTCCATTTCCTTTATCTCTATTCTTCATTGCAGTTTGTAGACTTATAATTTACGCCGAATGTATTGTTTGCAATAATTTTTTTTCAACTCATGGGCGTTTTAAACAGTGACTTTCAGAAGCTTTACTGATATTGATTTTTCTTAAACGAAACAGCTTAATTATTCCATACTTTTATTCTGTAGAAATACCTGACCTTCGAGTGACCTCGCTGTCGTTTCGCTTGTTTGACATTCCCTCAAGGTTACAATACGGAGGCATTGACACCCAATGTGAAATTTCCGACACCGCAATTTCCATAGACGATCAAATAAAATAACCGATACGAATGCTTTTATCGATTTTGTGTCTTGCTCGTCCAAGAAACTAACCACCTGCACACGTGATCCCTCCCTGACGCTTCTGAATTGATAAAAATTGAAAGTTTAAATCAAAATAACAACACAGAATGGAAGGAATTTATATCCGAAAACTGCCTATTCTGTTTGATGAACAAGTATTACTTTTTTTTTTAAGCGGCAGTGTAGCAAAGATTTATATCGTATTTCTGAATGATATTTAACGAGTTTTAGTAGTTTTAAAGTTAATGCGTTAACGCTCTTTTGTAGCATTTAGTTCGCAGAAATCGTTTCAAAAATTTCGTTAACGCAACTCGTCAATATAGAGAGAACGGCGAGCTGTCGAAGCGTCCGATTTTTCTTCTAAAATAAGAGAAATTAGTTTTATAGATATTGTAAAATTGCCTATTACTTGCAATATGAAAAGCATATAAATATTCAAATATTCTTCCTGTGTTTATTTTGTTTTTCAGCAGTTGGAGAAAGAAAATTTCTCTCCTAATGCTGCTATAATTTTCCTTTCGACGAAATCGTTTATCAAGTAACTCGTCTATCAAGTACTGGGTGGCCATAATTAAACTGCAAGTGTTCAAGGGGTGCTGGAGAGAAAACTACCAGGAATTTTTCAGGGAAACTTGGTATCTACACGTTTCAGAACATGCGCAAGCCAAATATGCAATAAAGGAAAATCGCCATTTTCACCCAATAGATGGCGCTATATCGTGTTTCAATGCTTATAGACGTCATATATGCAAATTTTAAGCCCATCGAAAAGTGTAAAAACAAGACCAGATTGAGTAATGGTTAATCATGTCTCTGAATAAGAAGGAACGTGCATTTTTTGAGAAGATATTCTATCAGAATGGTAGCAATTATTCAGCTACTCAAGAATACCATCGTATGAAACGATTAAGAAGAGGTCCAATGAGAGTCAATGAGAATAAATAATGGTTTTTCCAAAGCGTCTTTATGAATTGTTTAATTTGTGATCTTAATTTACGTTAATTTTTGATTACATGTTACTGCAAAAATTTAATTACTGAAGCAAATTGTATGGAATTTTGATAAACTGTAAATTATGTTTTATATTGTTTATATGCCTCTTAGAATGTCACTATGCTCTGTTTATCAGTTTTGGAAGTTTCATAAGCCATTGGTGAACTTTGAAATACGGTACAGCGCCATCTATCGGGTGAAAATGACGATTTTTTTGCATATTTGCCTTGCGCATGTTCTGAAACGTGTAGATACCAAATTTTACTGGAATATTCTCGCTAGTTTTGTCTCCAGCACCCCTTGAACACTCGCAGTTTAATTATGGCCACTCTGTATTTAAACTTAAAATGTCGAACTAAAACAATTCAATATAGAGCAGGATCCTGGAGCTCCCAGGCCTTACTTATTTTCTCATGCACAAAATGTATACGATAGAGCAGTGTTAGTACGTACAGTAAACGTATGCATACTTGCTAGCTTGGGCCGATGGCCAATTCTCAGGTACCACTTGCTACACGTACGTAAAAATATTACTCACTTTACTTAAGTCTCACAGCAAATTTTTACGTATGTTGTACAGAATATTGTTACAAGTTTTGAATCAATACTGCCAGACACTTTCTGTGGGCGATAATTATCGCCAGACGCCTTAAAGATCGTAAGAAAAAACAATTTTTCGGAGGGTGTATCTCTCTCTCCTATACTGACGGTCTACTCTAGTATACTGTGCGTGTGGGTATGGTATTTTGTTCGGTCTATTCAAAGCAGCTGTCATTTCGATTTCTACGAGTAAATTAAAAGTTTCTGCTGTGTTTTAAAAAATATTCTTGCAGAGTTATTAAAATGTGGTTTTTTTTTTTTGTAGTACTTCGGATATAAATTTATTATTGCTTACGGAAGGGAAGTTTGTCCACTTTTGGGTACACATGTATAAATGTAACTCGCATATCTCAAAAACTGTTAGTCGTAAATCGTTGTTGACATTTCATTCATAATTGTTGTTGTTGAAATTTTATTCATAAGATTGTTGTAACATCTAGTTGTGCAACTCGATCTAGTTCTACATTCTTACTATTATTGCAGTATTTTAACTATTTCAAGCAAAAGCGTTTAGAGAAGTGCACCGAAAATATTTATGATTTAACTGACGTACAAGGAAGTCATGAGGTGTGCACATGAGATTTTTTTTCTTCCGATCTTTAAAGCGTCTGGCGATAATTACCGCCCACAGAAAGTGTCTGGCAGTATGGATTCAAAATTTGTAACGATATTCTGTACAACATACGTAAAAATCAGCCGTGAGACTTAAGTAAAGTGAGTAATATTTTTACGTACCTATAGCAAGTGATAGCTGAGAATTGGCCGTTGGCCCAAGCTAGCAAGTGTGCATACGTATACTGTACGTACTAACATTGCTCTATTGTATACATTTTGTACATAAGAAAATAAGTAAGGTCTGGGAGCCCTGGGATCTTGGACCAATAGTTTATAATAGAAACTAATCAAATTTTTGCATGTTAAAGCATCGGTGACCATGATCTCAAAACCTCTATCTGAAAGTAAAGTAAATTGGCGTATACATTAAGAAAGTTCCAGAAAATGTTCTTCCTAACACTCTAAACACATTCATTTTTTCAACTAGAGCTTAGTCTTAACTTGAAATATACGACTCAAGACACAAGTATATTCCAACCCAAAAGCGTATAACCTCAAAGCTTTGCCCAAAGCTGCGGTATCTCTGTAAGGCAGCATTACTTCTTTCGAGCGCACTTAGAATAGATATACGCCTGGAGTTTTTATCAATTATGTACATTCGGAATATTGTTAACCAATTTTTGTAAACAGTAATTTTTGGATCAGAAAATAGCTAAATTGTGTTGAGCGTGCATATTGTTTGCTATCCCGCAAAACTACTCAAACAAGAGTATTGTTTACAAAAAGTGGTTTGTCATTCCGTACATGTTGGCAGCTTAGATCATGTATTATTTTACATTAAAGCAAAAAGCTTACAGAATTTATCTATATGTACCTCGGCCGGTGAGCTAGAAATTTATAGTTTACAACAATATTTGATAGTGAAACCTCTCTGGAAGCTTATTTTATACCTTTTAATCAAGTTTCAATAAAAATTAGACATTTATTTTTGTTTACTTATTTTAACTGTTTAATTCTTTTTAGTTCGGAAATGTTTACTAACGTTGATATAGTCAATTAGGCTGTTTAATACTTTGTGACAAAGTACCCAGGTAAAATGGAAACTAATAATTAGCGTACTAACTGCTTTGTATCCAGATAAAATAGAAACGGGACATAAGCCGGGCGCTAATGGGTTAACCAGTCCGCTGTCATTGTTGCAAAGTGAATGCGACAGTGATTTTACCATCTCTGTTCACCGTTGCTTTCCAGCATGAGAGTTGTGGCTCGGGTTCTTTGCAAAAGCATTCAAAGACATTGCTGGGAAGCAAAGATGGACAAAAAAGTATAGGGAATCACGCATAGAGATCACGTTGGAAAGCGTTTTGTAAACAGTGGTTTCGGTATAATTTATCTTGTTAGTACTATATGTGCTTTTTACAAAGTTTCTGCCTTGTATGCAAACACCAGGTTTTTTTGAGTGTTTTTATTTACTGCACGTATTTACTGTCTGAAACCATCGAGTTACCGATTTGATCTTAAACGTCCAGTGTTTCTTTGATTACCGTTTTGCCTCAGCATCTGCGATACTGGAAAAAAATTGCTGTGCCGATAAAGTAATAAATTTATCTAGCATTGCATTAGCTTTAACTTCTATTTCAGGTAGTCTACGCAATAAATGCAAGCTTTGATTCAGGCTGTATCGATTTAAAATTTGACTTTTAAAATTCATTCATTCCCCGTACGTACCACTTTATTAAATATTCACTTATTTATAAAATTGCTTCATAATATTTCCCTGAGCCATCGTGTTGCCAATGAACGATAATTAATAGCAGAAGAAAAATAACTCTTTCTGCGTTTTACTCAATAACTAATTATCCAAAGAAGTTGGAGTGGGAGGGAACTATATTTAGAAAACTTCGGGGGAAAATGGTTAGCAAATTATAAAGATTCAGCGACACTTTCACAATCAAAAGAGCTATTTTCCGTTCTCCCGTCTTCTTGTTTTATGTTCGAAAGTTATATCAAATAGGGAGAATTTTCTATTGACAAGAAAAGATTTATTTTAGGCTTCAGGTTATTGTTTGCTATTGCGAATACATGCGCAAAAAGAAGGAAAATTATGATTTATAGCCATTATTCTTGTTAGAGCAAGAATATACATTCTTTTTCTTCCATTTCTTAGTTCTTAAACCATTTGCAGTTCTGTTAAGAAAGAACTCTTCAATTGTAAAACACTGCCCAGTACCGCCTAATTAGTAAAGCGATCAACCGTACTCCTTCAAGGGTTTTTGTTATACCTTTTCCGTGTACTGTACTCCTTTTAAGACCTGCACGCCAAAAATACTCCTTTGCATTCTTTCGTACTTCTAAAAATATTAAAACATAAAAGGTTACTTTATGCAACCTTTTAAACGTTGGTATTCATAAATAAAGTTGTCTATTATAGTCGGTGCGTATGTTTTGAAGCGCCACATCTTTCCTTCTGTGGCTTAAAAAAAAAAAAAAAAGCTTTGCTTTAAATTCACATCTTCTTTTATCCTAATATATAAATGTCAGTGTTTGTATCTTTGTTTATTACTCTGTCACGCTGAAACGGTGTGGCAGATTTAGAAGAAATTTGGGATAAAGACAGTTAAAAGTCCTGGATTAACGTATAGGCTACTTTTTATCGCGCAAAAAACTCTGTTCCTGTAATTCACAAAAAAACTATCTTTTATCCAAATAATAATAATAATAATAATAATAATAATAATAATAATAATAATAATAATAATAATAAAATACAATTGAGTTTTTATTTTACAGAGTAGTCGACAGATGGCGCAAACTTATGGAATATAGTTTGCGATAAATAAATTCGTTTTATCGTCTGCTATGCATGGATAAAGAATACACCTGAATAAGTTTTTTCCTTCTGGCGTGGATTTATAAGCGAACCTTGGGCCAAGCACACAAATCCGAATACGTGTTAAAGAAATTAAAAATAAGTTTTTGAAACTTTCATTCAGTTTGAATTGTGCTTTTTTCTGCGCATCTTTTTCCCAGTCTATTTCTATTTTATTACATCTATTTTATTTCTATCTATTTTATTACATCCAGAAAAAAGGATATTAGAAATATCAATTTTAATTTTGTTTAACTAGCTGACCCGTGCGAAAATTTCGCACAATATCGCATTTAATACTACAACTGTAAATATTATAGAGTGAAAATGAATATCGAGTTGTTATTGTAACGCCGTTATTGCATCGTCTATACATAAGGTACCCATTAACATTTAAATTGGTCTCCTCTTGAAAATCTTTAGGATAGTTTTTACTACATTTTTGATCTTTCATACATGGACTGTTAGGATTGATAGTGCCACAGGGCCCGTGCACCATGCATTCCTGAATAACTTTAAAAAGTTGTGGATCTTTTTTTTAATCTGCAATTTCAGCACAAATTAATGAGTCCACATCTTCCACTGAACGCAATTTATCTTCATTTGACAAAATGAGTAGCATATGTGCGTACAACTCCGAGCTGTTCTATTTTCTTACATTTTTTATCTGTCGTTGCCACTCATTTTTAAAGAAAGTATATTCAATTCATCTGACTCCATGGCAACCTGGAACCATGGAGTCTCTTACATTTTTTTTTTTTTTTGGGGGGGGGGGGGTCACGTATTTAATGCGATCTAGCCGTGCCAGAAAAAAAAACACCTTTGAGAAATAATATATATGATTTGTTTTTTATGTTTTTTATTAACAAAAAGATTTTTTTTGAATTTTTGCATATTTTTCGTCAAAAGTAGACATTATAAGCTTTAACTGGGTTATTTTTAAAAATTTTTTTGGTCAAGTATTTAATGAGATCTAGACGCGCCAGAAAAAAAAAAAAACTTTGAGAAATAATATATATGATGATATATATATGATAACACTCATGAATAATGATACACTTTCCAACTTCATGGAATAAGGAAAGAAAATAGGGAAGAGGCATGGATTATGATACGCTTTTAATATATAGTACTTTAATGCGTATTTAAAATTTGAAAGTATTTCAGATTTTCTTTTTTTTTTTTTTCCTTTCCGGTTTTTTATAACGGCCAATATATCTAGAATAAGGTGACCATATTTTTGAACCTAAAATTGAGGACATGGCCCCAAATTTGAAACAAAATTGAAGACATTTTTATAATTAATGATATAATTCACAGTAATCTAATTGAAAAACAATGTAATAATTAAAAATTGTCCCCAATCGCTTTTTTACGTTTTGGGGACAAATTGCAAAAAAATACAGAAAGTGGGGACTGACATCGAAAATTGAGAACGTATGGTCACCTTATTCTAGAAGCTCTTCAAAATTAATATAGGACGAAAATAATTTGTACCCTTTTATCACCAAACCATCTTATTTTTGTAACCAGGGGGAGCCCGACATGGTAAGCGAGGTAAGCATCGCATTGGGGCGTCGACTTAAAAGGGCTTCACTTCGAGCCCAAAAACTAAGTAGAGCATAAATGGGGCGTCTTTTTTACGTTAGTAGAGGGCACCACTTACCCTATGGACAACCCTGTATGTAACCATCTTAATTTTAAATTCCATTCAGAATCTGAGATTTCAGTGACAAGGAAGCCGGTGAGAAACAGGATTCTCTCCGAACAAGATTTATTAAGATGGCAAGCCAACTTCTCGCCGGAGGCGGCTAATTTATAAATATTTAATGCATTCAAATGTCAAATCTGTTTACATTTTAGTCGTCATAATAAAACGCAATCGCACGGAGGAAATTCGGCTTCACACAAAAAGTATTTTTCTTCATAAAGAGTGAATTACATTAATTATTGAAATTTCTTTTGAGTTGTGCATTCGTCGAAAGACTTAACTACTTCCAGCCCCCAACTTTATGAGTTTCTTGACGTTTAAGCTTGCTGCATTTTATATTACAATTTTGGGTGCTGTAAATGGTTCGAGTAGCGGTACAGGTCAGGATCAAGCTAAGAGTTCTCCACTTACTACACATTACTTATTTACAAAGTTAAAATAGGAAATTTGACTGACACTTGACTACTTTTTATAAGTGGGTGCACTCCTTTGGTGAAAAAGATTGTCACTTTGTTATAGGAGCATTTGTTGCAGCGTCATGAATAGTTAATCGGTTCACTATCTTCTTCGAAAATACAAGACGGGAGAGATTCGCTCGTGTCCAGTCTGTGTTATCTGAGCTTGGATGTTTAAATGTATAATACTTACTGTGATCCAGAGCTGCGCTTGCGCAAACACTTGTTAAATCTATACCGGGTGTCCTAAAAAAAACTGACCCAGACTTTTATTCGTAAAATTTTAACTGTAGGGATATACAAAGTTGAATCTAAATAATTACGAAATTTAAATTTTTATACTGCCCTGTACAAAAAAAATTCCCAGTAAATTAAATGGGCCCCATGCATTAGGGAAGTGATTATACAAAGTTTCAGCTTTTTATCACAAAAAGGCTTAGAGATATATTTAAACAAAGTTGGTGAGAAGCTGTACAATATCAATAATATCAAAAGTATTATGTAGTTATGTAATCTTTTTTTTTCATAATTTGTGTACGACCCCTGAAACATGATCATCCGATTTAATTTTTACCTTTCGAGAGTCATTGAAAAATGGCTTAGTCAACACATATTTATTTTCATACCGATACATTTAAGGATACCAAGCTCGAATTTTGTCCATCAGCTCATTAATGAATGGGTAACGCCTTACAAACAGGAAATTTTTTTGTACGGGAGTTGTCTGTATAAAAGTTTAAAATTTATAGTTAATTAGATTTAACCTCCTGAATATTTTAATCGATATGATAAAACTTTATACCTTTTTTTCGAAACTACATAATTTGTTGTATACGTCTTGATCAATATTTAAGGAATGAAAGACTAAATTAGTGTTTCTGGGATATCCCGTATATATAGTAGAAAAAGGTGTGGGTTTTTGTGCCTGTTCATAAGCTCCTCAATTAACCAGATAAGCCAAGTGGGACTGATTTTAGATGGTTATGGTAGTGCTAGTGCCGAAGTGGCCGATACTGGACGGAATGTTCCTGAATGCTCTAGAATGTTCAAGAATGTCGTAAAATATCCCTTTAATGGAAAGTTGGTAAAGCAGCAAAGAATTTATAGTTTGGAACATAGGCGTAGAGTTATATGGGCCCGTGGGGCTCGAGCCCCCCTCAATAAATTGTGAATAGGGGCTGAGCCCACCCAATAATTTATCACTCAATACAGACAACTAATTTATACTAACATAAAAAAAAGTATTCACGCCATTTACAAATGTTTAAAAAAAAAACTTTACTTGTACTTTAAAATTTTTTCTTCTTTTGATTCCAATCATGATTTAGTATTCATTGTAACGCCCTGTAACACACAATGTTACTATAAGCTGCCCTCGCCAGGCTCTGGTTAATTAAAATCAGATTATGCAATGTAAAGTATGAAATGAAGAAAAGTTCAGATGTATCTAAAATGCACTATCTCATCCAAAATGTTTTTTTTTTTCCCCTTTGGATTTTTTACTTTGCTTTTATTTTTAACTTATAACATAGTAGGAAGATACTAACATGGATACTTACCTTACATTGGTGTAGAATTCTATGGACCCATAGAGATCGAGCGCCTCCAATAATTTACACAAAAAGTCATAGCTGCCAACTACTACGGAATATAACCACTTTTTGTAAACAGTATATTTAATTATTTTTTTCAAAATAGTAACCAGCTCGAGCGCGCATCACAAAACTTTTTCTATATTTTAAGCCGAAAAATCACGTAGAAAAAGTGGTTAATTATATTCCGTATTAGTTGTCAATTATGAGTAAGTTATATGTACGTGAATCAGTGGCGTAGCCAGAAATTTTTCATGAGGGGGGGGGGGTTACGACTTTTAACTCATATGTATATACGCCATTGACGTGAATATATGTGGTTGTGGGGCCCGGCCCCCCCCAATAATTTTGAAAACTTTACGCTTATGGTTTGGAATCAAATTTAAACATTTTGAAAAATGTTTGCAAATGCTATAGAATGTTCTAAGATGGTCAAGAATGTTCTAGAATGACCCAGAAGATCTTTTATCTTGAAACTCGATTTCGATGCATCTTCGCGGACGGAATGTTTGAACCGCCCTATATTTCCTTATTATCATCCTGATCAATCCAGTTTTCGTCCTGAGAAAGTGCACGGTTTACTCTTTTCGACCCAGTAATTTAAAAAATGGAATATCCAAAGATTTTTTTTTTTTTTTTTGCTTCTTTGAAAATTATTCGAAGTTTCACTAAAACTTTTAAAATCGCATTTCCTCGAAATAATGTCCTATAAAAGCTTTTCTTTTCGTATTTCTAAAAAAGACAGCTGTCCTCTTCGTGCAATGAACGGGCGGTACGTACTCTGCTAGTTTTCCTAAAAAAGATTTTGTGAGATTCGTTTCCGGAAACAGCAATAGACACAGAAAGGTAAACTCTGAATGCACATATTTGAAAAAGAAAAAAAAATAGAAAGAAAAAAAGAGGACGAATATGTTAAAACAAATAACACACTAAAATATTTTTTAACCCTTTAACGCGCAGTGTTCCCACTCTGGGAACACCAAACTCTGACGTTTGGACTGTTGCCAGTCACGAAGAATAGATTTGATTTCTATAAAAATAGTTGCGGGGGACATAGCTCCACGAGAATCCTTTACTTTTTAGCACGTCCTTTCCCGTCAAAAAATTGTCACGATTTTTTTAAACAGCACTGACATCTGCTGAAAAAAGGAAGAATGCGAAAACAGCTGGATAAATTGCCCAATGCTGAAAAAGGGCAGATGTTGCCATCGCTCGACTTAACTACCAGCAAGATGGCGGACGATCGAAACGTTCAAAGCGTGCCATAGAAACCCTTTTTCGACGACAGCTGGCTGTGCCGGCACAGCTGGTAGTTAAGTCGGGCGATGGCAACAGCTGCCCTTTTTTCAGCATTGGGAAAGGGTTGCGCCTCAAAGGGTAAACCATTGTCCTTAAAACCTAATATACACGAGGTATTTTGTTGTCTCTTAAAAGAGCTATCAAATGGCAAATGATATACACGCTGCGGTAAGTGTCATAAATCTGTGATTGTGTATAATCCGGAGATTGTATACAATCCTCATTGAAAAGAAACAGGGGTGGTGACAGGGCCTGATTACCGAAAAGGCTCCGGAAGCTTCAGCTTCCCCTCTGAATTTGAAGAGAGACCCGAAAATTTTCAATAAGAATCCAAAATTTTGTATATAAATGATCTTTTTATTGTAAAGATTTATGTTGAAGAGAAGTGGAAAGATATATTTAACGTTTTACAGAAGTCTGATACTTCATGTCCCAACATTCTTAAATTGGTTCAGTTTGCGATGTCTTTGCCTGGGAATCCACTCTAGTTGAGAGATTTTTTTCCATCATGGGGAGCAATTCGTTGGCAGAAAGGGGCAGACTTTCAGTATATAATGTTTAACATCTTCTAAATATCAAAAGTGATTCTTAACTTTCATGCTGATTTTTATAATGTTATCAAAACAAACGAAGAATTTCTGGAGAAAAAAAAAAACATATCTAATGAAAAGTACTTCTAAACAAATTAAGTTTAATATTCCAGTAAGGTAATGTTTTTAGTTTATTTTTAAAAGAAATTTCAAAAATACTGTAAAATCTCGTTACAATGTACTAAACTATCATGAAGATTAATGAATAAAACATTTCTATCAAAGGAAAATTTCAGATTAATAAATAAAAATATTTATATCAAAGGAAATCATCAGAACTAATTAAATCAATGAAATTTCACTTCAACGAATAAAATAATTTTATCATAGAAAATCATTAAAAAACTCTACTTTTTCCAAACAAAAAGGGGAGGGGGTGGAGGGCGAAACAAGATTGAGCTTCCCCTCACTTCAGAGGTTAATCGGGCCCTGGGTGGAGGTTCCCCTTCAATCCAATTAGGGACATTAGACACTGGAAGGGAAAACTTCGTCTCTGCATCTTTTCAATGATGAGGGAGAACAAATGATAGCAGGTATAAATAATTAAAAACTTTGTAAAATATCTCTCAGAAAAAAAAAAGATTCTTGTCAAAATGTTAGTTTCGTGTGGTTCAAAAGGTCTATCATTCTTCACACCAGTTTTTACTGCGTGTTCTTATTATTTAACGAAACCTAGGAGAAACTTCAGGGTTCAAGATTAAAATTGCTTTAAAAAAATGATGACCCATCTTTGATAAAATGCTTCGTCCTACCTATGGTTCCTCCCTTTGAATTTTTTCAGTATCCGCCTGATTAAAGAATACTATGTATCTAATCATAAAGAATACGTAGAACTGGTCGCCTTATATTCAAATTCTTAAATTTCTTACAATTCAAAAATATCGAATGCGGTATATCGCTATATACGGATTTATAATACAGCGTAGTGGTTATTCAGTGCTATTTTTAGAATGTACTTCCTTGATCTTCTGCATCCACTTGACATTTACAAGTCTTTATAAATATGATGTTCTACATCTCACTTTAACCCTCTAAAATTCATAAAAAGAACATAGTTCCGAGTTCCTTGAGAAGTGAAAGTAACCATATATGCCGCTGGAGAGCAGAACTGAGTAGGAGACGACCTTTTCTCCGATCGTTTCTTCCTCCACCTCCGTCAGCTGATTGTGATGACGTCACAGTCTACGTCACAGACTGAGATTACGCGCTGCGCATCCGAGGAGAAAATAAGTTTCAAATATAACAAATCAGATTTTTTTCTCCCCAATAATAACGTACGTAACGATATTTTTAGAAGTCTGGTTTTGATATGAATTTTTCATCAGTCAATATTATTTATATATCGCCATAAGAGAATTTAAATAATTGCTAAGCAGCTGTAAAATACTATGGTTAATGAATAGTGCTTCAAACTTGATTATTACTATGGTTAGTTTTGAAGAAAATTAGTTGAATTCTAAAATTCGAATTTCTATATTCTTGTTCATAACTTCCAGTTGTACACAGGGGCAGTTTTGCCATGTGCGCATGGTGTACACCGCACACAGGCGACCGAAAAAAAAAGGGGAAGGGGCGTCGGGTAAAAAGGTACTCTCTATTTTTATTCCATCGACTATGTAATAATTTTCCTCTACATTACCTAAATATTACTTCAGTTTTTTTTTTAACATTAATTCATAGTTATATTTCCCTACATACTGATAAATATGATCTGATAGTTGAATTTCCGCTCAATATAGCTCGCCAACCACACTTATGCATGATATTTTTTCTCTATGTATGTTTTTTCCTTGTCGTTTCATAAGAAAAATATCATTTTCATACTTATATGACTACATTTTTATTTACTGGATAAATGACAATAAATATCCAGACAATAAATGTACATGTACATCTAGAACCGGCCCTGGTTGTACAAAGCATACCACCCGAGTGAAAGGGGAAGATAAGCAAGGTTTCCAAGCTTCCATCACAGACAGTTGGCGTTCAGTTCACTGATTTCAATGCGAGGTGGAGGAATACAGATGAAATATCTATTCTCAAAAGCGTGATCGTTAAGTTAAAAACTAAAAATTTATGGAGTTTGCGTCAAGTACACTGTATAACAAATAAATCGACGCACCAAGAAGGAGGTGTCCGATTGAGACGAAAATTGGTGGATAGGAAGACAATGCAAATGATTAAAATTTCAGAACAATTAAATAATTTATTTCAGAGTTACAGTAACAAGTTCAATAAGGTGTTGACCCGCCGCTAGCCTGGATACAGCTACCACACGGCGTGGCATAGACCGATAAAGCTCCCGGATGGTCTCCGGTATTTCCTGCCAAATACACTCCAATTGTCGAACGAGGTCATCAACAGTCCGTGCCAGATGCAATCGCCTTCCCATCATATCCCAGACATGCTTGATGGGAGAGAGATCTGGCGATCTGGCAGGCCAAGGAAGAGTTTGACAAGCTTGCAGACAGTTTAGAGCAACAGGAGCCGTATGTGGTCTGGCATTGCCCTGCTGAAAAGCCAGATCAGGGTTCTGCAAAAGGAACGGTAGCAAAACAGGTCTTAGGATGTCGTCCACGTACCGCTGTGCCGTAAATGTACCTCTAATGACGACCGAAGGGGTCCAACTGTCAAAGGAAATGGCACCCCAGACCATAATGCCTTGTTGAGGGCCGGTGTGGCGTGCAATAGTGAAAGCAGGATCCCCCCTCTGCCCTGTGCGTCTCCAAACACGTCTTCGATGATCGTCAGGACACAGTTGGAAGCGGGATTCGTCGCTAAAGACTATACGTCCCCAGTCGGCATCATTCCAACCTGATCGAGCCCTGCACCACTGTAATCTGGCTCGGCAGTGTGCAGGCGTGAGTGGCAGGTGGCGTAACGGTCGGCGCGAGCGTAGATTTCGCTCTCTCAACCATCTGTGAATGGTCATGATCCATCCTTGCCAGCATCTTCGAATCGTCGCATCGCTTCGACTCAAATGACGAGCAATTCTCTGATTAGTCCCACCGGCCTCTTTCAATCCAATGATACGACCTCTGTCAAACTCTGACAGTTGCTCGTAATGAGCACGAATCCTGCAGCGAGGCATTTTTTAAGATGTTGAAAGGTCATCTGAATCGCAATCAAACCGAAAGTTTTAACAACCGTTGAAGAACTGCTCCTTATATACGTCTGCTGGATGCGCAGTTCCGATGCGCTAGAGATCAAACTATTCATTCATTGGACACCAAATTTGAATCATTTGCATATCGGTTCAAAACATTCATGCATACGAAATTTCAAAGCAATCGGATGATTGTTTCTTGGTGCGTCGATTTTTTTTTTGTTATAGAGTGTACTTTTAAACAAGGACGAGGGGGGGAGTTCAACCTCCCCTTGTATACGCCACTGATCCTTGATAACTTTGCAAAGACTTGAATGTAACATGATATATTTTGTCTGTGTAAATTAAGGGGGGGGGGATAAATCATGTGACCAAACAATTGTAACTATACAATCACAGATAAGACTTCTGTTATTCCTCCAACTCTTCTCCCGAGAAGCTGTTCAGAACTCCACGCGGCAGCCCGACTTAATCGTGTGACGCCAATAACCCAAAAATTTGGGCAATGGAAGACATGTACTTGATCGACCTTCCAACAATCCGACCAATGACCAGGAAACAAAAATTATGCACAACTATACAGATATTCAATCGCAATATAAGAAAAATAATAAATTACTCCGTTTAAGCGCTGAAAAGATCTCGAAGGCTATGTTTGAAAATACATTTTCGCTACTATGTGATTCAGAAATTTATTTAAAATTTCTTTAAAGTGCTGCTGAAAGTTAGAATTAGCTTCCGAATTTCCAAAATCTACTACTTTTCAGGCTGTTGCCTGCTTTCAGAATACTTTCAAAAACGCAGAATTCCTTTTCATATTAATTTCAAATGTAATATTATCAAGATGCCACAGTTTATAACCGGAATAAACTTTAACACCGGGACGGAAAACCTTAAGTTTCAGTTTTTGAGAAAAGAAATATTCCAAAGAACTTTTAAGGGAAAACGAATATTGTTTCCAATTATTAAAAATCTCAAAAGTTTGAAAGACGGTCGCCACCACTGCGGTAGTGCAGTTTTTGTATCACGACTCTCAGGATCATCTAAGCAGCCCTGATGGGTCTTGATTAGAGTTACATTTGAGTAAAAAATATTCTTTCAAGATCCTTCATATCCATTCATTCACGTATCGACTAAAGTATAGTTATGTCCGATCGCTTATGGCCGTATTCACCAAACATTAAACTTTCGTGTTACTTCAGAAGTGGGGGGAAATGTCATTCCCCATGTCAAATCAAAAGGGTTACCATAACATCCAGAAACCGGAAACCGGATCCAAAACGAAACTCATCCTAGTGAAAACGTGCATTCAGGTTACCTGGCTCGCAGAGTCATGGCGTTTGGTGATTACCGATATTTGTTTGCGGTTAACGTGATTTTATTGAGTCAAATTCTGTCCTATTCAGATTATCATATTTGCAAGTATGGGGCAGGCTCGGACTGGCCAGGTCGGATGGTCGACGATTGCAGAGGGCCCCCGGACCAAAGGGGCCCCCAGGAGACGCCACACGAAAATGGATATACTACTTTATAGAGTAATTTGATATGTACTATATATCAGAGTAATTTGATTATTCATTTCACAGTAATCTTAATCTTTACGCAGTTTCGCAGCGGTGGACCCCAGAAACTTCGCGTATCCATGAGCCCCAAAAGCTCTAAAATGTTTAAACGTGGCTTTTAAGCACGTAAGCCTACTTTTCGCCTACTACACATATTCTATTCCTCTGTACGGGGCCCTCTTTCAATGTTTATCCCAGGGCCCTCAAAGGAGCCAGTCCGGGCCTGGAATGGGTTAATGGCAACGCCCATGATGCAGTAAGCAAAAAACACTGTAGTACATGCCAGTGTATTTCTATCAAAAATTTACATTATTATTAATATACATTAAACATTACACCATTGATTTCATTCAAAAAATTTGGGGGAAATCAGTTTGACAGCTAGCGATATCGAAAAAGCAACCGATAGGCGTCGTAATCAGTCTGATGCGTTTTGTTCCACCGTTTCAGGAATCATGAATGAGGACAACTCGGAGCAGGTCATTCTCGACCCGGGAATGATCGCGAGGCACTACCTACGAACGTGGTTCTTCCTCGACCTGATCAGTTCGATCCCTCTGGACTACATCTTCCTCATCTTCAACCAAGACTACCAGGAAAATGTTCAGCTGCTACACGCCGGCCGAGCTCTCCGCATACTGCGGCTCGCCAAAATGCTCTCCTTGCTCAGACTCCTGAGGATCTCAAGGCTTGTCCGATATGTTAGCCAGTGGGAAGAAGTTTACGTGAGTATAGGCCGTGGTGTCTTATTCTTTTCCCCTTCTCCTTCTTTTCTCTTTTCTTATATATATATCATCATGCTTGATAATACTGGCAAAGATGTAACAGTTTTCGAATAAAAACGTTTATATGAAGTAACCGGTGGTATCAAGTTCGTGGCTCCAATGTTCTCCATGTTCAAACGATGACTCTGAAGGTGCCAATCCAGATGCTAGGTCTCTCATCTGGAATTTATCCAAAATTAAGGGACCACTCATTGGGGGAGGGGGGGGTAACGTTCGCCTGCTTACTAGATGACTCCCATGCAGGGGCGTAGCCAAAGGGGGGTCATAACCACCCCATGAGGAATTTTTTGCCATACAAAATGTATATTCTTCACTCTCTTATCACACACATGTATGCATATATGTGAGTTGCAGTAGTCGTAACTCCCCCATGAAAATTTTCTGGCTACGCCCCTGCTCCCATGATAAATTGATTAACATCTCCTGTCTAAAATCAATAGTTGGCAGTTGACCCAACATTGGAAAAAAGAAAAAAACACGTTACCAGTATCAGTAGATTCAACTACTAACCATGATCTCAACTTATTTTATATTCAGTTTTAAATGACATCGACGGCAGTTTTACTTGACGAATTTAAAATAGTACTGGAAGTCAGATTTTCAATCAGTGACGCAAAATATTCACTACGATTGAAAGAATTTAGATTTTATTTCTTTTCCCAATTTTATTTTTTATGAAAGAATACTTTTAAATGTCTCAGAAATGCTCTGCAAATAACTGTAACCAGAACATTTATTTTAAAAAATCCTGTTTAAAACTTTTCATTTTCAAACTGAGACTAACCTAGTTTTAAAGTCATAATTTGTAAAATTCATTGGGTATCACTTCATATCAACTGTTGTGCAAAAGTTTAAATCACCAGCCAAAGATTTCACATCAGTTGGAATACCTCGCAAATAGTTTTAAAATTTAACCTTAACTTTGTACAAGAGTGTATCACAATACATGTGTATTATGTAGACTAGATTGAAACTTACATCTGAAAGCAAAGGCTCTTTCATTTTCTTATTAAACGAAATAAGTTTCTGAAAAATGAAACGACAGTATAGAACTCTCGATAATTTCAACCTTCATGTTTGCAATATTGATTTTCTTTCCCATTGTTATCCTGCAAAGGATTTTAAATAAAAAATTTGCAACTTGAAGTAATTCTTTTCTAGAACCTTGAATATTTTGTAAACATAAATTTAAAAGAACGTAATTATATTTCTAATTGTTATTTCACATATGCTGTTCTTTATTCCTTTCTTCAGAGAGTACTTTTTATAGAAATAATTGAAATACACTACTGAAGAAAATCCTTAAGCTTTTCTCATTTTTTCTTACTGTGCTAACCGAAAAGAAAAAAAAAATTAACATAAACATTAAATTTCGTCTCAACATGCTCCAAATACTTTGTGTACTGTTATTCTTGTAAAAATTTGACTAATCGTGAGAATATTTCGACTAGTTTAGGTGTGAAGTCTGTAGGCACGTATGCACTTTGCATAACTAAAAAAGGATTAGCTGTAGAATGTTGAAATTTTAAGACTGGTGTAGCATCTAATTGATGACTTCTCTTTTTGGTTACAATCGGCAAGATAGTTTATTTACAAAGTCACTCAAAAATCTTTCATACATTAAGTCTATGGTTAGACATAAATAGACAATATGGACATAATTCCATTATTTGTGCTAGGGCCAAAATCTTGCCAACTGTCTCCAAGCTTGGAGTTTTTTTTTTTTTTTTTTTTTTTTTACCGCCAAATTTGGTGTCAAGTATAAGTTTTCAAATCTAAACCCAGCTTGATGATATCTCCTATATTGCGCGAGAAATTGCTAAACATTAATGTGACACATAGTAATGTAAGTATAGTATCTCACTTTCAAATGCAGTAAGTCTGTTCGAACTATATCCAGTGGCTTAGGAAAGAGGGGGCTTAGGGGGCTCAAGCCCCCCCCCCGTACCCTTGTAGGAAGAGAGAAAATTACCACAAATCATCATTTCCACATGCCACAAATATGGTGTCTTTTTTTGTTCCAGAATGATCTAAGCATACTGAGCCCCCCCCCCCCCAAGCTTCTGAATGCTACGTTACGACTGTATCGAAAGTGTAAATCAAAGACGTCAAGAGATAATGCGGTGCCTACATACTTATTAAAAAGTTTATTAACTGCATTTAGAAGCATAATACTTATTAATATCATGTTCTTTTCCTGTGTCTCAAAAATAAATAAATAAATAGATAAATAAAACTAAAAATATAACAGAATTTAATACATTCCTGAAATTTGAGTTCTGTTATTATTTTCAATTTAGAAAAAGTCTAAACAGCTTATTAACTGAAAATAAAAAATAAAAAGTTTTCAAAGTATTTTTGTTTCTATTTATGTTTTAGTGTGGTGGTGTAAAATGGGTATACAGTTAAGCTTAGTTAATATTAAGTTTAAAAATTAAACTAATTTAACGGGTATAAAGGTTGCCAACTAATGTTTAAAAGCATTGCCTAGAAAAGGAAGTTCATTTAAAAACTATTTATATTTTTGATAAAAAATAAACACCCATTCATTTTACCCTCATCTGACCCTGCAACAATGTGGTGTCGGAATGCAATGTTCATCTACAATTTAATTCTAGCGGCCCTGGGCATTATATTCTTAAATTTGAATAACTTGCACGTCATGATAGAAAATAAACAAAATCGAAAGCGGATTATTATTATTAGTAGTAGTATTTTCTCTCTTTTTTAATCTATTATCCATTTTACCTTTGTTGGGAAAAAAAAAATCTTAATAAAGTTTAATACTTCTGCATTTAAAACTAATATAGTTTTATAAAATCTTTTCATGTGTGCAGGGGATGAATGCATTCTATAAAGTAATACAAAAAAGTTGCTTGTTTAACATTATTAGCAACAGAAAACAGTCAATGAATGAAAAAATGCCTGTTTTCAACCCATTTTACCCCACCATACCCTATGATTTAATACATTTTTAGAGAATATGCCTCAAAAATGGTCGCTTTCCAAAGAAAAAAAAATGTCAACATCTTTCTTATGTAACCAGTAATAATTTATTTCCTTGAGAAGAAAGTGAAATAATCACATTTGCATCATGAACGATTTGCATCGCATGTGTATAGTAGTTTCTCGTAATGAAAGCAGTATTGCCGTTTAAATGTAGCCAAATTGCACTCATTTGACAAACTACTTACTAGTTATGCGAATGGATATGACGCTATAAGCATATCTATTGCAGAGATTTATGAATTCAGTAACCCATTATCCGAGTATAAATTCGCTAAATGCACTAACAGTCACAGTTAATCGTATACCAACACCCATCAGCTTTACTTGCGGAAATAATGGAAGTAGGAGGAATGATTTCCACAGTGAAGGAAGTGGTTGGAAAATTCGGTATGTGAACTAACTGAACTGTCTAAAATGTTTTTAGATATTAACTAAGAAACTTAACTGTAACTGAAACGACATTCTGAATATGAAAAAATTAACAAATACTACTATGAAAATAAAATTAAATAATGATGAGAAACAAATTACATAAACCTTATCTAATGCATAATTTGCAGATATGTTTAGCTTAGGTAGATTGAATAAATCATGAATTACTGCGTCTGAAATTCAGTTAAAACTTTACTTTAATATTCCCATTTTCAACGTTATCATTGGAATATGAAATTTGATAGAAACATCAAAAATATTATACTTGTAACTAATTCTTTTACATTAGTGTAAAAATTACATTTAATTTAATAATAACTGAAACGTTACTAAACGAGATGTGGAATTGTTACACGCAAAATAAATAATGATATATTCTTTAAATTAATATTTTTATGGTTTTCTTGTGAAATACTGCTAGTTTATCTTTAGTGGGCTGTTCACCTAAAGTATCGAAATTATTGATAAATTCAACTAAAAGCTAGAGCCTAGAAAAGTTTGCAAAATGAAAGTTAAACAAATTTTATAAGAAGTATTACAAAAATGTCAAATGCATAACATCTTTATAGCATATTATATTTTACAGTGAAGTAAAACTAAACAAAAAAATATTGTCTTTTATTTATTTATTTATTTTGAGAGATTTACTTTAAAAATAAAACTTTGTGCACTTTTTTTCTTGATTTAGGTATAAATTGGCTTAAAATAGAAAGCATGTGATAACTAAATTTGATCTTATACCATTCCTAAGAACAACTACAAAAGAAAAGTAGAGGAGGGGGGGGGATGTATATGTATGCATATATACGTAATTCTCGACTGATTCTTATGCTTCAGATTTTGAAACCTCAACAGCTATTATCTTCGAAGTGAAAGTTTTCAGTTTTATACTTCAATTATACTAATATTTGTACCAGAAGTTTCTTTTCCTATTAAACTGATATCTTTTTTAATATGTAAATTTCCTGAAAGCTTTAAAAGTGGCCAAAAATGTGTGTGCGTTTATTTCTTCTTTCAGATATCATGAAGAGAATGGTATTTAGTTGTCACTTACGATATTGCTCATTTAAAGATTTTTTTCTACTTCCTGTAACATTATAAGGATTTTAAACTTGGGAGTTTTACATTTTTTAAATTAACTGAAAAATTCTAAAAGTCAGAGTAATAGAAAAAAAAGCTCTCTTATGACAGTTTTAGCATCATTCATGAACAATAAATGCAATTTGTTAAAATTTTATATTACTTGGAGTCTGTGTTTTTTAAACTATGAAAATTAATCGAACTTTAATGCCACTGTATATATACATAAATTTTATTTTTTAACAGAGAAATGTGTTACATCTTTGCATTTTTGAATTTTTTACTTCCATCTATCTGTGTTTATTATCTATGCCTGTTTCTTCTAATTCATGTTCACCAATTCATATTTTGAAATATTCTTTCGTTTTTATTCAAGAAGTCATAGTATTTTTGCATCATGCTTTAATATTACAAATTTCTACTTCTTTTTTTTATCTTTTTTGGAATGACGGTATTCGAACAATGTACTCAGTTTAGAAAATAGAACATTGTATTCACGTTATGAGCGTCACTTTTGACAGTCCCAAGCATTATATTTTTATTCATATTGTTTGACAAATATGTTTTCTAAAATAGGAAGACTACAGTTAAAAAGACATTTTTGGGACTGGAAGACATTTAACTCTCATACAAGAAGCTTAAAAAACACTATGGATGATTAAAATTACTATTGAAAAACTATAGAGAACCTTGAGCAAAAACAAGCAAGCTTATCCCGTACAATTCATAGCATCCTGAAGACTCAATTCCATGCTTTTCGAAGATCGAGGTCCTGGAGGGGACTAAAGCCTAGTATTATTTGCAGTGACCCTCAACACAGTTAAACCTTGTTGACGCAACCACACACTACGAAGAAATATTTGCTCGAAATAAAGATGATTTGTGTAATAAATCAGCTTTTTTTTTTCTTTTGCATGAATGCTCTCCGTCAAAAATAGTGTATTTTTAAGTCGCTCTTTTACAAGGACGAATAGTATATAGTGGGTGGCCAAATTATTGTACTCACTTCATAAATTTCCTCTTTCACGTGTTTTTAAGGGTGTAGTTCATTATTAAATTCTTAATATCGTTTAAGCTGTTATCTTTATAGGTTTATTAATTTAGGATAGTACAAATTCAATAATAAAAATACAATTCAAAAACAACTTCAATATTTAGGGATTTTTTTTCTGCAATCACCTTTTGTATGCGCTGCGGCATGCTGGGAATCCATTTTTTTTACTATTTTTTTAAGTACAGGTGTATTGTGTCATGCTTTAACAATATTTTCCAGCAAGTCCCTTTTTTTAGCATTTATTTTATGCTAGAAAATTTCATTTTTTTTGGGGGGGGTGGCAGCCCATACACTTTTTATCAGGTTTAGGTCTGACGAGTTGCCAGGCCAGTCCAAAAGGGTTATTTTTTATCTTTTATGAATTTAATATTTTTTTAGCTTTATAGCATGGTGCTGAATCCTGCAAAAGACATAAATGCCATCTAGGAACTATTCCATCATCTGCAACAGCAGTCGAGTTTCCAAAACTCTCAGACACAGGTCTTGACGCATAGTGCTTTCAAAGAAATGTAGTCGACCAATCCTCCTTTGAGATAATTACGCCCCATATCATAACAGACAGAGGATGTTTCCCTTTTTAACTATGCAGCTTTCATAATATTTTTCATAAGGCGAGCCAAGAACAAACTGATAATTGTCCTGAGGTATCTGAATAGACGAGTTATCGGAAAAACAAATCTAAAATATCAGTAGTATTATTTTAGAGAAAAAAATTTCTATCATAATTGAGAAAAATCATTTCATATAACAGCTTTAGCTTCTCCCAGTCCTCTGCACTCCAATATTTCTGCATTTTAAAAAGTTCTAGTGGTTTAGCAAGCATCGTCTTGGTTAATTTCTGCTTTTTGAGAGGTCGACAACAATTGAAATTCAGCTGTTTCAAATTTCTTCGTAATGTTCTGTCAGATAATCTTATGCCAAAATAGTCTAACAAGGCTTTTATAATTTTCTGAGGCTTTCTGCGATTCTATATAAGGCCTAATTTCACTCACAGTTCAAGCAGTTGAGAGATGTTTTCTCCCACATTTACCACTGCGCTTTTTTTTAAATATATATATATATATATATATATATATATATATATATATATATATATATATATATATATATATATAATGACTTGTCTTCATCCGGCATTTTCTTTATATGTCGGACTGTAGACTACGAAACGTTCCGCTATTTTTGACTGATTGTTATGTTTCAAAGGTGTTCCTATCTCTCTTTTTCTTAGAAAAAATGTCTGCAGACTTTCCCATGGCTAAAATTTTCGATATCTAGGTTAGGATAATAAAAGTCCAGAAACAGGCATAAAATGAATTTCATATTTTTTAATATTACTATTATTATTACTATTATAAATACTAATAAAAGTAATATATTATTACTATTATTAGTATTTATATATTATTATTATAAATACTAATAATAGTAATAATAAATATTTCATTTCTTCTATTAATAATTTAGAGTCTTTCGTGACTTAGCGTCGCAGTCACCAAACGCGAAAAAAAATGTGTTGTATACAATGTTGTCATTTCCAAATTATTAATTTGTTTACGTGTTAAGAATTTACAAAATGCAGAAAAACATTTTAGTTAGCGAAAAAGATTCAGAAAAGTAGTTTAAAACTAAAAGATTTTTTGAAAAATTTGAGTAAAATAAATTTACTTGATAAAAATCATTTGAGTACAATAATTTGGCCACCCACTGGAGCTCTCATAGAGTCAAGGTCCATCATTAACAAGATACTTCAGTATGTTGTTTGCTTTAAACTGTTTGTTTGCTCCATCGATGAGAAGATGCGGGAGCAGTGATTCTTTTTCCGTGCCCATCATTGCTTTTTGGCATGTTTCTTTGAATGCTTCAATGGGGCACAGCGTTTAGTAGTGCGTGCGTTACAATTGTGTTGGAATTTTCTGTGGAATCAATATATATAGCATGCGATTTTTTATTCACTTATTTACCGCCTTCACTGTTTATTTACATCGCTACCAAAATCTTGGTTAAAATAATTTTTACTATAAGTTTTTTACAATTATTTCTTGGGGGTCCCTAAAATCTGAAAACCCTAGTTCGTTATCCAGTGGGCCTCTTTCCGGTAATCGGGACCTGAGTTCGGTGAAACTTAAAGAAAATTAAATTGAAACCTCATTTATTGAAAGTAGTTGGTTTTCAAATGCGCCAATCAAACGCGGCAAAGGATAAGACACAAATCCATTAGGAACCTTAGTACAAATTTGCGACAAGGTTGTCATGCATTTTTGCATCAATTTTTCTGAGCGAATTTCAGAGTTTCTGAGCGAATTTCAAATCTGAGCGAATTTAAAGTTTTCAAATCCCCTTGCATGCGTGTATCAAGTCAGAACTGTTGAAGTTGAAACAATTGAACACGAATCTTACAGACCTTCGTAGCTTTCTAAAAATTTTTACTTACGACAAACAGGGTTGTAAGGAGCTCATTCTGAAGTCTCTTGATACTTCCTAACAGAATATTTAGCATTCTTGCCAAAAAACAAATGTGAGAGCAAAATGTTTTTTTTTATTGTAGAACTTTAGCCCGTTACGTATAATTTCTTAGAGATATCGAAAACAGCATGCGCTTTACGCAATGTAGTGAAGATGACCAAAATAGTTGCATGTCATGTCTAATTAGCAAACCTCTCCGGAACCCACTCACCAAATGTAACGAATTTGATTCAGTTGTTCGTGCACATGAAAAGAAACCTAATGTGTGAAAATGAGTAGTAGCTATCTCTTAAGATTAGCGCTAAAAAAATAATTAATAAAAACTGAGTGGTTGACAGAAGGGAGACTTATCGCCATTTTGCGCTTTCAAATTTCTTTCATATATGGAAGATCATATATAAAATCATGTAAGGATCATATTCGTCGCATGAAGAAGACTTATTACAAACATTTTTTTGAACACATGCTTGTAAAAAGTATTCTTCATTTGCAACCAAATTTGTCGCATTTACTTTCATATACTTTTGCAAAATTTTGACAGTTCCATTTTTAGACTTATTCTTTCTTCTGCGTATTGGGACAATGTCATATGTTTCGAAAATATTCCTCGTAAGGTATAAAAACAGCACTAAATGTATTCATCGTTTGCTTCATCGTATCCTCACATGAATAAATAGAATAGATATTTTTTTTTGAAGTCCCCTTATGCAGCTTGCAATGTGATTTACAGGAAATTGCTTTCTGCTATGAATTTAAGAAATAAAATAAAAAGAATGTTGAACTTCAGTTTAACCAATACAGAAACAAGACTTGACAGATACTTCAAAATTCAATTCGTTGAAATCTGACAAATTAAAGCAAACATTACATACAAATATTTCGAGTGCGTATTAACATGATCTTTTAAACTTTTTCGATTAACTATCTCAGTCGCCAAATACTAGCCAAAGAAAGGGTTACAATTGGTGCGATTTTAACTACTGTTTAACATTTAATTTCTCAGTTTCTGTAGCTGCTGATTTTCACACATTAGGTTTCTTTAAGTGTGCACTTGTGTCTGAATTAATTTCGTCACATAACCTTAGTGCACTTGGCGGCTTCTGAACTCTCGGAGTTGAACATTCAAATGCAGTTTTTCAATTCTAACTACCAACTATACAAATAATCCATGTTCGACTATTGAATATGTCATTTAACTCTTTCTCTGGATCCCAAAAAATGATTAGAATTTTTAAAAGAACATTCAAATTTGAGTCTTCCCTGTAGCTATGATATTGTTGAGCGGTGAAGATACAGTTTTAGTAGGGCTTGCCAACAGGGGATAGGTAAGGAGTACTTGTAACGCAAGAAAATTTACAGAAACCCGTGAGAAAACACAAGGGGGGCAGAAAATAGTTCACACGAGGGCGCCAAATATTTTACTGGTAAAAGCCAAAGTAATTTACAAAACGGAATTAAGCTAGCATAACGGATGGAGATGGGAATTTCAAAATGGCAAAGAATATCAAAAGACTAAGAGTAAGGAAAATCAGAACTAATTAAAAATATGTGATAAAGTGCCACTATATTTCTGGATATCCAGTAATTTAATACCTATATGTATAAAGTGTAATTTGAGACAAAAAATATAAAAAAGGCATTAATTTACGTTCAATAGTTTGATATGGTACCACTTAAATGATTTTCAAAATTCTACCACGCCGCGCGTAAACTAGCATTAGCGGTTAACCGCAGTGAGTGCGTCTTTTACATTTTTTCAGCATTCTCTAGACTAGTCCCGCAGTCTAAGCACAGAAATATCAACAATATAAACTTTCTTCGTACTTTGTATATAGTGGTAATGTATACATGCGCGACTGAAGATAGAAAATAAGACAAGGAGCTTTGATCCAGACATTAAATGAATCAGGGACAATATGTTAATTTTGTAAGCAAGTTTAGATACAGGATACACTAGTGGCGTCGCGTAGGGGGTACGGTCTGCACCGGGAGACACCAGCAGAGGGGTGACACACATACACACACACACACCAAAAAAAAAATGAAATGCTGGTTTTAAATTTTTCAGTTAATTTGAAAAAAAGATCTGATTTGGTGATGAAAAAGACTTCCGAGATTAGAAATAAGAATAAATATAATGAAAGTCACATGTTCTGTGCACTTGTAGAAATAAAATGTGTTATTTCGTTTAATTTTTTCCCCCAGTTTAAAATTTTTATAATTTTCTTCATAAAACCAGAATAGCAGGTTCTTCTCAACTTATGTGTTGCCATTTTATCTGTATATTGTTCCACTTTTAACCAGGGGTGTAATTAAGAACACTTTCTCTTGCTGAGGGGAGGGCGCAGTGGATCTTGGACAAGGGGTGTGAATGAGGTGCTTGACAAAACTGAGGTGCAGTAAAAATTACGCAGCACTATAAACACAACACTATTTGACTGGCCTGTGTATGTGGAGGGGGGGGGCACCATGCTTGGCGACGCCACTGCACGCCACCCTTCCAAAAGATATTGGTTAAGGTTAACATTTTGTTCATTGTGCATGTACACTTTGTTTTGGTCAAGCGAGATTTTTTTTAATAAATTAGCTGCTACTCAAAAAGCTTCATTTTTAGGGCAAGTATGGGCAACCTTTGAAAAGTTGCGGGCCAAACTTTAGGGTGCTAGCAAAGCCGCAGGCCAAACTTCAGGATGTTTGTGAAGTCGCAGGCCGTATAACTGGGGTTTATATGGGAATATATTTTGAATGGTTTATATGGGTTTTATACAGAGTTCTGATATGTTCTGGGGGGGGGCGGATAAAAAGCCATGGCGGGTCGGAGGTTGCCCATATATGTTTTAGGGTAACATTTTGCTTCATTGCATATTTTATATAGGTCAAATATGCTTTTCTTTAGATTATCCTCTCCCAAAAAATTTCTATATCCGCCACTGGATACGCTTGGCAGACAAATTCTTTATGCCTATATTTTCTTACACATGTGCATTTACGTTCATTGCTCATATATTTAAGTAAGATTTTCAAAGTTCTTTAAACGCGTTATTCGATGTAATTAAAATTAAAAGCTATAAATTTATTTTATATAAATTAACTGCATAGGTTTGCCTCGGTTACAGAAGAATAAGACTTAGATTAAGTAAACGTCCTTAAATTTAAAAAAAAAATCCATTTTCAAGATAGGTTTAAAGAAACTGATTGTAGAAACTTCATATATCATATATTGGGAAACATATAACTAGTCCTTTTAGGAATAGTTCTTAATATTGTAAATTATTTCGTATTGGAGCATCAAGTTTTCTTTATGCATGAGCGTAGTTGATTTTCTATGAAGGAAGTGAAAAGTATGAAACTGGCTTTGGGATGCTATGCTGTGTACGGAGTAATAGAGATTTTCTATTACACGAGGTTGGCCTGCATGTTGTTTGATTTTCCCTGACTTATCAGGTATAAGGTTACGAAATTAGAAATTGTGCAAGAATAGGTGGACGTAAAGACTACGGCAGTTTCTGTTACGTGACAGTTTTTAGTGAATGCTTTTATGTGTGCATATTAGGTTCTTCAAAATGAGTTTTGTTATAGGCTCATAATAATCTCTTTTCTTTTATTTTTATTCGCTTGAACGAAACGAGATTTATATTTAATGCGTTTATCGGATCAGTGAGCTGAATGTATGTACGACTTTAAAAGTACCTTTAAGTATAAAACATATAAAACAAATATGCTATGTACCAGCATTTCTGAATCTTTTAGAAGTGGGGACCCGTTTGACATATCTGAGTGTTCTGGGGACCATTTTGTTCTTGTTCGTAAACAGTGTGGCATCATTCTTTTAAAAATAGTTCTTAAACCAGTTTAATGTTGTTTTAAAGTAAAATCAAACAAAACTTATTTAATATTGTGGTATTAAATAGAGAAATTAAGAAGATTAATTGGAGACACCTTCATATAAAGTAGTAATTCGATGTAGTTAGAATGTGAATGATTTTTCTACTGTCATCAAAGACAAAGAACGTTTATGTTCCTGCTAACGAGCTTTTTAATTTGTGAAAAAGTAAGAGAATAATACAAGGCAGTGGAATGAACTGGTACGGACCACAATAAGAGAAACGCTGGCGCATACGAAAGCCATAATTTAAACAGCGTATTGAAACGGTAAAACTTTTGTTTCCAGGAAGCAATTGATATTCAATAACATACCAGTGAATTATATTTTACGAATCTGTATGAAGAATAGCTTGTATTGAGAGAACAGAAGTAGTTTTACACTCGAATTATTTTGTCCAATCCTTCTATATCTGCTGCCAAAAGGTACCGCTGATAAGCATGACATAAAATTTGTTTTAAAAGTTTATTAGCATTAATGATTCCTGATGTTTCATTATAACATATTTTTCACATCAAAACCTCTCCGCAAATGTAAAATCTGGTTTCCAATCATAGCATTTTATTACACTTGGTCCTAAAATTTTTTTTAATGTATTAAACTATTTGGATAAAACTGTCACGTGACTCCTATAAACTGTCGTAGTCTTAATTTATTTCTTATGATTTCCTCCCCTTTTTTAAGTACAAAATACGTTTCGATGATATTTCGCTCAGGCTGCACCTAGGCAGTACCCATTTTAAACCTTCCTTTACACTTTGTATTTCTGTTGGTTATATTATCTTCAATTTAATATTTTAACGACCTATTTTCTTCTTTCTTTTAAAGTTATTAAAGAACGATTATTCCGAGGTTATTTGGCGGGTAGGAGATGGCGTAGAAAGAAAAAAATTCGTACGTATTGATAAAATTAAAGAGCATGCAAATTTCTCTAACATTCAGTATTTATTAGTGGCATCTTCGTGACTAATTCATGTAAAATGTGATACTTCAAATTAATATGAATGTCCTGATTTTTGATTTTTTTTTTCCAGTGGCTTGTCAATAATTTTGTAATTTTATTATTTTTCCTCTAACCTATGTGTGTCAAGTTATGCGTAGGAATCAGTGTGAAATATCTTTAGAGCAAAAGTGATGCATAACGTGAATTAAATGTCAATTTTTTTTTCATCCCTTGATTTTTGTTTTTTGCATTTGTTCGATGAAGAATATTAGATCTTTTTTTTCCTTTCTGTATTTTTGTGCACGATACTTCTTTTTTTTGCTGCGCAATGCACGATAGCAAACTGGCGTAGCTGCGTCTCGCTGCTTGTAGAGTGATTCTGTAGAATGACTGCTAACGTGAACGCACAGAAATGGTTAATTAAAGAATATGTTTTAAAAAATTGGCAAGAAAAATGTAATATTGTTCAAGTTATGAACTCCTAATGGATTCCACTAAGCTTTCGCATCACGCGGCCCACCTGCACATGCTGTATGAGCTTCTAACCCCGTTGCAGAAGTGCTTAGTTCCATAGATTTCCTATTTCATGATGTTCAGAATGTTTATAGTTAAAAAGAACATATAAACACAGATCACATACGTTTCTTTTTCTTTAAATTTGTCGTACCGTATTATTTGTTTTCATCTACAAAGTACCTACTGTACGTTGAAAATTCAAAGGTTGGACAAAGTAATTCGAAACGCAATTGTATAAAGTTTCACTTTTCTATAGTAGATGGAGTTTTTAATTACGTAATTTTTAATTTAGTTCAGATTAACTTTCGCTGTGGTTTTAGCCATGTTAACAGTAAATTTTTATTAAATAGTAATTCGATTTTTCGTGCCCGATAATATATAATTGAACAAAATTCAATAGCTTTAAGCTGCAAAGATTTTCACTTCAAAATTCAAAAAAGAAACTAGAAAGACTTACTGGAACACTGTTGCATACTTATAGCGCGTAGAAAAAGCTTACGAATACATTTGCAAATTATCTCCATTGCTCTTTTCACATCGTTACGTTTTTGTGTAACATCTTTTGTTAAGGTAATGGAAAGCGTTTTAATAATTCAAACGAATACTTTGCATCACACACACATAATATTTTTCATAAAAATGTTATTGGTATTGAAAGATTTATATTTGAAGTGAATAAATTAACTGTGCAAGACTGTCTTCATTGTTATCATTTTTATTATCTTAAGAGAAGAATGTAAAAAATTCTGTGTCACGTGCCTTAAGATGTTAGTCAACTTTTCTTAACACAACGGATTAAGAATTAAATTATTGCATTATCCCTAAGTGCTTGAAACATTTTTTTTCTCAAGAAGTTGTTGAGAAATACCTTACCATGTTCGAACGATAGAGTAATAAGCATAGTTTTTTATGATATTCTGCTGTTGGAGAATGCTCTCTTCATATTGGAGCAGAAGAACGAATATCAAATGTAGCAATACAACTAGCTCTAGCGGAAACGCATGGGTCAATGTAGTTTTTTTTTTTTTTTTTTTTTTTTTTTTTTTTTTTAAGAGGGATACGTATTTATTTAATATAAGCTTTGGGGGTAAACTTTTCGTGGGAAACTTATATGCATTTCTTAATGAACAAAAATCACCAAAACTCTAGACTACCAGCACAATTGACTTATAAGGGCATACCAAATGAAAATGAAACACTGAATGTAATTTGGTATATTTTTGAATGAGCTTTAAAAAAGCTGTCTGAAGGAGTAGAGTCGAACTGCTAAAAGGACTTGCCCCTGAACCACATGGTATGCAACTGGGTAGGAGCAAAATCCTGATGACATTTCTTTTCGATCAGAGAGGATCGCTTCTCCTTGAGTTAGGGGAAAGTAATCAAACAATCAACCGTATTGCATTGCTCTAGGCCGTTTGCGGTCCAAGAAATCAATATCAAGCAACCTGGACTGTTGTCCTCTGGGATAGTTTTGCTCGATGGCAATGCACACAATCACACGCAGTTACTCTCACAAAAAATAAGTTGACGAAGTGTCTGTGGACAGTGTTGGAACTTTCACATTTTTTAACAGGTGACTTTCACATTTTTTAACAGCTAAACAAGCATTTAACGTCGCCGCTCACTAGGATAGCGACGTCTCATGACAATGTTTGAAACTGGTTTCAGTTTCACCCATTTCTGAATATATACACTTTTTCATTATTCACCGCTTGGTGAATCAGTGTCACAAGGGCTAGTGTAGCTTTGGTAATTGCATTTTAAAATAAAATATGATACTACAGTCTATAGCTCTTACTCCGTTTTCATTTGATTCGCTCTTATGGATTAGAATACAGCTCTTTTACCACCACAGTTGCCCCTTCAAATAGCGAAAGAAACTTAGTAAGACACTTTTGAGATTATACTGTACAGAAATCTGTTCGGCTTTTTCATAAATTCTATAACTTGTGTTTTTGAGTACTATGAAATAATTTATTCAGTAATTTTCGGACCTAATTCATTCTTCACACATCCAAACACCACTCATCGTAGGAATAAAAATAGAGAAATATAAGTGACATTTGAATCAGTGAGTGCAGAAACCACCTCAGTCACAAAAAGAAAATTTTTTTCAGGAGAGAGAAAAAACTTCATAACTACTCCAAATTTTCAAATATTTAACTTATTTTTTTCCTCTGTCATAACATGCATTTATGTTTGTCGTGCAAATATTACCTAATTTATGAAGTTTTATGAAGTTTTTTCTCTCTCCTGAAAAAAATTTCCTGTTTGTGACTGAGGTGGTTTCTGCACTCACCGATTCATTTACTACCTAGACAGCATAAATTTAAAAAAAAAGGAACTTTTATCCGAAGTAATTACCATTCATGTTACCCAACGTATGATTGGTAAAAGGAAGGACTTACAAAATAGTATGACGATCTTTTTTACAGGCATCCACTGTCACGTAGGGTGCAAATATTGTATAGTTTTCTCAATGGATAAATTCATTTCTCTAGGATGTAACTTTTTTTCCCATGCATTCCTGATAGAAGGTCGCTGGAACTTTTTCAAGCCAATAAAATTCACCACGTTAAGCTTTGATTTAAAAGCAAAAGATTCTGAAAGTCAAAGATATTGAAATTTATAGTTTGATTTGTAAATGTCTGTTACATTAATGGAACAAGATATTAGTTACTGCAGCCTTGATACAGTTAAAAAAAAAAAAAAAAATTCATTATGCAATTATACCTTGAGATATGAGATTGTTTCTTTGTTTGTTTGTATGATTATGGCAACGCTACGCTAGGGGGATCTGCTAAGGATAGGGGTGTCTTGGTAGAAGGACTTTCTAAAGGGTTCTAACTCGCGTTTATGTTACATCTGGAGAAAACCTACCAAAACTCAAGACCGTTTGATAGACAGCCGCGCGAGGGGAGATGCGAGTTTAATTCGTTCCTTGATACAGCTCGTTAGTCAAAATTCGCTCATTAGTCTTATTTCGAAAAATTTCTTCATTAAAATTACTGAAATATTATTAATCTTCTCCAGGCCCAAATAATCCCTTCTAAAATTTGTATACATAATAATGTATTTCCTATAAGCACATACTTAACAGAATGCAAATTTTCAAAAAATATAGAGAGAAATGATGTAAAAATAAATAAATCCAAGTAGTATTTGTTAGCAAAACAGCGGATCAGCGAGTCATGTATAGAGGTCTGCGCCGCGCGGAAATCCGCGGCGGCGGCGTAAAGACCTCAGAAACCCGGCGGCGGCGGCGCGCCGCGGCGTGAGAATATTTTTGAAAAAGAGCATAATGAAAATGGGTGTATGCGTACAGACACACACATATATGTATAAATTGGAGCTAAAATGAGATCGTTTAAGACTAGAATGAAGACTAGAGTTATTATGAAAACTAGTCTTGAGTATGAGCCGACCGGATTGTATGGTCGGTAAAGCACCGTACTACGGTTTCGGGTTCAACTGCCGGCGGTCAAAGTTCGATCCCCGACTGGGCGAGGTTGCCGTTTGTCCGTCCCTTCATACACGCTTAAACCAAACGAGCGAAAATCAATCAGTCGGAGCGATTTTTGAGCCAGTTTTCAAAAGTGAGCGTCTCCTTTAGGAGCCTTTTTCGATCACAAGAGCGGAGCGGAATATAACAATAAGCGAGGACGGAAATTCTCGGAAAAAAAGAGAAAGCGAGAAGAGGAGTTCTCAGAGAAACTAGTACTTAAAGAGCACTTTCGCGAAATCTTTCAAAAACTCTCTTCGAAACCTTCTCGGTAGGTTTCCATGGAAACGGATCGGTCCGCAATGCATCGTTTTTTTTGCTCTTTGGGTTTAAGCGTGTAGGGGGCGACGTTGGTCCCCCTAGTAGGTGACCCCATAATAAAGTGGGCAACAATTCCGGCCCGTTGTGGCCAAAGCCTTCCAAGGCAGTGGCCGGCCATTGGAAACAAAAAAATAAAAGTCTTGAGCATGATGTTGTGCGATTACGGCCAATTAGCTGCACTTGGGCTCTCGGCCGAGGGGTGGGGTGTAGAGATCACTATTGTGTTCTGGCTCGGGCCGGCTCGATTATAGTTGTCTTTAATTTGCACAAACGGCAAACTTTGTGATATTCTATCAATGAAGTAATTGTCTTTTATTTATCTATTAGCTGAAATTTCGGGCTCGAGCTTAAATAATATCACTTTTGCGGGCTCCAATTAAGTCCTCGGGCTCGGGCTTTGAGCTCGAACAAATCTTTAGAGGAGTGCCCTTTCGTAGGGGTCTTTCTAAGGGGTCCTAACCCGTATCTACGCTAAGTTCCGAAGGAAACCACGGAAAACTAGGAACGATTAAGTCGGCGGAAGCGACCTGGTTTTGAACTAGGCCCCTTCCTTCTCCCAATTCACAGCGCTATGCGCTCGGCCACTGTTGGGGCTCCAGAGTATGAGCTTGCCGTTAAGGTACATTTTTAAAAAATATTTCTGGTGCAAAACTGAAACAATAGATTTTACGAAAATCGGATAGGTTTATGTTGTTTATATGCACGTTCACAATACATTTAGTTATCAATATACAAATGATACATTATTTGCTTTAAAGCATTTTTTTTTCTCTCCATAACCTTCTCATGAACCATTTCAAACCTATAATGTTCTTTTGAGGTATAATGCAATGTTTAAACAGTTTTTAAAGATATCAAATTACGCCATTGACTCATAAAATTTAAGTTGTATCTCTACAAGTTACTAGCGTTAAGAAGTATCCAAACAAAAATAAGCAACTGAAAGTTTAGGTACAGCTTTTTTTAAGTTTTGAAGCGATTGTGCGCGGTGGTGTAAAATTAGCGTTCTTCGACGGCGCGCAGGCCTGGACCTCGGCGGCGTGGTACAAATACCCAGCGGCAGCGGCGTGGCGCGGCGGCGCTGACCTCTAGTCATGTAGTGGCAAAAATTTTTTTCGCTTCACTTTCGTTTAATAATTTGGCTTCGTGCTTTCACTTAGCTCGTATGCCGAATACGATTCTTATCTTAATTTAAAAAATTGACTTAATGATAATTCTTATCTCAAAAAAAAAAAAAAAAAAAAAAAAAAAAATCACATGTTAGGGTACTCGCATTTCAAATTACTACTGTATTATAAATTTCATTTGCAGTTCTTTCAACTTAATGCTAAAAGTAAAATATGCATTTTTTTTAATTAAAGGAGCAAGTGAATTTTTATACACCTTAATTCTTGATTTGAACTTCATTATGGCACACATGAATTAAACATATGGGTGATTCCATGAAACTAGGGACACCAATGGCAAAAAAAAAAAAAAAAAAATTCTTATAAAAAAATAATACTTTAGTCCCCTATGGAGTAAAAATATGTGAATTTCTATAAAATGACGCTAAAATTGCTAACAATACCTTTTTAAAAGTTTTATACACAATGTTTGGCAACATCACTGTTTTTACATGAGTTCTTGTCTTAAAGAAGTGTAGGAAGTTCAACTTGTTTTATAAAAGAAATCAACAAATATGAATGAAATCTCATTTTTTTATTGAAATTTAGTTTATATATGAAAAGATTAGACCAATGCAGAAACCTTTAACTGCATTATTTATCTTAAAAACAATTTTTGTAAATTAAGAGAAATATTTAATCTAACATCAGTCACAAAATTCTATAAAAGTTTTTCTTGCTTAAATAAAATTAGTCCCAAAAATATAAAAAGTCCTTTTCTCTTCCTTTATGAAGATATCTTTAATATTAGTCTTTTGGATATTTAATATTGGTTCAATTTATGAATTTAAACTAATAAAAATATGTAACATCAGTCACATTTCTGTCTTTTAATTTGATACCTACATAAAAATATTGGGAAAATCACATTGACTACTGCAGACAGACAGAAAAGGAGGAGAGATAAATTAAAGAATGAAGGGTAATATGAAGATTATAAAAGAAAAACAAAGCAGAAACAATAAAGAGCTTATAAGAATAAGCTTTTTATGTTATTAGGAGTGATGTTACATGTTAGGGCTAATTTAAAAAATTGTTCTCAAGGCAAATATTGCAGTTAAAGATTTCTGTGCCTGTCTAATCTTCTCATAAATCAATGAAATTTCAATAAAAAATAAGACTTTATACATACCCGTTGATTACTTTTAGAAAACAAGATGAACTTTCTACACCACTAAAGACAAAAATATATGTAAAAATGTTTTGCCAACTTTTTAGCATAATTTTATAGAAATCCACAAATGTTTACTTTATAGGGAAAGAAACCATTATTGTTTATAAGAATATTTTTTTCACTGGTGTCCCTAGTTCCAGGGAATCATCTTTCAATGAAATACACTAGCAACAGTTTTTTTTTTTTAAATTTTTATTAATCTACAATAAGCATTATTATGATTTATTTATTATGATTAAACTAGATTAATACAATTTCAAAAAGTAAATTTGGTAGTTTTGTTTTTAAGAAGAAATAATATATAATTATAGCATGTTTATATGAATGTAACATCAGTCAAAAAATATATGTAACATCAGTCACAGGAATAAAATATTTTCTACAGTAAAATTTTTTTTAATTTTTTAAATGAAAGAAAATGTTTTCATAAAGATTGAAATCTGTACTTAACTAGAAGAGAATTATTTTACTTCTCATACTATTAGTTCGAAGAGGATTTGAATTGATATAAAATTCATTTTTCTCAATGTCTCTTCTGTGTAACATCAGTCACGTTTTTTGATTTCCCTTAATTTAAAAAAAAAAAAAAAAAAAAAAGATTTCTTATATCGAAAATGGATAACAGTGTAGTACTTATTTCTGATACTCTTGATCAATTTAAATAATATATATATATATTTCAACCCACTGGTGAATTTCAAAGGTTACAAATGTAGTCAAATTGTAACGTCAGTCACCATGGAATGACCCATATCTGAATGAAACAAACTCGCCTTTTATTCTCAACATCCGAGCACAATTAACCATAAGATTTTCTTTTATTTCGTTGAGTGCGTAACATACATAGGTGGTTCAAAAAGAGTGGTAACAAGAGCTCTCCGGGTGCACATATTCCCCGAGCGAATGAAATCTCGTGTCTAGGCGCAACAGATGGTCACAGCAATCAGATACACTGGGTTTAGATAGTAGTACTGCCTTGGTTACATGTGATTGGCTACAGCACTTAAAATGGAACTTATTTGAAGCATCCACCCTATGGCCCAGATCTTGCACTTAGTGATTCCCATCTCTTCGGGCTTGTTGCAGAAGCACCTGGCAGGACGCCATTGTCCAAACCGATGACCCAGTTTAGGACGTCGACTTTAAGCGGCTCGGCGATCGTGGCCCTGATTTCTTCAAAGCCAGATTGGTATACAGACAGGTAGAACAAATTCTTTGATGCTCATAGGTGAAATGTTGAAAAATAATCTGTATAAAATACCTTGCTGTGTGTGTATCTCTTGAATTTCGTGAAAAAGCTTTTTCAACTTCAAGGCTTGAAGGGCTTGTTACATTACTTTTTATACTCCCCTCGTAATAAATTCCTGCCGCGAAAGCAGATGCATAGTTGTTAAGCATAAATACACTTCTGAGGTAGAGATTTTAAAATGCCATACGTACAAGCAAGTACTGATGAATTTAACAATGATTACAAATTATCAATCATTAGGCGCGTGGTTTCCTTCTTTTGTTCACTTTTGCAATTTTATTCCAGTTCTAGTTTTATTCGTGAACCCTGAGCCTTATCGGTTGGAGATTCCCTCTTTCTCCTATATTTATGCATGAAATTTTGTACCTACCTTTCAACGCTATGTTTTGATATATTTAAACTACTCTGTAAATTATTTTTCAGTTAACATTTTTACTTTCTTTCAAATTATCAACGCAGCTATTTGGCTGAAAGACCCTCCAAACTTCAAGGCTTGATCGTAGGCATAACTTATTTGAAGCTTAGTTTTTGTGATCCGTCTATTTATATAACTAAAATTGATAATCAAAATTAACTCGTTAAAAAATTATTGTTGCTTAAACCAATTAATTAACTTCTAGAAAAACATTTCAGTATTCTTCATCTCTACAAAGAGTTTCTCTACTGCATAATGATAAAGAATCAATTTTTGTGTTTAGAAACTATCACTGGCTGGAAAATTAATGTGACTTGTACGTGATTAGTTGAGACAAAAAGTAATTTAATTTCTAAGACTTTATTATTAATATTAATTACAAATAAAATTAACGGGACAAAATTGACTTTCGTGAATCACCAATTCTTTTCATTCATGAAAGTATTGTTTTTAATAAAGAGTACATGCAGCAGAGTGATATAAAGCATAAAAAATTGTAAAGCATAAATTGCATTGACGTTTACTCTAGTGTATGAAAGAAATATTACTAAAGTTACATTGTTTTTTCAATTCCTACTATTAATTCACACTCTCCCTATATTTATAAATCTTGTTCAAATTTTCAATCGTTAATAAAATACATTTATTCCTCCACTCAAGTTCAAATACATTTTTTTAAACTTGTGCTGGATGACACTTGATGCTTATACAATTTTTTCAAATATTAATTCATTAATTAAATTTAATTAATTAATTTTGGATTCTGTTACGTGTGATTAAAAATTGCTATGAAAACAATAAACAAACTGGGTTAACGATATCAACCCTTGCTTCACAAACGGCCCTGCATTAATAAATTATTAATTAACTAACTAACAAATTAATTTAATAAAAAGTAACTAATTTTTTTTTTTTTGTTGAACTAAGTAGGAATTGACTTTAAAAAAATTTATATTACCTGTTTTATGATTGATGGAAACATGTCCATCCATGTGTCCATTTAAAAGCAAGGTTCGTTTTATAAATAAAAATGGAAAAATTGAGTTAATTTTTTAATTTACCACTTAAATTCCATTAATATTTTGGCTAAACTAAATTAACAATTTAAATTCCATAAAGTAAATTCCTACAAACACTATAAAAATTGAGCTAAAAACAGATGTTTCTATTAAAATATATTTAATAATTTGCTTCCCACTTTTTCTGCTTCAAGCTCCTTCACAGGGGGATCCAGTTTCTTAAATTCAACCGCCGATATTCTCAAATTTTCATTTACCATGTAGTTGCAGTGTAAACATATCCTGTCAGAATCGAAATTGTTCTCGTCTAATAACTTGAGCTGAAAAAGTTTTGGTGGAAGTTTTAGAAAATAACAAAAGTGAAAAAAGAACAGTCAAAAATAAACTGTTGTTAAAAGATGAGATAAATAAAACATTTCAGCCTTTCTTCAGCAGTCAGCAGAAAGCGTCACATAATACTGGGGGCTGAAAGATTAGCAAAACAAAAGCTTTTTTTTTATCTTTCAGTCCCCTCGCCAGTGGATAGTTGAAAGTTTATTATGTATCTCTCTCATACTAGACACATAGTACATGATAACTTTACAACCGACTGCAAATGATTTACATCGTACACTCATGAAGCTACCAATCAATTTACTGATTTTTTTTTACTTATAATGTATTTTCTTGTAGCTAAAATTTTTCTACAAATTACGCATAACTTTACTAGACACATATGTTACAAGCTGTTAATTGCTTTTGCTATCTCTTGTTAAAACACCTTTACTTTATTTGCGAGAGTATTTTACATCAGTTTGTCAATGATGTTACAAAATCTTGTTCCTCTAGATATTGAATAACTGGAATAAAACTCAAAAGCAATCAGTAAAGTGGTTAATCCACTTAATAATAATCGAAAGTTTACTGCTTATCTCATACACAGGCACTTATTACACTGCAGCTATAAAAGCATGTTCTTACTAGAAAAAATGCTATAATTTGTCCTATGAGTAAAAAAGATAGATGAATTTGTAGACAAACTTTAATGTGAATGTAACATTCTCAAAGTCGAGTAAAATTTCTTTGTACCAAAGCGCATACTTCATTTCTCGTGAGAATTTTGAAGCAGTACGTAAGACTGGAGGGATTTTTGCTTATGATACTTTTACAAGGAGGCCCAGAGCCAAAATAATCACATAATTTATGATAAGTTGTTTTGCGATGAAGAAAATTATTCATCTTGAATCCTAAAAGTAACTCCATCTGAAGATACTTTCACTCGACAATCTTGTGATATCTGTTTTCATGGAATATTATTAGAAAATGTGTTGAAAGGTTGCAAAACTAAATTTATCTTACGGAAGTTAGAAACGAAATATCATCCCTAAACGGTATTATCGAAATTCATTGAATGGTACGCTTTTTATCGTACAAACATTAGCACCAAATTTTTTCTCCTATATTAAAGTACACTTGGTTTGCATCAAAATTTTCTGATTAACGAACAACCTTTTTAAATGTGAACAAATATTTATAACTCTCAATCAAAAAAGTATGTGTATTAATGTTTCTTTTGTGTGCTATAGGATATGCGCTTTTATTTATACTTTTTATGTTTTTTATCATTTATATCATCCTGCATTATGTATTTTATCTGAAAAGTTAATAAACAGCAAAGTACCGAATAATTTTGAAAGTATAATTGATAATTCACGCAAGTCACATTTTTGTTACCTTAATTTTGTGCTCTTCAATTTTAATCATTAAAAACAGTTTTGCTAATTCAGTCACATTAACACTAGAACCGCGTCGTTGAAGAATATATACCTAAACCCGCTCTTTGGGTCAAATTGACCCGACTTGCAAAATTCACGTTGCAATGCAAAAATAATATTATAAATTATGATACTTATTATGCCATTATTGTTAATTTTATTATCGGTACTGGCATTTCGATTCTATACTCCTGGTAAGCTTTCGGTCAAAATGACCCAATCCGTAGTTTTTAGGTATACATGTAAGAAATGAAAAACTGATAAAACTAAGAGCTAAATATTTCATAAATAATAACAAAAAGTTCGAAAAGTAACTTCTTTTTAGATCAGTTCGTAACTTTTCGAGGGAAAAAAAAAACGAAAACAAATTTGATTTTGTGTCAAAATAACCCATACCGCGACTCTAGTGTTAATTTTCGAGCAACGATCATTTTTATCTTTATTAATGCATTAATAGGTAATAAAGCACAGAACTAGAGTTTTCGAATCCAAAACTCATTGTTAGAAACCTTCAAAAATTATGGAGACTGCTGTAGTTGTAAAAACATATTAAATGTGCATGTGTGTGTGGATAGGGGAATGTCGCATAATGCGTTTTGCTACATCAGGAACCCTTGTCCAGAAAATTGAGATAAAGTAAAACATTTCTGATTGATAGTTCAGCTAACTACTTATAGTGAATCAAGAAATAGGGGGTTAATGTTTTAATTATGTGTGCAAAAACAAAATAACGACTTCATTAATGTTAGCTCCAATTAAGTTTTAGTTGATAAAACAGTTAATGAAAATCATTTAAGAATTTTTTAAGAAATCTAATTTACTAAAGAATTAAAATAAATCTTAAGAAAGAAAAATTATATCAGCATGATATTATTATATAGAATCAAACAAACTTTGGATGTTTTAATTAATAAGATACTGTAGATCGGGTAGAGGCCTTCGGGAGTAAAAGAAAAAACAACGATACTGCAAGTGTAAAAATATGCAGTAAAAATTAAAATTGGAGATAATGGATAGCATAATATTCTATAAAAATAGTTAAACATAAATTATTAATTTTAGTAGTAACGTATATAATTTTAAAAATGAACAAAAATAATTAGTAAAGTTAGTGCATATTAGATAGTGATGAATAAGGGAAACTTTTTTTAATAAATGCATATTTTTATATTAGGAAAGATTTTAAAAACCTATCTATATATTTCACAAGCGTGATGAATTTTAGTTTCTTTTACTACCCTTTTATAAAAAGTTTGACATTTAAACATAAAATAAATTTTAATAACTTTTAACAGAAAGTTGCTGTTTTTTTCATTTAGAAACGGAAACTTCAAATGTAAACGATAAATATATAAATAAATAATAATTTAGAGGCTACACTTACACTAAATTCTACGGTTATAAACTCATTGAAAAATTGTTTTTCATTTTAAGGACTCTGATTTATAAACTATGTTCCGAATTTCGGAATTTTTAATAATATTTTATGAGTCATCTGTAAAATTATTTCAAAAGAAAGGTATAACATTCTAGCATATTTTCTCGATCAATTTATGCAGTTTATTTTTATGCAAACAAGATTGATAACTTCTACACGATGTAATTAATAAGCTTTTTTTAAACATTTTCTACAAATTATTTATATTTTTGTAGTATTAAGAATATTTTAAAACGTGATGGCTCGAAATAAAAAAATATTTTTAAACTGTTAAAAAAAATTTTTAATTTTGATAATTCAATGAATAGTATTTTCAAATATTAAATGCATAATATGTTTAATAATTAATGAAGGGTATTTAAAATTAAATATAGAACATTTCTGTCATTTTTGCTTTTTATTTAATTTTGTTTTTCCAAAATAGTACGTTCTTTATTATTAAAATTTTAAAAACGTTATTAATTTTTTTTTTTCAAATGAAATCCTTCTCAGATTTTTCTGGAATATGAAATGGTAAATTGTAGAAAATATGTTGTTTTTTAACACTTTCTACCCTTTTATGAACTTTATAACTTACATTAATCCACTGTGTGTGTCTTTGGTAAATATAATTTCTTTTCGCCACGAAAAATTTTAATAAAAAATCATATTGGGAAATAGATTTTAAAGAACGTTATGGCAAAGTTTATTACAATTCTGTTTTTACCAGTTGTTAAAGAAAATCCTTTCCGGATTGTGCTTGATTAAAGTTTTGATTTGTGGGGCACATTATTATGATTTTTATTTAAATTATTTAAAATTAAATTTTCTAACAATTTATGTGATAGTTACAATCAACGCTTTATCAAATTTTGTTTAGCACCACAAACTTACCATGATAAAGAAAAAGTTTTCATGAATTTTAACTTTAAAAAAATGTGGGGATCAAAATGAAATAGTACATCTTTTCTGAGATACAGGTGATTTCTGATATCAAAAAACAATTGATTTCTGTGATTCTGACCGACTAATTGCCTTTTTATCTTATGACTTTAACCTGTTCTGTGATTTATCCGGAAACTAGATTTCTTAGATTTTCTTCTATTTTCTTAAATTATCGTTCGTATATTGTTAAGGTATTGTGCCATTCACATTCGCACTATTTTCACAGAATTCTTCAACAGAATCTTTGAGATTCAACAAACTCATGCATATTTTCAGTATTTTCAAAGTTGAAATATACTTTGATAAAACAAAACTGATTAATTTTGCATGTTGTTTCATCCAGTACACATTTCTCGCATACAACATAAAGTGTATAAATTTATGTAACGCAAGTGTCTATATTATTAATGTAATCTGTTTTGCTTGTCAACATAAGTTGTTTCAGTTTCAAGAATTGATACTTTGCTTAGTGCATGTTTCTTTTATTTTCCATATGCATGGTTATTTTATGTTATTAAATTTATGCATGACAGCATCCAGTATATTTATTACAGCATGCTTTGTTAATTGTTTTTCTCTTTTTCTCGGGTTTTCTTTTTTCAATGCATTGTGATGCACTGTGAATAATGAATGTAATTTAGTTATGCTTTTTTTAGGAACACTCTGCAGGTAAGTATAAGAAAAGTAATCTAAGTAATTGGCTTAATACATGTATACATATGTATCAAAAGTTTATTTTCTGTGAAGTGTGGTACATGTTCATACTTAAATTTACCTATGACCAGCAAACCTGTAACTTAATTTAATAGTAATAATTTTTTAATTATGAAATTAAAAATATTGATGATATTATTCATATCAATGTAGTCTAAGGAAAAGAATAGATAATTTATTTGATGATAAATAAGAGATTTATTTTTTATACGCAAAATAATTACCTCTCTAGGGGATTTTCATTGGATATTTGATTAAAAATATTTGATCATTTATCATATATTATTTGGACTTATTATAATTCCCTCATATTAGAAAATAAAATTAAAATACAGTATTTAAAAATTCTCTATGATACATAGATAGTCTTTATCACTATGAAAGTAGTAATGAAGAGTAGATTGATGTTTTGAGCCTAGAAGTATATTGTTTATGAGATTTCGGTAACTTAAGCATAAATTTAGGTTGCAGCTTATATCCTCACTATTCCCAGTTTCGTGCATTCTAAACATAAATAATAAACTTTCAATACTGTTTTATAAAATATGCATGGTGATATGCTACTTACTCTACAAAATGAGTAATATGAGCATCTAATTATGCGTTTTAATTGTAAACACTTCTTTAAAAGTTTTAATTCGATTCATTCTAAAATTGAAATTTTAAAAGTCGGTAAAATTAATAAAGCTTGTTGTATGATTGCATTACTACTCGAAATTTATAATAGTAGATTGCTTCTAATATTACTTATAACTTTTATGAATAATTAATTTACAAAAGTTTTATAAATTGCTATTTTTCTATAGAATTCGTTATAAAGTATTACTACACTCACAAAAGAAAGATATAATATCATAAATATAAAAATATCTTTCTCTATAAATGTTTCTAAAATATCTATACATAATTTATAAAATTATTGCTATACTAAGCTTCATAAAATGCTTTGATCTAGTACTATAAATGAGCCTCTTCAAAGGGCTATGAGCGCCCATTAGGGTAAGGTAGGGCAGTTGCCCACCGTCCCCTTGAGAATTTTGTACATTCTCTTATGATGTAAACAAAATTGCATCACAAAGCAAAATCGGTACTGAAATTGTTACGAGTGTGAAATAGCCCCCCCCCCCTCTAGAAAAAAATTTTGAAATTTGCTCTTCCCCTTAAAAATTTGTATGCAAACGGCTCATTTGAAAACTTTCACATAAAAAAGCATCAAAGTTTTAATATTCTGCCCCTTGCAAGACAACATTTTCAGAAGATAATAAGAATTTTCGTCCTTGTTCTTGAATAAAATGCGATGACAAAAGCAACAACTTATAGCCAATGTAGTGCGAGACTAGTTCTCAAAGTTGTCATCCTACGCATCTGATTCCTTCTTGTATAATGGGTTTGCTGGCCAACTTTTAAAATATCACTCATGAATATATATGTGAGTTTCATGTAGACCATTAGCTACACCAAAAGCTTCTCCCCCTTTGCTCGCATACTCAGTACTTTCTCTTCACGTGCACCTTTTCTTAGCTCCTAAAAGACCAGACACAACTAGCTGCTTTTTACGCACCAGATGCATGACGAGTGTACTTACACAGCGAGAGAAAGAAAAGCACGAATTCCTTAAGTTTCTATAGAGCATTAACTCTTCAGAAACGCGATGCAAATAAATTAATTAATTAATTAATAAAAGTTGAATACGTTTGTTCAACAACATTTTTAAAAAGTGTTTTGTTAGAACTGCTAACACCTTTAACCCTTTGAGGCGCAACCCTTTCCCAATGCTGAAAAAAGGGCAGCTGTTGCCATCGCTCGACTTAACTACCAGAAAGATGGCGGACGATCGAAACGTTCCTCGCGTGCCACAGATCTAGAGATCCCTTTTTTACGCAGCTGGCATCTTTCTGGTAGTTAAGTCGAGCGATGGCAATGGCTGCCCTTTTTTCAGCATTGAGCAATCCATCCAGTTGTTCTTCGCGTTCTTCCATTTTTCGGCAGATGTCAGTGCTGTTAAAAAGAATCGTGGCCATTTTTTTACGGGAAATGACGGGCTAAAAAGTAAAGGATTCTCGTGGAGCTATGTCACCCGCAACTGTTTTTATAGAAATCAAATCTATTCTTCGTGACTGGCAACAGTCAAAACGTCAGAGTTTGGCGTTCCCGGAGCGGACACACTGCGCGTTAAAGGGTTAAAATGCATTCCTGACCAACTATCAGTAATATCATTGCTCCTATATGCATGCATATGGCCCTTTCTCTATCTGTCTATCTCTCTCTATCTCTTTCTCTCTTTCCCCCCAACTTCATTTTTTGTTACTGCACGATACATGCTTCTACACGAGCATAGTGGAAATTTGAAAAAATCAGTTTTTTCACTCGTTCTATAGGGTTTTTAAAACTCCTAGACATACTTAAACGTAGGTTTGGTTTTTCAGCCTTTAATAGATCGTTCAAAAAATATGTACGTTGTTTTATTAATTTGTTGCCAAAAATATAGGTATAAACATGATTGCTTTTCGATATAACCGCTGCGAGAATTCAGGCATTTGGCTTAGGTAACCAACGAGTTTTTTATTCCCCTGTACGAGGAACGTTGCCACCGGTGATTTGTAGAAAAATCGAGAATTGTTTCCAAGGTCCTGATCGGTATGTAAGCTTTGATCTTTTAGCCCAGGTATGGGCAACCATTGAAAAGTTGCGGGCCAAACTTTAGAATGTTAGCAAAGTCGCGGGCCAAACTTCAAGATTTTATCGAAGTCGCGTCCCGTATAACAGGGATTTATATGGGTTTTGTACAGGGACTCTACAGGGTGAATGTAAACTCTTGGGCAAAACTTTAAGGGATGATAGAGCACATAAAAAGGAATCAGAATCACATAGCAATGTGGAGTCAAAAACGCAGTTTTCACTTACCCGGTAATAATCACTTTGTGAAAAGTATTGAAGTGTTCGTCTAATTTCTTAACCAAGTTCCATAAGTAATAAGCTCGTCTCCAAAAATTCCATCCATGTAATAAAATAGAATTTTGAAACTATGAATTTTAGTCTTTTCGGCGAAAAATACATTAGTTTCTGACGAACAATGGTCGGAAAGCGCTCTGTTGTTTCAGCACTTTTTCCAAAGTGATTATTAACAGCTACACGAAGACGACGTTGCCGACCCCATATTGTTATGGGATTATGATTCCTTATTATGTGCCCTACCACCTCTTAAAGTTTTGTCCAAGAGTTTAGATTCACCCTGTATATGTTCCGTGAGCCGGATCAAAAACCGCCCGCGGGGCCGCAGGTTGCCCGTATGTGTTTTAGCCAGTTCTTCGATTCAGGGACGAGATAAAAATCACCGGGTGCTGATAGCAACATGGGTTTCAAAATAACGGTGGTGTGAGCTGAGCCTGAAAGTTTTTTCAAAGCTTTTCATTCTTCTCTACTGATCATTAACTCAGCACCAATTGATTTTCATCTCTTCTCTGAACTGAAAAACTGTCCAAGGGGACAAAGTTCAAAGCATGCAGACCAATGGGGAGCTAAAAAGCAAGGTTCAGTCCTTTTAAGCATCACTTGAAGCATCAGAAAATTCGTCAAACAGACAAGATAATAGTGATCACTCACTTATACGTGTTTTAAGGGACTGATTTAAAATCGCGTATAACTGAGAGCCACGTTTAACTGAAAGGGTCTTATTTTCCAACTTTTCATCTAAATTATGAGAGACAAAACATTTGAAAAAAAAGGTGCTTAGTAATATTTTTTCAGTTAAAAGAGCAATATTATATTTTTAAATATTTAACAGTTAACTTTAGTTTAACTTTTAATTCAAAAATAAAATGAACATATATAATTTCATTTTACATAGGAGAAACTTTGATTGCACTAACATTCTTTTATTAAAATGTCATCAATACTGCAATTATTTTTTTAAGCCGCGTTTGTAGTACACAAATATGTTACTGTATTTGTAGTTAAATCATAATTTTACAGGCAACGTCTGAAATCTTACAAGACTCTTAAAGCAGTACCATAAGATGGGACAGAAAGATCCGTTGCATCATTATTATCTCATTTATCATCATATTCACCCTTAACTCATCATAAACAGCTTCAGTGTCTCAGTTTACTTGATATTATATTTTTATCATCACTAGGGGCCAAGGCCCCCAGACTCGCTACGCTCGCTTTTCTTGTGAGGCATTCGGCCCCTAATCAGGCTTATTCGTAATAAAGACTTAATTTCAACAGACAAAACCCGAAGATTGGATCAAATAGAATGTTACTGAGCTACACATTGCTTGGTTCTTGCATCGAAGAGATTTTGTTATGGGAATCCGTGTTGTACGGGTCCTGAGCTATACTTCACCTGGAGTGCGGACTCCACTTATAATCGCTGGAAAAATTATTTGCACTCCTCAGAAACACAATGATATTTAGTATTGCCATTCAAAAGTTATATTAATTAGGAGCTAAAGCATAATAAAATCAGAAAATCTGTTTCAGCTGTATTTTTAATAATGTAAAACCTATTGGACACCTTGCAAATTTGCCACCCATGGCGATTTTACATTATTTAGCGACTTGCGTACATGTAAAGTTAATAAAAGCTACGGAACAGATAGGATAGCTTGCCACCCATGGCGACTTTTCATTATTTGGCGATTTACACATGCTCACAACCTATATTTACTGTTCATTTAAGGTTACCGGAAAACCGTTATCCATATTTTCATTTACATAATCGTTTGCAGATTGGCGTACTTAACACCACGAATTTTACCATCTCGTCGCGCTAGCAAATATCCAAAGTGTACTATAACTGCTATAATGGCATAGTTAATGCCGCCCAATATTTCTACTGGTAGCAAATAATTCAGCTGGACGAGAACCGGCTTTAAAATAATCTGCATTTTAATTAGTTTTCATTTTCAAGATATTAGTTTTTCTGTTTTGGAATAATGAATAATCGCTCATTCTAAACTCCTGTTGTCTAAGCGAACTTACTATTCGAAAATTGTCAACTTTGTGTAACACATTTTGGGTTACTTATTTCATATAGTTTTTATTTTGGCGTAAAATAGGCGTAATTCTAACCCATGTTTGTAAATTTCACGCGATTCTAGATACTTGGAAACGCTTTGTTGCAAAGGAATGAATGATTTTATGCCAAATCTGGCAACCATTATGCTTATTTTTTTAGTTTTTTATTAATATCTTCTAAAATAATTCGATTTTCGAAATTTAAGTCAGCTTAGCAGGTTCCTCGGAATTTTTCGAATCTGTGGGCACCTTATAAGAAATTCAAATCTTTACGGTTTAGGAGGAGATAGGCGAACAAGCTTTTGACAGCGGAGACGACAGCGGCCCTTACTTTTTTTTAGAATAGAGAGATTCCCAAGATTTGCGTTATTTAAACATCTTAAACGTCTTCGAGGACGACGGAGAAAAGTTCTTCTGTGAGACAGGATTTGTGAATTGCGCTGCTTATTTTCGCGTATAACTCAGAGAGGCACATCAGTGTGGCACTTATAAGTGAGAGACCCATAGCGCCCATAGGCGCATCCAGGGGGGGGTCAGAATATTTTGACGTCAAAAGAGAGTTGTAAGTAAAATAAAGGTCACTATAGAGGAGTATTTGTAGCCCAGCCCCCCCCCAAAAAAAAGAAAACTAAAATCTGGGTGCGCCACTGCAGAGACCTATATCATTATTTTCCGATTCCTTGTGACAGGACCCACCAAAATTAGCGTATAAAAGAGAGACCCGTGTAACTGAGAAGCGCATGAATCCGAATGGCGACTATGCCGAAAAGCAATCATGCATATGAGATTTTCATTATGAAATGAGAATGAGATGAATTATGAGATTTTGGTAACGAATTAATATTTTTCTTTATTTATGTTTTTTTCCCCATGGTCCTCCAGAAAGGGGAAAAAACTGGTAAATATGATTTCATCTTTCATAGTATAAAGAAGCTAAAACTTAACTTTTAATAGGAGTGTGTTATTTTGCCTTTCATTAAAAATACTCACATGGGGTAGTTGGCAAGGTACTACATAAAATAAGTTTTATTTTGATATTCCTCACATAAAAATCTGTAAAGTTAAGCTTAATATATTTTTTTTTTCTGGTATGGAAACATATCTTTACTCCTTGTATTAAAAATAAATCCTCCGAAAGAATTTACTATTAGTATTCATTTAGTAAATCCGTTATAGTTATTTATAATTACATTTGTTATTAGAGAAGGGTTTTAATTCCTTAATCACGTTACTGATATACTCTGTGCTTCATAAATCTCTCAAAAATCGGTCATGCTTATATTTTACTACAACTAAAAATAGGTATATAATATGTGTGAGGTATAGGGATGTGCGTGTGTGTGAGAAACATTTAAAATGTGAATTCTTACAATGAGTACTATATGAACATATATTTCTTATGATAAACTTATGGAAGCAATTGCTTTAAAAAATAACTGAAAGTTTGAGAAAACTGTTCTGTTTAAACAGTTTAGTAACGAAATGTTTCAAAATGTCTTTATGTTTCAGAATTAAGGAAAAAAAATCTATTTTTTAAATTACATTTATTAAAACAATTGTTTTATTTTTCTTCGTAATCAAATGCATCAAATAAATGTTATTTCTTAATTAGCTAACTATCATAAGACTTTTTTAATGTATTAATGTATTTCTTATTTATAACAAAATTTTCATTAAAATGCAAAATAGTGCTTGCAAATGACAAAGTGTTTCTAATATTTATTATTTTAAATGCTGAAAAAAAAATCTCCGCGAGAATGTTACACGCATTTCTCAGCTTAATGGACTTAAGTTTTCAAAAAATAAAAAAAAATTAATCTCCATTACTATTACATGTCAGCAAAAATAAACAAGATAATTTTAATCTCGTTCTACAATCTACAATGTTCATTGAGTACTCAATTAGATAATGAATGTACTAAAACTGAACAGTCGAGTCTTAAAACATAAATATAATTAGTATTTATAAATAAGAAAGTACAATGTTCAAAATCAATAACGTTTGAAAGTAATTAAAGTTTAAAAATAACTCACACTGATTATTTTAAAACAGTTTTTTTTAATTATATACCAAGATACTCATATTAAAAAGTTTATGAATCTTAAACTCTCATCTGAAGAAAAATGAACAATTAGGAAGTACGATTTTTAAAAAATAAATTCGACTTTAAATTACTTTCCCATAGAGAAAAACACAGCTTGGATATTTGCCACCACGGCGTGCACGGCTTATGCATTATCCTTGGCAGATTGGCGTAAAATACGCCAATCTGCCAGGGATAATGCATAAGAATGTTCGGTGAACTGTTTTAATAGCAACCTTAATGGAAAATGATTATTGATTATACGCATGTACAAATCACCAAAGAATTAAGAGTCGCCATTGGTGCCAAATATCCCAGTTGTTCCAAGGAAAATTATTCACAGCGTAAAATAATAAGATTTGGAAATTTCTCGCCAAATACAGGAGATGTCGCCATGCTGGAGTTAGTTTCAAGAACTTCTTTTTCGCACCAAATATGGCAATAAATTGCAAAAACTGGCGACTTTTCTTAATAACTCTCGATTACTATTGCAGCTAATGACAATTACTCTTTTAATCAATGCTTTAAACAGCATCGTGTATTGCAATTTTCAGAATAATAATATCATCAGAACTTGTCCAAATTAATATGTGGCATTCCTAAAGTATCTTCTTTTCAATAAGAAAAAAAAGAATCATCTAAATCGGTCCACGTGATAAAAAAAATTATTGCTGAACATACCAAAAAAAAAAAAAAAAAAAAAAAAAGTAAACGAAATTAAAGAAAAGAAAAACTTCTGACGAAATCATAAACTTCTTTTTGAAGTCGGTTAAAAAGGGTAACTCTAGTTTAATGTATATGAAAATCTGTAACTTCATAAACATAAAGTTCATATTAAGTGTATAAAATTGTATTAGATAAATAGGAGGTCAGCCGGTACAATTTATGAAATTCATTATAACAAAATCTGTATACCAAAGTCCCCTAATACCAAAGTATAACCAAAGTCACCTTTAATGTAATTACATATTCACTGAAAAAAAAAGTAAGTAATTAAATGCTATATTACGAAGCTTCCGATGTTGAGAAATAAACACATAATGACATTCAATTACAATAAACAATACAAATTATGTTATAACATGTATCACTAGTATTACTTCTAACTGAACTTCAACTCTTAAAATTTTTCTTTCGTTGAGATGCAATTCTTCTCAGCTGTTGCATGTGATGGAGAGATATACTCGCCATCATATATATACAAGGTGTCCCAAAAACATTCACCTGGGCTTTTATTCCTTAAACATTAAGGGGATGGTGGACCCCCAAATCATCAAAATTGGCCCAAAAAATGTGTTTTTTCTTTTTTACATGTATGTCTACGGCAATTTTTTAAAAAGATATTAGGGTTTGAAAAAATTAAAAGGGACAGTTAAATGTCCACAAAAATGCAAACAAACGCGTAAATAAACACGTCACAATTTTTGTTGAACGTTTTACAAAATAAGCTAATATTCGAATGAAATTATTTAAAAATATGTTTTGTTAAGGTAAAATCATAAATAAAATTATTCAGAAGAGACGGTATTAAAGGTAAATGGAAAATTACACTTTAAACTGCATTTTCTCCAAATCAAGTTTTTTGTGATTTTCTTGCCTTCAAAATGCTCCATGCGACTTAATTTTGGTCGGAATTGTACAAAATTTACTACAAACATTCTTCCCATGTATTACAATAAATTTGTCTATCCTTTTTAAATATGGTCAAAATTTCGATTATGAAATTTCACTTTTATTTACGAAAACTGAAAAATTTCGGGAAAGTTTGGTATATATACATGAAAATATTTCTAAAAAATTAACAACTCGGTCGAATCAAAAACCAATACACAGACTTTTTAAAAAAACATTTTTATGCTATTATAAAACAGAATTACTAAAAAAAGTTAAAATTAAAGCGCATGGAGCATGTTTTTAAACTAAAAAATTAACTAATTTTTAATTAATTACTAATATTTTTAAAATTTATTTTAAACTTCTTTCAGTTGTTTATAATGCTTTTAGTTTAACATATTAAAATACAAAATTTCATAATCCTATCTTATTAATTAAAAAAAAACTTTTTAATGCCCACCATCCCCTTAATCATAGAAATATACAAAAATTTACAAAGTTGCTTAAAAAAATTACAGAATTTTAAGGTATCGATTAAAATATTCAGGTGGTGAAATCTAAATAAATACAAAATTTAAATATTTATTTATGCTGATCTTGTACAAAAAAATTCCCGAATTAGTAAAATGTGCACCATACTTTAATGAAATGGTGGACAAAATTCGAACATTTTATCCTAAAAAAGTGTTGGAGATATGAAAATAAATATATACTGACTTAAATCACTTTTCTATGGCTCTCGAAGAGAGAAAATCGTGTTACAGGGTCTGAATAGAAATTACGAAAGAAAACAATGATTGTATAAAGCACTTTCTTTGCCCACCAACTTTGTATAAACATATCTCTAAGACGTTTTGTGATAAACGGCTGAAACTTTGTCTATCATCTCATTAACGTATGGGGCACATTTTACTGTCGTTAATTTTTTTTTTATTTATTTAAATTTAATTTCCTGAAAATTTTAATCGCTACCACAAGATTCTGTGACTCTTTTTTTTTTGTTATTTTGTAATTTTGTAATTTATTGTACATGTTTATGAGCATTTTATACCTTTGTTTTACGTAATTTTATAATTTATTGTACTTGTTTATGATCAATATTTAAGGAATAAAAGTCTAGATCAGTGTTTTTGGAATAACCTGAATATTATTTACAGTATTTTATTATTATTTCTGGTGTACGTCATGGTACTTTCCTTTAGACAGACGTAAATTTCGTCAACATGAGATATTTCACTCTGTCTACGACACTAGCAATGCAAACTTTGAAAATAAAGTAACTTATCTTAAAATACGGGATTGGATCTGGGAATTTCGGGACTCTCCCCAAAATTTCGACTTTTTCAACAAAATACTAATAATAGTCCTTTTGTAAAAATTTCTGACTTTTCCACCGTTTGGTCCCTCTCCTAATTTTTTTTCTAGACACGGCCCTGATAAAATAAATAACTCAATTAATTAAAAAAACCATACACTAATAAACTAAAAAATCAAAAAGTGTTGTATTCAGTGCTTGGTCGATTGCGCACACCTAAATTAAAAGTACCCTCCCCCTACTTTTTTAAATATTAGTAGATATGCATATAATCCCCATCTGCTTTATTTAGCTTCAGAAAAAGTTCTAAATAATCTTGATTCACCGAAATTTATGATAGTCTGAAGAATATACATAAAAATTTATTCAGCTTTATGTTTATATAGCCATATAACATTTGTACATGAAGTATAGTGTAAAAAAAAATATGATGATAGAATTCAACTAAATAAAATGTTTAAGGAGGTTAAAAAATTTTATTGTTTGCAATGAATTATTATAAGAAACTGTTAACATTTTGCAAGTTTGTTAGTCTTAGAAATCATAGTATGCTAAAGTTCTCTGAGGGTGCCTTTGGAATTTTTCTCCGGAATATTTTGATATTATACTTTAGAACACAATTAATTAATTATCTTAATGAAGGAATAATTAAGTACTATTACGTGAAAAAAACTGACCCTTTTTTTAAAAAAAAGTTAGAAACTTTCTTTTAAATGCTGTGAAACATAGTTAATTAGAATTTTTTTAATTACAATTTTTGGGTGATATTAAACTTAAAAAAGAAAAGTTATTTTTTGCGGGCGTTTTCTAATTATTTATTTCATTTCAATTATTTTCAATATAAACTGCCTATGTGTCTCGTTTACTAGTTAAAAATATTAAAGCACATTTTCAGTATTCGGATTACCCAGTAAGTTGAAGTTAAACGTTTTGCTGCTTTTTATGTCGTTACTTTGATTTGCTCATTGAGCTGGGTTTGTATGTATGCATGAATATTTAATGTTTCAGTGTGCAAAAATTGAATTCACAAATTAGTATTTCATCACAAATTAGTATTTCATCAACAAACGAAAGCATTTTAATATGCGGTTGCCAATCTTCTGAAATATACCTACTGAAAAAAACAATATGTTCTTTTTAATATTGTACGCTGCCAAAAACATTTTCCCGGCTCTGCGTATACTACACTACATTTAAATTAAATGGATTTTACTATATTTGTGTAACTTGTTAAGCAAAATGTTACCAGTGTATTTTTATTTTAATATATTCATTCTTATTCTGATATACAGATTCATTTAAAATATGTTAAGTTTAATTTCGGAAATAGATGTTTAATTCACTTTTCAACAATTACTAATTTAATTCATTTCGTTTTCAAGTAGTTACATCTTTGTAAAGTTGATGTTTGTATTTAGAGTCCGCATTCCCTATAAGATAGTACAGCTGAAATTTTCCGTGATCATTCTTAATTTTTTAAAGTGCCATACATAACCCTAATTTTTTTTTTATCACCGTATATTAGGATCGTGTCCACTTCATTATCGATTTCGCTAAAAACAACGAAATATCGGCACTAACAGCATTATGAGTATCCTTTCATAATGATTTTATTCTTAACTCGTCATTACTTAATTCACCTGCCCTTGAAAGATTCTCCCGGGAACGAAAAAATGGTTTTCCTTTTATTAAGTTACGCACAACTTATGGGAACAATTTATCGCTTCTTGTCATTTTAATGCTTCCTATAAATTGATAGCAATTTAATTCGGAAGATATAGTTTATACTCGTGTGATTATTTTTGACCTGTAGTTACCGCATTACAATTCACTGGCTTTTCATCATTTTGGTATATTGAATTTTGACATATTAACTATAAATTAAAAATTCTGCTTCTGGTGACGGAATTTTAACTCTTAGTTTTACCAAGAAATCTGCCTCCCCAGAAAGAAAAAAAAAGAAATATGCAGAAATCTTTGACTCCATCGAAAAATCTATTTTAAGTTTTCCGTGATGTTGCCAGAGATTAAAGATATACTAGAGAGTGCATCGCCATAATAAAAGCCATTGAAAATATGAGGTAAAGATTAACCATGATTAACCATGATGTGATTTGTGGCACGGAAATGCGCAGAGAGCTAAAACTTCCGCTTTATAAACACATTTGGCGAGTGTAAGTGCAAACTACAAGGAAATGTTATTGCCAACACACGCATTACAAACACTCTTGGCGTAAAAAAGAATATATATCGCCAAGGCCTAATGAATGTGGATACATTGAAATATTCTTCATTTATAAAAAAAAATTATATTTTAAAAATATTTAAAATAAAAATTACTCCTATGAAATGTTAGCCCAGAACCCTTCACAAATCATAAATTGTATCCATAGGCAAAGCATATAGCTGTGTACCCCTTTTTTTCTTAAAAATAGAACAGTGAAAACGGAAAAGAGCGTGGTGACCACAAATGCTCCCTAGAATACTAAGGGGAGCTGGATGAACAGGAATTATGCTCTTGTGATCTTGCCACAACTCACGTGATAGGGCAAGTTCCTCAAGTTTAGATTACCATAACGCTCTCTATTCTTTCTCCATGAATGTCACTGATTGCGCTTGAAATAATACTTTTTCCGATTCAAAATACCGTCTACCAGGGTTACTTCCATCATTGTGGGGTTACTTTAGTCCAACACGAGATTTTATGCGGAACAAACGACACAAGATAAATAAGAGTTTTTGAACTTGAAAAATACTTTGTACCCTATTTGAAGGCAATTCAATCTTTGAGAGTAAATTAATTAATTAATTAATTAATTAATTTTTGACAAAAGAGAGTTTTGCCAATAGCGACAAATTGGGGTGTCACTTCATTGGTAGATTCTTAAGTTGGGGATTGCAATAATCCAACTCATAAAATCATTTTAATTTGTATGAAATCACGTGAATGGCCAAAAAAGCCCCAAGCAGGAACTATGTCTAAAACTTAGTAAACTATATTAAATTTAAATCAATAGAAAAAAAAGGAAAATATATTTTTAAAATATAGCTTAATCTATATTAATTGGTTAAAACTCAATTTAGAAGTTGAAAGCCCATTTATTATAACAAAAAACACTCAACAAAACCTGATCTTAAAGAGTAAATTTGATAAAACTTTGTGTAATAATAAACATAAATGGTATGTCAACAAAAATATAATTTTGGCCGGACCTTTTCACCGGCCGAAGCCCTCAATTTTTTGTGACAAGTACCTTTTATGTATGTTGTTGTACAAAGTTTTTACTAATTTTGCCACATTATTATATTTTGAAATAATAGAAATGTTAGAGAAAACATGAAAAAGCGGGGTTGTTGAGGTAAACTTTAACATCGTCTGTACTATATTGCCAAAGCTTGAATCAATCAAAAGTGACCGACTGATTACTCTTAAAGAAAACCACAATCGGATAAAGAAACATTCACTATTTTTATCTGCAACATTAAATAAAATCTTTCAAAAACACATATAATTGAAAAAATTTTTAAAACATAAAAGTAAAAAATGTTCACAGTTGTTTTGGGAATAGGGTGGTCATTAGCATACTGAATTTATCTCCCAAATCTAATAGATTTTATCCTGATCTCGTAATCTAGTCTTTTTTAGCACTCGGCTGCTATTTCTTTCAAGCATGGGATTTTTGTCTACGCGGCTCGCCGTGATCACTTTTCCATTCGATTCATGTTTTCTGCAGAGTGATTTGATATTGCTAACGGAAACATGAACTATCCCTTCAGATGATTTTCAAATACCAGGATTCACTTGGGTCGAACGGATAGAGAGTGGTTTGCAAAACAGAAAGCCATATGGTGTTATGATTTTTATAGAGGAAAACTTTATTAAAAAAAAATATGAAACACTTTACCCGTGACTACAAGAGCTAGATCAATGGTGTTCAAATGTTCATTGCGCATATTCAAGATAAAGTGAGATTTGCAGTTTCGCACGTTAGTCCTCGAATTTCTTATGAAGATAAATTAGACACTATATTCGAAATGTTACTGAAGGAGGATGGTTGTAAGACAGTTGTAGTAGCAGATTTTAACATAGAATTAAATTCCGATCAAGTATCCGATTTCATAACTGAAATGGATACTTTAGATTTTCCAATACGCACTCATTTCACCACTAGGGGCTAAACAACAACTAATGCAATGTTCAGCAACAAAATTATGCGAACAGGAGTCTATATGAGCATTTACAGTTACCATTTTCCTCTATATGGCAGAATTTATTGAATAGATTTTTTTAAAAAAACTGAAATTCTTCCAGCCGAGTGCGTAAATAAAATTTGGAGGAATTTCAGAATTTTTTTTTTCAATTTTTTTTCCCTCGGTAGCTGCAATTTTTGTAAAAACAGTGAACGAAATTAAATGTATTATTGGTCACTAGAGATGAGTTCGGGCTCATTTTTTGAAGCCCGAGCCCGCCCGAGTCCGAGCAATATTATTTAAGTCGGAGCCCGAGCCCGCCCGAGCCCGAAAATTCAGCTAGATAGATAAAATTCCGTTACTTAATTGATACAATACGATAATTTTTGCCGTTTGTGCAAATTAAAGACAAATATAGTTTCAAACTCTTAATGCACATTCTAATTCTTTATATCCATGTTTATCAAATAATAACAGTAATGTTACTATTTTTATTAAAAATTCCGTTGAGTACTCACATCAGTGTTAAACATTCGTATGTACTTAGATATGTTAGATACTGAAAAATACAAGTTACAAATCTCGTATAGTGACATTAAAAAATGTTATATTTAAAGCACGTCCAGAAAAGAGATTTTGCATAATAAATTTAAGAAATTTGCATAAAATTGCAAAAGAATTTAGTTGATAGGAACAAAATTACTGTTAAAAAATATTTTAATATACAATGTGAATATATACATTTAACTAACATAGACCTGTAAATAATGAAGTCAAAAGTTTGAATTAACAGCACATACGCAAATGAAATAGCACAACACACCATTTAGTAAATTATGTGAAAAAGCTAGCTTTTTACCTATCATTTATTTTGCTGCAAGTCCTAGCATCATATCAGTACGTTTATTTTTCTGATGAACCGCTTTTTAAAATCCGTTTCAAGGAGTATGCTCAATAAAGGAGACATTTTTCAGGAGCCCGAGCCCGAACTTAGTCGTGAATTACAGGGCCCGAGGCCGGTTCGGGCTCGGGCTCGGGCTTTCGGGCTCGGGCTGAGCCCGTCTCATCTCTATTGGTCACTGAAATTTGTTATTAATGCACGAAATGTTTAATATCTTATTTTAAAAATAAATTAAGTTCCTTGTTGTGTTAGAGTGAAAGATGTGCCTTTGAAAAGAGAAGTGTTTAATCTATCAGCTTAAATCTGCGCATGTAAGAATAGTCAATTTTTGCTGAGTCATCAAAGTATTTTTAATGAGCATCGGAATTTTTAGAGGTATTTTTAAAGGCATGATTTTATTGTCTTTTATATAGAAAAATTAACGTGTAAGAATATAGTTTTGTAAAATTTATAAAAGACTTATTTTTCAAGAGCTTTCATAAAATATCAGTCACTGAATTTGTTTTAAAATCTTATCTTTATTTTTTTTTTTTCTTAAACCTTTATTTCTGTATAGAGATTTGGTCTACATTCTATATTCTATCACTTTTCATTATCGATTTTATATTCAGAAACAAGCATTTGTCATTTGTCCAATATTTTGGAATAATCAACAGATAAAATGTTAAAATTTCGTTACCTGGAAGGCAAAACCACTGCTTTATAAATTATTTTTAAACAAAATGCTAAAGAGTTACAAATTAGCATTACAATCTTTCACGTTTGAAACAGCAGAACTCTCGCGGTTGCGGTAGAGAAAAAAATTTCGAAATTTTCCAAAGGCAATGCACACAGTTTTCCTGCGAAAGTTGATCATCGCATTGAAAAATGATAAATGATGTTCGTACGATACGCGCATGATGAAAATTATTGATGTAAAACATTTGCAGAGAAGAGCACTGTAAAGTCAACACAGAGAGAATGTGTGTTGACAAAATATACAAAGGCATTCCATAAAAACTGAGAGTAAAATCATAAAAAAATCAAGAAATATATTTACAGCAAAAAAAATACATCATTCTTTTTCAAAATACCTTCCGTCAGATGATATGCAACGGTCCCATCGTTCAACCCACTTTACAAAACAAGCAGAGAAGCCCTTTTCTGGAAGTTGCTTCAAAGAACCCTCCACTGCTGAAATAACTTCAGAATCTGTGTTCAATTTTCTGGCACGGAGCTCCTCCTTCAACGTCGGAAACATCCAGAAATCCCATGGTGCGAGATCTGGACTGTAAGGAGGATGTAGTATCATTTTAATATTGAATTTACTAAGATATTGCTGAGAAGAAGTAGCGACATGCGGGCGAGCATTATCGTGATGTAATGTCCAATTCCCTACGACGCTTTCTCGATATGTGTGTGGTCGATACGTTTCTCCAAAACATTTGTCTTCAAATCACCAAATCAACAATTTGTCACCAAAACATGTAAGCTTCTTTCATGAACTTAACATTTCTGGAGCGTTTTGCACAAACGATAGCAAAATTTTATGGCACAGCGCATTTCGTTTTTTCTTTTTGAATCACTCATCTCCATTTCTGTAGGGCAAATAAAACAGTTCTTTAAACAAGCACGGAACTAGGAAAATAAAATTGTCCGCTTTTTTTTAGAATTTTACAGTTAAGACCAAGTTAAGTTTGTACAGTAAGTTTGCACAGTTAAGAGTTTGAAAAAATCGCCTGCACTTCTATTTTTTAGTTTCGCGGTGTTGCCACTACGTAAAAAAATAGCTCTCAGTTTTTATGGAATGCCCTTTGTACATTGATTCACTGGAATAGACTGTAGGAAAGTTAAACTAACAGTAGGGCAAAGTAATTAAAAAACTTTGTAAAAAACACACATAAGAAGTAATAGGTAAGAGGATACGCATTGAAAACAATTTTTGAACAATTGTTGTTCAAAACAATTTTTGAACGAAACGTGCGTATCCTCTTACCTATTACTTCTTATGTGTGTTTTTTACAAAGTTTTTTAATTACTTTATCGTTTAACACCAGTATTTTGAGTGATTTTTCAACAGTAGGGCACTTGAAAATTTTTAGTTTCAATTAAAAACAACTTCCCTCTCCCCTCTTAAACTACCAATGATTCGTTACAATACTCTTCAAAGGTTTTACGCCGCCAATCTTCGTCATACGTGTATCACATCGTTCAAACATCTTTTATGATCTTTCAATGCGCTGATCCCCTTTCGCAGGCAAAAAGTGGGTGTTGCCATCGGAAAATTTGGAAATTTTTTCACTGTAACCGTAACATCTCGATTGGTTGAAGAGAACGACGGCTAAAAGTGCATATTTCGGGAAAGTTTTTTTATGACCATCCTGTATTATAAAAAATATATGCTTTGAAGATTTAAGACCTGTATATCTTACCATTTTCAACTAGATATCATTCATTCTGCATCCAAAAGCTTTAAAATAACAGTCAGAAGTTTGCAGTAAACTGTAAAAATTTTTTAAATAAATGCAATTCTTCAATGTATGTATAAACTAACAAGTATAAACGAACAATGTATCAAAATAGACTTGCACAATAATCAATTCTCTGTTAATAGCACAATTTCATTCTTACTCTTTTGTATGAGCAAATTCTTTTGTCACTATGAATTAAATTATTAATTTTAATTATGATTTTTTAAAGTATGAAATTCGTTACTTCTAATGGATTAATATTAATTAAGTAATTAGTTAAAAATTTTGAATCTGCAAGAACTGACAGCATATAAAACTTCAAATGTTTTCTGAACTGCTGTATCCGCTTTATGAGACTTATATAAGTTGCTATTTATTGCACTTGCAGAATTAAGCATACCGTTTTACAAAGTTTTATGAGCGTAACATGTATTATTTTTTATGTATGATTTTGCACCTTATTATGGTGTTAAAAAGCTTATTACAATGTGAGCTTTCTTAGTATTCTATGCGTGCAACTAAATATTAATTAACCCATAGATTAATTACATCTCCTAATATTTCAAGGTAAAATTTATAACAGATGAATTTAAATTCTTTAATTTGTTTTCTACGAATAATAATAATAATAACTAAAGAATTTCTTTCGTAATTGAATTGTCTATTCGAGTAACTTCCTTTACTTTGTAACTAAGAATTTTATGGTAAACATATTTAAAAGGATAATATCTAACGTAAGTCAAATGCTGATGGTGATGGTTGAAAAGACATATACAAATAAAACAAAAAATAAAACCGCATAATTTATTTTAATGTGGGTGAAATTGTGTTATCTACATTCATTACATGCTTACGAAATGCTACTGTTGTTAAAAGCTTTTCGTGATTCTGAGAAACTGGAGATAGAGAGAGAGAAACAGAAAGATTACGCAAACTTGGATACTGGCTCTTTTTCCCTGTAGGATTAAATGTGAGTGTGCAATTTAACATTTTCTCCGTCAGAGTTTAGGTACGTCATAAACTTTTATGCGTGTCGATTTCTCAATTTTCTATTTGATTTTCAGTGATTGATGTTCGTGCAGATTTATGTTACATTCAGATGCATTCTTGGTTTAATCACACACAAAGAAAAAAGTACATTATCCTACTAATTAAAAAGGCATATCTTGTTCATAATTATTATCGTGGCTGACAGACTATGACGCTGATATTTTGGTGTCACTCCTCTTGCACTCGAAGAGTCTTGTGATCTAGAGGGGATGACCATTTTAGTATGGCCATCTCGAATTAAAATGCTCACTCTCCCATGATCACATGACTTTTCGAGTGCAAAGGAGTGTGACTAAAATATCAGCACCGTAGCCTGTATATCTCGTCAGCTACGGTTACTATACAAAGTATTTCCAACTATCAAAAGATCAAATTGTTTTTTGAGTCTATGAAATTTATTTATTCATTTATTTAAATATTCTAGTATAGTAATATTGTCGTGCTTTAGATTAATTGATGCTAGCTTTAGGAAAAAGTCACACTAATCTGAATTATTACGTTTTATATTGAATAGTCATTTAAAAATATTAGTCCTATTTGAATGCTTCAGATGCATATTTTATACGCAATGCATAATACACAAGATATTTTTCTATTATAATATTCGTATTGCTAAACTGTTTTATTTTATGATAAGCGCACATTCAAAGTAAATGAATGCTATATGTATGAAAGCAAAAATAAATAAATAACAGTTTGCTTTTAGTAAGTAATTTTTTAAAGCTTGCCTCACACTTGCATACAACAATGCATATTTGCACCCTAGCTGCCAGCTACGTGCCTGTTAGATTACGAGTTTTGACAGTTTTTCAGTTTTTTGACATTTGTATCCATTAAATTAATTCAACCACTTATCACTCAATGTCTTTTAATTTTTTTAAGGCATGAATTACCTAAGCAATATTTGCGATCATTAATTTTAAAAAAACTGTCAACTCCCGTAAAAAATAACAAATTTTGGCAAAATAATAAATTCGAGCAAGGGGCAAGAGGCTTATTTGGGTTGGCTTAGTAAAATTCCGCAGCGGGTATTAAGCATTTCGGTTATTTCTCTTCAGATGGACGGCATTGCCACATTCACGCATACAGTCGGCCTCTACAGGTATCTCATCGGTAACTGTGGAGAACCTTGTGCCTCCAAGGTGAGTTTTGCCGGAATTTTATTTTAAAAATAAAGCTGATGAAGCATCAAATTTACTTCCCTTTCTATTTAGAAATGCGGTGAATAAAATACGATCACACTAATAGGGCATGGTGCTCTCCAAAATTATCATATCTTAAATAATCATAAATGCCGCGGCTTAGTATGATTTCACAGCCTTCATTTGAACGCAGCTGTAATTTAACCACATTTTTCATCCTTTTACTTTTAAGAACTTTGGATTAATAAAGTTTATCTATTAATTCACAGAAGACATAAATTATATAGTATTAATTTCTTAAAAAAATCAATTATCTTATGTACCTTCTCTACATCCCCAAATAAGTAAACTCCAGTCAAACGAAGTGTATTACTAGGAATTTGTCTGTAAATTAGAGAAATGAATTCCTAATTACAAAATTTACTTGCGTCAGTATGACAATAAATTACAGCATTTAACATAACCATATGGAAACTCGCTTTTGTGTTTTCCAAAGTAATATTAAATAAGAACTATAATATTTAATATTATAAAACTAAAATAAATTAAATAATTTCACATGTATGGATTTCTTATAAAAAAATATCTTCCATTATTCTTTTCAAAAAATAACCCGTTAGTTTCTGTGTGTAATGTTATTAGAGAAAGGACGCAACCGACTTTTAGTTAAATGCACCTTTTCTCATGAATCACGGTGAAAATTAAGGTAATGACTAGAATTCTCATTCATAATCGTACAATTATTAATCATATAATACTCCACAGAGGCCCTAAACTGTAAATTTTCAATCCATAATTGTGTCTTTTACACAACATACATATTAAATATAAATAATATCTAAAGCACATGACACGGAAAATAAATTATGAAATGCTCGTATAAAAGGCACTTTTTCCTTAATTTCCCCACTAATTCACTAAAACCCCCTCCATTTACCTTCCCAGACCTGTAGATAGCAAATTCATATATAGAATTTTTCATGTAGTTTCTACCGTTAAAATGCTGAGTCTCAGGCAGAATAAAACTCTTTGTAGAAATCTCTTCATGTGTAACCTCATGATCTCTTCTTTTTAGAACAATCTCTCCGACCATAGTCTGAAATATGAATAAAATACCACTACCACTAATATAAATAATCTTCAGAATATTTTTTTCAGCTTCAGTTGATTGACTACTAGAAATAGAAACTGTATTCCTAGATTAACTTTCAATTTCATGTAAGTTTTGAGCACTAATATCACGGTACTGATAATTGTTCTGTTTTATTATTTCGCAGTTTTTGAACATGGCCAGCGTGTTCATGAAGATTTTCAATCTGATCTGCATGATGTTGCTGATCGGACATTGGAGTGGATGCCTTCAATTCCTGGTGCCAATGTTGCAAGGATTCCCCCCCAATTCTTGGGTTGCCATCAACGAACTACAGGTTCAATTGGTGTTGAGTTTTACTGTAAAAGCTGTAGTATACATGATAAAAAATATATACGAGAGATTTTATGTAGCGCAAATCAAATTTGAATCAAACTATATTGCTCAAAAAACCAAAGTATACTGATAAATAAACCAAAGGATGCCGATAATATTCTTCGATTTACGTACATGCTGTCTTGCCCATTCTCTGTGAGGGTCACGTTCTGATCGAAATTGTGGTCTCAGTAGCAAAGCCAACTACCGATCCTCATTTGGCTCGTCTACAAACTTGGCCTGGTCTTTGGCAGGCATTTGCAGTCTCTTATTTGTACAGAAATGTGATGTCGTACATCAACTGCAAGTGCCACATCTGCTTAGAAAATCCGTGAGATTAAAGATGTCGAGCGGGATTAACGATAATGCTAGTTCATGTCCCCTGGTAGATTTAATTGTTATACTGTTTAGATTAACAAGATCTTTAATTTCTGTATAGAAGGCACAATGAAAACGTGTTTTTCACTTATTTCGATTTAGATTAGAGCATTTGATTTGCATTATGTTCTTGAATTCGAGAACATTCTTATAATTTTTGCAAGCACTGTAACGGTTCAGGATTCTAGAAATCACACTTTATGATATCCCCGTGGATTCTGATACAATGATTTGTGTTTAGCCTGCGTTTAAGCGCTAAATGATTCTCCACACTACTCATTCGGACAAATGATTCCATTCAGATATTGCCCTCACTAATGCAAAACACTCAAAGCAATCCTGATAAGACTTTTCAACCTTCTTAACTACGCTGACGTCTCATTCGCAGTTGTTCACACTGTATTGTTGACGTCATTGACAAAATTTCCATAATTCTAATTTTCCCGATTTCAAAAAATTTGCACATTTCAAACATTTTTTTTTTCTAATAAAAATTGCGATCGTACTGTTTTATTAAAGATAACTTACAAAATCCTCTAATTTTCTGGAGTAATGTATTTCCTAAAATCAACAATGTAATTCATTTAAGAATCTAAATTCTTTACTTCCCTACTTTAAGAGAGGATTTTTCTTTGTTTTATACTTTTAAAAATACCGCCCGAGTTGAGCAGTGACTAAGACTTGGTTGTCATTTCGTCCGTCCCTTCAAAGGAGGCAACATTGGTCCACCTATTAGGTACCTTCATAATAAAATGACCAACATTTTCTGCCTTAGTAGATGCCAATGCCTATAAACGGCTAGTATTTTATTGTGCAAGCTACTCGAGGTCTATCTGACTAAGGAAGGAGGCCTTGGGCATGGGCACTAGGGTGTATCACGAAATTTTTTTTTTTTTTTTTTTTGGAAAATCAAACTTTCAAGTTGATAAAAAGTTGTCACTGTCATCACATATCAACCAAAAAATTTTTTTTGGAAATCGAAAAATATTTAGGTCTCCCGGAATTAACTTGAAATTCAACTTTTTTGACCTAAAATGTGTATTTTTTTTTTTTAAATGTATACCTGAATATAAAGTATATTTATATTTTTTAAGTACAAAAGCTTGAAGTTGAGAAATACAACAGACTTTTAAAAAATTCATTTGTACCATTAACTATATTAGTCTGCCGGAAACTAATTTTAAAAACCTTGCTATTTTATCAAATATTCAAAAATTTCCAGACGATATTTTACATTGTTAAACTTCTAGCAACAGTGCAAATAAAATGTATATTAATTTTTTCATTAGTTTATTAGTTTCTCAGTTTCTTTTTTATTCTTGGAGGGGGGGGGGGACATTAGAAATAATTACACATTAGAAAAGAATTTTGGAGGAACAAAAATATATTAAAATTAAAAATCAGAAAGTGTGATCTTTAGATGAAAAAATTTACAAAAGATATAAACAAACACATAAAGGTTACAAATAAAGAACATTGAATGTATAAAGGTTATTCAAAATAAATCTTGATTTCTCTGTCTATTTATTTTGATAATTGTAGGCAGCGTATCACAAACGCAAGTAGCTTTTCCAACCTGCAACCTGATCCATTAGAAACTCCAGTGTTTGTGGGCGTACCATCACATATCAAGAGCTTTGATGGTTGTCACATCAATTCAGTTACATTCCATGTGTTTCATTATTGATGATACAATGTCTTTCCCAGAACCACTGTCTGCAGTTACATTGCCAAGATATATTGAACCTGGTTCTTCAACCAAAGATATGTGTTCTTCTTGTATAGTTTTCCTTACAGATTTACAGCGTACATTTTCTTTGACTATAGTTCCATCTTTCCGACCATCAAAATAGAGAGAAATTATTTCTGAGGTTCGAGTTGCAATACTTTCATGGTACTTTACTCTTTCACGAAAAACTTTCGATTTATCAATTACCGCCGTCTGATTTTCTGGTGTCACAACTTTAAAATCCTGTAAAAGAGCACTTGCTAGTTGCGGTCCGGCTCTATTGGAAATTGCTCTGCGATCATATGCTCTGGAAAATGGTGGCAGATCTACTGGAAGGACTTGCTTTACTGAAACGCTAGAATTTTCCTTTTTATTTTCTGGTATTTTATTTTTTATAGCTAAAACACTTTCATCACTTGAATCCTGTTGAACGGAATCGCTGTCAGTGTCACTAACAATGCCTTCATGTCGTAAAGTAGGGATATTTGTTGATTGGACTTCAGTTTAACTCGAATTATATGGACTTTTCCTTTCTTTTAGCACGTTTCTCGATTTTTTTTACTCTCTACTGTGTCAATTCCTCCTATAACCATAAGCCTCAGGTTTCATTGGTCATTCAAGAACTTGTGTTCCAGTTGTGGAACCTTCCTTTGTGCTGGACACAAACATTTCACTAAATCTCTACATTTGCATGAACAAATATCAAAAAGATTATTTACAATGTCAGATATTGAACTTTTCAACGGACGTTTTAAAGCTCTTGGCATTTTTTGCGTTACACCCTGATGACTTTTTCATCTTTTCAGATCTCTCTAGTAGTTTTAAAATCATAAAAACAATGTTGCTTACAGATGAAACAGGTGTAGAAGTCTTCTTCCATATTTCTTCTAGCTGTCGAGCCACTCGCATTGCAACTACCTTTTTCTTTGGTTGATGGCATCCTTCAGACTTCAACTGATTTCTCACCCATTCAAAATAACGTAGTACATCAATTTTAGTAAGTAAAACATTGCTATCATTTATATCTAGAGGTTGGCCGACAATTGGATCGTCAGTAGTTTTCCTTGTTGATGAAGAATGAGTTTTTCTACTCATGATGGTAAAACAACAAAACCAAATTGAACTCAATCACAAATCAAAAACATAAATGCTCACTAAATGGACGCTTTGTACATAAAAAAAAAACCGCTAAAAACAAACGGAAAAAGAAAGGAAGGGTGGACGAGGGAGAGAGAAGTAATCATGTGATGGTCTTGCACTTCCCTTATCTCCAAAGTCATGGGGGAGCTACAGTTTTATCACCTTGAAATCTGAGCTCCATATTCGCCTGCAAAAATATTCTTGCTATTTTGGAAAGCTGTACTGCAGTGTCTGCATTATAAATACAATGATTGAAAATTTGAAAGATTCTTCAAGATTTCTTAAATACGGCTAGTTGACAAAAAATTGGAGATTTTCATTACGATTCCGGGAGATCTAAATGTTCAATTTCAGTCGCAATGCATTTTTTTATTCATAGATTTCATCTTAAAATGCCCATTTTTGCTGTTGAATATTTAATTTTCATTTATACATACTTTATAAAAAAATGTTTAAAAATATCGTTTTGACTAAAAAACTGACAACTTCAATGTCATTCCGGGAGATCCAAATATTTTTCGATTTCAAAAAATTTTTTTTTGGTAGGTATGTGATGCCAGTAACAACTTTTTATCAACTTGAAAGTTTGATTTTCAAAAAAAAAATTTTCGTAATGCACCTAAATGGGCACCCTTCCTTCTGGCTGCCATGGCAGCCCTTACACTTCGTTATTACGGAATGGAGGAAAGATATGACGTTGACTGCTTGCCCTGGATTGGACTACTTGCGCAGGTAGTGGACAGAACGATTAATACGAGTTCAGAATTATCTCCAACTAAGGTATTGCCATCTAATTATAACAACAAACAATGACGTTCGGATACAAAAGAGATTTGCATCCTTCGTTATTCTCCGTAGATAAAGCAACAATGCCAGTGCAAATTAACCCGGATTACGATAAATATAATCGTACTCGAGGTTCATTCACTAAATCAACCCTTTAAGAGTAGTTCCACAAAACTTCATACTATTAGAAGTGTGTGTGTATATATATATATATATATATATATATAACTAATATGTAAAACACAATATATACTGCAAATGAGACATACCTCGCATTAAAAAAGATAATAGCTGGAAACAAGAAATAGAAACCACAATTTGAAAAAATAATAAAATTAATAAAAGCTGAGCATATATATTATATACTGTCATGATTAATCTAGTAAGTTAATCAAATCATGCTTATATATCATGTAAAATATAGAAAATAGGTTTTTCGACCGAAGACAACCTTTCAAAATGTACCATTCATTGGAACTTTGTACTCGTAATTATTTGAAAACAGCATTATTCTTTAATCCGCTGATTTTTTTGGTAAAATGAATGAAGACCGTAATGTTCAGGAATGCTTTTCCATGAATTACCCTGGTCAACAAAATTTAACTTTTTGTCTGTTAAATTAATTAGAATGGCTGTTTGTCATTGAATATTTTGCTCTGGTTTTGAATTAGCACCTTTTTTTTATATGTATTTTAATGTGAAGTTCATAATGCATCACAAAACGATTAGGTTTTTAACGAACTTATTTCTATTACTCTAAATCAAAATGCACATTTTAACAGTTTTCTATTGTATTTTGCTTAAGAAATATCTTTTTTAATGTCCAGCATTGATCTGCAAGTATAACTAAAAAACGATTCTAGTGATATTGATCAAAACCCAGTTTGCTGATCTGTTTCGGCATATTTGGCGGGTATTTGATATTTTTATTGAAATTTATAATGTACATTTTTGGCGACCTGATTTCCTTCTTTAAAAAAAATCTACATTAAACAAGATACTTTATATCTGTGTAGTGTAATATACACAGGGTGGCCATAATTAAACTGCAAGTGTTCAAGGGGTGCTGGAGAGAAAACTACCAGGAATATTCCAGTGAAACTTGGTATCTAGACGTTTCAGAACATGCGCAAGTCAAATATGCAATTAAAAAAATCGCCATTTTCACCCGATAGATGGCGCTATATCGTGTTTCAATGCTTATGGACGTCATATATGCAAATTTTAAGCCCATTGAACAGTGTAAAAACAAAACCACATTGAGTAACGGTCAATCATGATTCTGAATAAGAAGGAACGGGCATTGTTAGTGCAGATATTCTATCAGAATGGTAGTAATTATTCAGCTACTCTGAAAGAATACCGGCGTATGAAACAATTAAGAGGTTCAATGAGTGTCAATGAGAATAAATAATGGTTTAATGTTTTCCAAAGCGTCTTTATGAATTGTTTAATTTTTGATTACATGTTACTGTAAAAGTTTAATTACTGAAGCGAATTGTTTGGAATTTTGATAAACTCTAAATGATTTTCTATATTGTTTATATGCCTCTTAGAATGTCACTATGCTCTGTCTGTCTATCGCTTTTGGAAGTTGTGTATGCCACCGGTGAGCTTTGAAATACGGTACAGCGCCATCTATTCGGTGAAAATGATTTTTTTCATATTTGACTTACGCATGTTCTGAAACGTGTAGATACCAATTTCACTGGAATATTATCGGTAGTTTTCTCTCCAGCACCCTTTGAACACTTGCAGTTTAATTATGGCCACCCTGTATATATATATATATATATATATATATATATAGATACAAATATTATGTATGTAAAATAATTTTAATAAAACTGAGCAGGGGTAACTTTTGTGAAAGTATTCGACTTTAGCATGGCTAAGTTTGTAAGAAAGATACAGTTATGCATTTAACTAATCAGCTGTTAACTAGTGTTATTGGTTTATATGCATTAAAATAAAAAAGATAGCTTAATACATGAATCGTATTTTAATTACTAATTATTTTGTCTCTTCCAGCATGCCTTCTGGTTGGAGCAGTACTCCTGGGCTCTTTTTAAAGCGATGTCACATATGTTATGTATAGGGTACGGCCGATTTCCACCTCAGAGTCTTACAGACATGTGGCTCACTCTGCTCAGTATGATCTCAGGAGCTACCTGCTACGCCCTGTTTTTGGGGCACACAACCAACCTCATACAATCCCTCGATTCCTCGCGGCGACAGTACAGAGAAAAGGTAAACATATTCTTTTCTAAAGCCATCCTTTGGCAATCAACTTATTCTAAATATGAGAGTGAGTATAATTATCATTATACTCACGGATGAAGTTCTAAATTCACCTCAGTACTCAAGATTGTACTTGCTTCCTGCGAGTCAAAATCTCAAGTTTAAAAATTTTCTAAGATGCTAATCTTTCAAAAAGTTTCAAAGATTTCAAAGGATTTCCAAAGGCCTACATTTAGACCTCAAAACGTAATGCAAATGAAAGAAGTCTGTCACAAGAATAGCTCTCGCCAAGGAGTCTTGCCAGTCTGTTGCCGTGGAAACAAGTCTCACCCCATTTATGACAGGGGAGAACCGAGAGGGGAAATAACATGAAGTGTGAGGTTACCTTTCATTCCTCTCACGCTCAACCCCTCCCCCCATTGGAAATGGACGGGTCCAGTTGCTACAGCGACCGCCACTACCCAGACTTGTTGGCAGGAGTTAGTCTTCTGATCGACAGGCAGTACTTTTTCTGCCGGGTATAAATATATGACTCAGTTCAAAACTTATGCATTTCCCAGACACCTCCCCCCTTTTTCAATGTTTCAATCAATAGCTCATAAAATGTTCTGAATTTTATTTTGCAGTTAAAGCAAGTGGAGGAGTACATGGCCTATAGGAAGCTTCCCCGTCCGCTGCGTCATCGTATCACAACGTACTTTGAGCATCGGTACCAAGGGAAATTCTTCGACGAAGACGAAATCCTAGGAGAGCTGTCCGAGAGACTGAGAGAGGTTTCTTTTCTAAAACTAATTACGACGTTTTGTTGTGTGATATTTTATTCTTATCGTGTTTTACTAGAAATCTAATATTGGAAAGATAGGTCTGGGGAAAAAAACCACATATCATGTGCTTAATATCAAAAGTATCTGTCAAATAAAAAAGTTCCATATAAACTTCATTGTAATGAACTTAGTAATGCTTTTTTAGATTTCGTTCAAATAATGATTATCATTATTTGAACGAAATACCGAGTTATATAAAACTGCTTTGTAAAAGATAAAAATGCTTAAACTTTGAAATAAATTTGTAAGCTTTGAAAAAATGTTGAAGATGTCACGTATTGTAGAATTAAACAGTTTTAAAAAATTAGTAGGGATCGACTGATAGTATCGACGTCGATACCTCCTATTTTTTTTAGGTATCGGTATCGGTTCTTTCGATTCTAAAAGTATCGGGAAAGTATCGGTTTCTGTTGCTTTCATCCATTTTCACCGATACTTCGCTTTTCAGAAGAAATCACGCAGGCGCAACACCATTCTAGAATCTTTATTTTGGTAATGAGATGAGAGGCATCGTTTCATTGGTACATTTGTTTGCGCGAGTGTTTTCGAACTGTGTTTTATTTAATTCTAACCATCGCTATATATATATATATATATATATATATATATATATACTATACACAATTGAATCTCCCTATAACGAACTCGCTCGGTTCCAGTTAAAAAATTCACTATAGAGAAAATTTTACTACGAATGATACGAAACAACGAAATATTACGTTGTTTGTAATATTTGTACAGAGATTAGAGATTTTTGCAGTTATTTCAGCAAATATTACAAACTTTTTAGTTAATTCGATGTTTAAAAGTGTTAAATTATGACTTGCAATTAAAAATAAATTGGTATTCATAATAAATTTGCTAAACTTACGGTTTCTTACTATTCATTGTATAAATGAAATGTCCAAAAGTAAAGACAATCCACGAAATTAGAGAATAATATATGTAATGCACTTACGTTTATTTTACTTCAAAATTCCGTTATTTTACATTGTTTTGCATTCTGTGATTTTAAATTTTCATAAAAATATTCACATTTTAAAAGTCCGCCGAAAATAGAGTGAGGCACATTTTCTTCCATTTGGAAGCCTCTTTTTAATGGTTTTGAAAGGTTGAAGCATTAAAGTTTGATGTGGTTTTGGTCGTGAAGTGCAGGGCCTTATTATTATATGGGCAAATCGGGACTTTGCACAGGGCCCCCGACTTGAAAGGGCCCCCAATTTTAAATGTTTTTCTGAAATATTCTATTTTATATCAAAATGTTATGAAAAATATAACAAATTTCATAGATTGGGGGCCCCCAAATCTATCAATGCCCGGTGCCCCTGTTAGTCGTAATCGGGCGCTGGTGAAGTGCTTCATTATCGAAGTCAGTTTCACTTTCCTGGCCTCCATTTTTATCATCTGTTACTATTCCACTAAGTTGTCTGTTCAAAAATTAAAATTTTCTTCAAAACTAACAAAAAAAAATCAAAGGTAAATCTGAAATATTCGCTATGGGAAGATAAGCTCATCGTTATATGGAGAATGTTTATAGTGTTATTTAAGCTTTAAAGTTACGTTTCCATGAAAAATTTTGTTATAGGGAGAAATTCGTTGTAAGGAGACTTCGTTATAGGAATATTCTACTGCATATATAGGCTTTTGATATCGTTGGAGAAAGTCTAGCTCTTGATATAGATGTCACGCTTAAAAGACATGCTTTAAATTTTTATTTAAAAAACTTGGCGCAGGGACATATGATTTGGCTTGGGTATGATATAGATATCAAAATTGATGGAGGAGACGATCCTTGACATCGTTTCATATTTCAGGGGATGACGACCTTAAAGTGTTAAAGCAGATATGGGCAAACTTTGAAAAGTTGTGGGCCAAACTCGAGGATGTTAGCGAAGTCGTGGGCCAAACTTGCGAATTTTAGCGAAGTGGCGAGCCGTATAATTGGAATTTATATGGGATATTGAATGGTTTATACGGAGTTTTCAAATGTTCCGCGGGCCGGTGGTTGCCCATATGTGTGTTAAAGTGTAATATATCAGCCTTCGAAATACGTTTGAGGAATTTGTTTCTGTTTAGCTTATAGAACTTCAGATACAGACATTTTAATATTAGCCAGCCGGAAATATTGGAAACCGAAAGTAGCATTCTGCTATCGGAAGTGAATCGTATTTCTGCACATGCAAACGGGGATAGGGTTTGAACCGAATGACGTTTGTCGGACACACCCCTGCCCCCATGGTGCCCCTCTGCGAACGTAAAAAAGGCGCCCCTTTTGTGCTCTAGATCAGATATATAGTAAACTATACTATTTTATATAGCCTCTATTGGTTATCGTTATGTAGTAGTAGGTCTCGAAAAAAAAATCTAATTGAAGCTTTTTTGGAGAGAAGGACAAAAAAGTTTGGGAACCACTACTCTAGATCAAGATTTTCTCAGTTTTATTTCGAAATGGCCCCCCTTTCGACGATGGCACCCAGACCTTGCTTACCGTGCCACGCCGCCCCTGCTCAGAGCTTAGAATTAAAACAGACAAAATTTGTTCATATCAGTCACAGAAAAACATGTTAACAATGATCATAAAAACAAAAACACTGAAGATCAATTTCATTAAATATGGATGCTTTAGGTAGCAAGTTTTTTTTTAAGACTTGAAAATTGAATTTAGTTTATCATTTATGGATTTTTCTTTAACCTTCATTTAATCTCGTCATTTTTAAGCATCTTTTATTTAGACCCTCCAAGGCGTAGCTTAAAAACGAGCAAAAATATTTTTCTTCATATTGTAGCTATTTCAATGACAAAATTAATCATACTAAAATTATAAACGAAACCTATATGTAAAAACAAGTTATTTCTTTTTTGTGTCGCAAACAAGTTAACATTTTGGCAGTGGCTTGAAAACTGGCGACTCCCGTGAACTTTAATTATGTTGGACCAGAAGTTAAATGGTAAAAAACACTCAAATTACTGGTGTTAAACGATAAAGTAAATAAAAAACTTTGTAAAAAACACACATAAGAAGTTATAGGTAAGAAGGTACGCACGTTGCGGTCAAAAATTGTTTTGACCTTCATCAGTCCAAGCCCTGTGTTCCTTGCGACGTAGGGCTTGGACTGATGAAGATCAAAACAATTTTTGACCGAAACGTGCGTATCTTCTTACCTATAACTTTTTATGTGTGTTTTTTACAAAGTTTTTTATTTACTTTACAGAAGTTAAATGATTCATTTATAAAACATTACACACTATCAAAAGTGCGAATTATCAAACATTTAATGATTTTATTATCTATCAGATTAAGGAGAGAACGTAGGATTTGTGTATCATTCTGTTTTGAGAAGTATAATAATTATAAATATCTAATAATTATTTATAGTGATAATTTAAAAAGTTGAAGCTTGTATTAGTATAATTAGTAATACTAATTATTATTTAGTTTATTTCAAATTTTGGGGTAAAAAACATATTTCTTGTGAATAGTATTTGGTTTATATATAAGGAAAACACAGGAATAATCGGTGTGTACCTGTTCTTCGTACGGAAAAGGTCAAATACATGGATCATCCGGACTTAACCCTGTCCGGAGAATCAAAATATTCGGATTTTCAAAAAGAACTTAAAAATGATCATATGAGCTCATATTAAAAAGAAATCTTGCTAAAGCATTTAATAATTTACTTAGTGGTTAAATAATTGGAGCAGATAAATAAAACCATTAATTAATGTGAACTTATTATGCATTTTAAGGAAAGAATTTACATACGTATTTAATGAACAATATCTAAATACAAATGTACTTACATAATACTGTACAGTTTATACATTATCACAATTTAATGCATTTTAAGTAATCTAAAAAATATTTTCATATATGAAAGAATTATAATTCAAGAAAATCTAAATGAAACTTGCAAGCTTTGAAGTTGAATAAATTTCTTGTGTTTACTTTTGTAAGCACAAATTCGAGGCATGGACCAAAAACAAAGACACATATAGTAAGAGCAAGCAGGAAGCTGTTTTGGGTCTAATATGGAAAGCTTTTATCTGGCTCATAGCAACAATTAGGCGACAAAATAGAGGTTGAGAAAAATAAATTTAAATATTTGCATCAGTCGGCACTGGAAATGGATTCTCTTATTAATATATCCCTTTAACCCCCCCCTTTTTTGTGTTCTGTGAAGCCTAAATGAAGGGCATCTACCTATAGGGGGGGGGCTTGGGCGGAGGACTTTTTAAGGGAGTCTAACGCATATTCACCTAACATCTGGAGAAAATCACCCAAAACTCTAAACCATTAGATCGACAGCTACGCGAGGAGAAAGAATTCCGAACCTGCACACTAAGACGCTCCCCTGTGCTCAGCTTTTTATAAATTCGGCCATTCGTCAGCATGAATGAATAGAAAAGAAAGACTTAGAACTACTGTAAATTCACACTTCAATGTATCTAGTGCTTTTTCTTTTTTATGCTTTCTACTGGGAACAAATTTCACCATGCTGTTATTCATTTTAACGAGAACTACACTCTCGTTACAAAAACTGCCCAGAATACAGATGTAGGTTTAAATGACATTAAATGATGTAAAGTATCGGGCCGACCAGATTGTATGGTGGGTAAAGCACCGTACTACGGTTCCGGGTTCAACTCCCGGCGATCGAGGTTCAATTCCCGATTGGGCGTGGATGCCATTGTGTCCGTCCCTTCATAGGGGGCAACGTTTGTCCACCTACTAGGTGGCCCCATAATAAAGTGACCAACAACTCCGGCCTTAGCAGTGGCCAATGCCTCCAAGGCATTGTTAAGGCCCGCCATTTGAACAAAAAAAAATGTAAAGTATCGGTATCGGCCGATACCATAACTTAAAAGTATCGGTATCGGCTATTTCTGAAAATGAATTTATATGTAAAGTATCGGTATCGGTCATCGGCGAAAATGGGATATCGGTCGATCCCTAAAAATTATGCATTAATTTTGAGCGAATAAAATGCTCTCCTTTAAAAAATGCATCTTCATTTATATATTTTAACTTTCTTTTCTTTATTTCCTTTCTGTTTAACTATGCTATTTATGGGAATTATGTAACATGTACTTTAGTGTGCTTACAATGATAGTAATCCTTTTGTGCACCAGTATTCAACAATTTACTTTTATATATTCAGTATGAATTCAAGAATAATAAACAAATAATATTTAAATTCTTGTTCACCTTATGATTTATCACGATTACTTTTTATTTAATAACATTTTGCTTCAATTTGTCATAAAAACGCATGCGACACACTGCAATTTGAAAATACCAAGGAAAAAAAAAACATTGGACATGCTCGATTTATGTTTTAAATTTTTTCGCAAAAACAGAAAATACAGCATTATAATATCTGCTGAACGGGAAAATACAAATACATGACATAATCTTCCATTAACTAATTTTTCAAGGTGCTGTGATGAAGATCACATATCTAATTTTAATAATCATTTACTTTGGCTTTCTTTAATGTAATCTATCCAGAATCATGTATTCTAAATTATTTCTGTTCTCATTTTTCTGCCATTTTGGCTTTTTAGATCTGTATATTCGCTTTTCCCCGTATGCATTATTCTTAATTGTTTATTTGCTTCATCAGACATGTGGAGCCGATGTGCTAAAAATAGATTATATTGTGTCCGTTTGCAAAAGCAACGGCGTTGTGTTTACCCCCTTATTTGGCATGGTGTTGGCGTTATTATTTTTTGTTGCCCTGCGACATCTTTAAAATTATTTGCTCGCGATTCCGTTATTTAAATTTTTGGATTAGCTTTTAGGGTTGCTCTGGAATTAGCGTTATTTATCTCAGCCAGGTGTTTGTTCTCGCCAATATGTAATTCTGTGCTGGCGTAATTTTTAATTCATTCCGTTGTAATTTCACTGTCTATATAGGACGTATTTTTATTTCACTAGCCACCACCAGCCGTTGTAATAATTTAATGTTTCAATAGTTCCTTTTAAATGAAATAGTTTTTAAGTAATTCAATGTCTTTTTATGTCTTAGTTGCAATATAATGCAACTAAGTGTATCGAATCTGATTTCTAACCGTCAGAACGCAGTTTTAATAATTTAAAATACCTTAAGTAATTTACTTCGTCATAGGTGCGCTTCCTAAAATGCTTTTATTTGCTGTAGTGAGGGGTAGACAATACTTCCCATACGGCACTGTGATATCGCAACGACTTCATATGATAGTTTGTGTAAATCGCAGAGAGGTTGTGGCGACGGACAAATGGCCAGCAGGAACAGTTTTTTGTGACATCATCATGGTCGTCCTAGTGACCAACATGGACGTCTCCGTACTGCACTGCGAACGTCATTCTGCAACATCCCATGTTTGGCACGAAGGGAGATCAAAGATGGCGTGCACTTAAATCGCATTTGACATGTGGCGAAATATAACGTCGCCACAGCATCACTGCCAGCATGACTGCTGATGTACAGGGCCCTTGCTAAAGGGGGGTAAGGGGAGTCTCCCACGAACATTCTTCCTCGCAAAATTCTATTAAACTTGGCGAAATTAGAAACCTAGCTTGCAAAATTGGTGAAAAAATTTGAACGTAAACGATAATTTACTTTCTGTTTCTGATACACTTGGCAAAATTAAGCAAATCCAGTTGGCAAGAGTAAAAAGTTAGTAATAGAGTTGATAAAACAATAAGTAAGTTGGTAAAAACCGATATTTGACTTGGCAGTTTATCGACATCCCCCCCCCCTAAAAAAGTCTTAGTAATGGCTCTGCTGATGCATGGGTTGCAACATGTGCTGTTCCTACAAAGAACAGCTTATTGCATTATTATTTCCAGTTCAGATGCTTAACTTAACATGTATGACGTACTATAGGTGAATACTCTGGTTCTGACGTATTTTTTTGCTCCTTTGCTTCATAGGACGTCATCAATTACAACTGCCGCTCGTTGGTTGCCTCCGTTCCATTCTTCGCGAACGCAGATCCCAACTTTGTGAACGACGTCGTAACAAAGCTGAAGTACGAGGTATTTCAGCCGGGCGATGTCATCATCAAAGAGGGCACTCTCGGAACCAAAATGTACTTCATCCAAGAAGGTATCGTGGACATAGTCATGAGCAACGGAGACATAGCCACCAGCCTTTCTGACGGATCTTACTTTGGCGGTAAGACAATCGAATTCAACAGTCTTGGGGAAGGATATGATCACGACCGAAAGCACATACACAACGTTCACATTTTCAGAAACATTGCAAATTACATCTTGAGTTCACTTGGGCCCATGCCATACCACAGGCAGAAAACAGGAGGAGGGAAAAATTGGAGAGGAGAGGGCAAAGTACAAAAAGGCAAGATCTCTCATAAAAATTCTTGATTACTATCATCTTGTAAGCAAAAGTTATAAATATTTCGGAGAACCTTGGTCCACCTCTGGTTACATCCCTGCCGCACCAAACTTTTCCGATGTATCTAAAATGCACGCATTTCTGCTGTGTGTCACTCACTTGTCGCCAATAGTACTCCGTTTCAGACGGTCCGAGGCTCTAATCCGTGGTGAGAAATACATAGAATTTAGAAAATTCATCCTTTTCAGGAAAGTGAATGCATTGATCAGGTACCTTCACGTTACCGTTTTGACGATTGGGTGAAACTAGGCTTAGCTTAAATATTCGGTTTGATAAATTCGAAATGTGTGGTGCTATCGAACAAATTATCGAGCATTTGGAACGTAATCTTCTTCAAACTTAAAATAAATTCAATGCACACTTTTTCCTCTGGAGAGTATCCTCTAAAGCTCTAAACTTTTAAACGGTGCGACTTACTTTTGAGAAACTGAATCTATAGCGACCGACTTTTCAGAGACTGAATCTATATATCGACCACTTTTTAAAAACAGAACATTTTAAAACTATAGCGATTCATTTCATCCTCAGTTCGTTGAATTTTTTGAGGATGCATGACTATCAAATTGCAGGAAGGAACAATTAGGTTTTGTCACGACCCACAGTTTGGGAAATGCTGCTCTAAAGCATTACCCCTTTAACACATTCATCGTGATTATAGTGTAAGCCTCATATAGCTAACCTTTGTGCATTTAGAAAAACCAGACAAAATGTTCTGCAATTACTGGCATGTAAAATAAAGTTGAAACTCACTCTTTCCTGCTATGTATTCTGTCGGAGAAAATTTTTGAGGATTGGCATACAGCCCATTGAATTAAAAAATATACTCTTATGATTCACCTTGTATTCTAAAATAGCTGTTAGTGATCTGTAATTTTGATGTTTTAACTATTGTATATAAAATATATATGCAAGAAAATATAAACATTTCCTTACATTATTTGAATTTTTTTGACTTTGTGATTTTAATTTTATCCATTTGATTTTTAGGGATTCGGACTAAATTTTCTAAAAATCAAAAACGTGCCATTACTATTGACCATGAATGTGACTCTTCGTTAATGTTCAGCGAAAAGAACCATGGTGAATCCTTTAATATCATTACGCAACGAATACGCAGCGTACTTTCCAAGATTTATCATTACTCAACAAATTCTCTTGGAAGACGAAACATTTTGCCGTAATGATGAGTGTGCTAAGCTTTTATTTCTCATGCGTATCATTTTTTAATTAACCTATACATCAGCATGAAAAGATCAGTTCAATTTTGAAATTCAGTCTTTGGTTTTAGTACATACATATTCTTACAGCTTCAAATAAGATATTAAAAAGGTGTAGTGGTGTAAGAATTTGTTGGCGCTGTAGATCGCGGGCCTTAAACTGCAACGTACGAGTCGGATCGCAGGTCGGAAGGCCACTATCCGTATCTTATTCACTTCCATGCCTCAGCTATGGCAAAATAATATGACTCTGAGTTTTAACCGTTTGAGGCGCAACCCTTTCCCAAAGCATTGGGCAATCTATCCAGCTGTTTTCGCATTCTTCCATTTTTCGGCAGATGTAAGTGCTGTTAAAAATAATCGTGACCATTTTTGTTACGGGAAATGACGTGCTAAAAAGTAAAGGATTCTCGTGGAGCTATGTCACCCGCAACTATTTTTATAGAAATCAAATCTATTCTTCGTGACTGGTAACAGTCAAAACGTCAGAGTTTGGTGTGCCCAGAGCGGGATCACTGCGCATGAAAGGGTTAAAAGTTCTTCTTTCATAAGTTCGCCAGTTATTTTAAATAACAGTCTTCTAAAAGTAAAAATAGCTTTAAGTAAATCTAAGCAGCTCTTTCTCGAACTTTCACAACTTGGGGGGGAAAAAGGGGGGGGGAGGGTATACTTGAGTAAAATGAATTAGCGACTGTATATTGGAACATGAGTATATTTTAGCAGAAACTTATGTTACTTTGGAGGAAGTTTTTTGCGATGCTAAAAAGATTTCAAATGCCATTTAGGCTCCCTGCCAAACAAGCACTCAACGAGCTTCGACAAAATTAACTCACTTAAAAAGGGGATAAAATTAAGAGAAAATAAACGATTGATTTTTAAAAACTTGTATTTTATGAAACGAAGAAGTATGTTTTAAATTATTATCATGCTATTTTTAATGCATGTAAAGCTCTAAGAAAAACGTAAAAGTATTCCAGATATTTCAAACTCATTCCGAAACACAATGTGCTATAAGTATAATTTTAATTCCTTCGCTTTTTATTCTCAGTTTTTGTGACTATATCAAAAATAAATGAGGAATAAATGAGGGTTGTATTATTACTATTATTATTATTACTATTAATGACTATGTCATTTTATCTCTCACCTCCTTTATTGAAAATTGTCGGGAAAATGTGTCAAAAAAAAAGCGACATAAAAATGCGACATAATTGTACATATATTTAAATACTTTAGTTCACAACAGCTTTAATCTATTGTTACAATATTTCCTAAGATGTAAAACATGCATTACATGTATTTTTTACATATATTTAAATACTGTTAGTTAGTTCACAACAGCTTTAATCTATTGTTACAATATTTCGTAAGCTGTAGAATATGCATCACATGTAAATAGGTTACATTCATAAAAATTTCAACATAGGGTTACCAGGCGAAATACACGAAAGATGAGGGATAAAATAGTCAATTAGTATCGTTTTAATATAGCAATAATGAGGGCTCAGGGGGGGGGTCTCCCTTGACGAGGTTCGAACAGCCGAGTTTTATTATTATTATTGTGCCAAGAAATTGTTTAGCATTGTTTTTCTTGTAATTTGATGCAAGAACAAAATAGGCAATGTTGCAACCACTTTGAGTAAACCATTGAGTTAAAATGATCAAACTGGGGAAACAACTTTATAGATAAAGTATACAAGATAATTTATATTTATAATATGCGTAGTTTGTTGCCTTTAAATGTGTATAGTATTCAAAATATTTTTAGAGCATTATTCAACAGCATTCGTTAAAGATGGAAAGAGGCTATTTATTTTGAAAGAATGCCAATCAACGAGAACTTTTGAATGTTTCTTCTGGGGAGTTGTGAGTCATACTTTGAAATATAAAGGTGCTCTCGGAACATATGTGGCAAAATTTTAAACAGCGATAGAAGGGACCGAAATGATCATTTTTTGTCATGAAATGTGTGTACTGAAATGGCTCGTTTAAGTTTTCGCCCAAAGGAAACACATAAGATAAAAAATGCCTGCCTATAGAAATTTGACAACAAAAAAATTAATAACCGTTGTTTTGCAGCAGTTGCTGAAACAAGCGATAACCCACACGAATGCACGCTTCAAGAAGTTAGCGCATGGATGATCGTGCATTTTCAAAAGATGCCGATATTGTCATACCACTGATAAGTGGTATAACAATAGGGAGGTAGGACGGGCAAGATGCCACGGACCCCCGGACGGAAGAGGCTACTAGATTGAGACGGCCCTGATTGCCGGAGACAAGCACATAATAACATTCATTATTGCAAAATTTAGTAAACACTCTTAGCTTTGTCTTCAATCAATTTAAATTACTTACTGAAGTACATACACAAATTAAACAAAATAATAAAAAAAATCAAGTTTCGAAAGTATTTGTGAAAAAAAAAAAAGAAGTATCACACAGTTTCAGAACTCGTAGGGGAAAATGGGGGCTCCATCTGATCTATTCAGGGAGGGCCTCATTCAATGAATTTGCCACCAGCCCTTACAATACGGTTACCCCACTGTGCAGGACATATTCCTAACATATCCAGTAGCAGCAGACAGTTTGGAAACAAAATCCTATTGGGAGTTAATGGAGGGGGGTATCATAAACGGTGTTTTTCAAGAAATCTAAGCAAATCCAAACTATGACAAATCTGGTGATCGTGGTTGGGAACTAACAAGACCACCTCAACCTATCGAGTAATTCTCAATACTTCGCATCCAAATAATCACGGACATTAATGGCCAAACGTGGAGGGGAACCATCCTGTTTTAACTGTATTCCGATTCGAATAGACGCAGGGACTTCGGCCAGCAATTACGGCAATGTCCCTTTCTAGAAGAGCATCAGTCCAAATTAAGAGTAGGGAAGGATACACAGTAAGGCTGATAAACATGCAATATACCAGATAAAGCACTGATCGAAAATCTCAGCTGGTATGCATGCGGTCTTGTTGCTTGTAGATTTTTATCCTCCAAACATGTGCATTAAGGCCATTAAAGAGTATTTATCGAGTAAATGTCGCTTTATCGGTGAATCGAACGTACGCAGGTGCCAAGCTAACAAACTCTGTCCGCGGAGAATAGTCTTCCACTTTTATTTCTTTAGTTCTCTGTAGGTATAAGCATACGCTTGATATGACACAGTGCCGGATTAACAATATAGCAGATGTAGCAAATGCTACGGGCCCCGCGCTTTTAGGGGCCCCGCGCCTTTACCTTGAAAGTTTTCGTCTTTCCCCGTCAAGATCTAGCTTTTTTGACATTTTCCAACAAGGTAGAAAAGTGTTTAAGATTTCGGTTTGTCTGTCTGTCCGTCCTTGATATAACTCGCGTCAATAGGCATTGATTTCTACGAAATTTATATATGTTATTCTTATCTGCAGTACCATGTACCCTATTGTAAAGGATCTATGTAGCATTTATAGATTTTTTTCTACAGGAGCATTCAAAATAGTCCCAATACATTGCGCTCTATAGGAAGTTATTCTTTAAAGCGTATCATCCTACTAACAACAAATGGTGATCAAATGAAAAGGTACGAAACGACACGGTGGGTACAAATGACTTACAAATATACATCATAGGCCTGAGCACAACAATCCCACTGACGAACAAGCCGCAGGATTCCTTGTTCCCAGAGTTCCTGTGGCCGTGACGAGATCCAGTCCGTCACAGCGTCCTTGAGTACGTCGTCCGAGTTGAAGCGCTTCCCTTTCAGGTGGTTTCTTCAGTGGAACCAACACATGGAAATCGCAGGGCGACATGTCCGGACTGTAGGGCGGATGGTCCAACGTCTCGCACTTTAACTTGGCCAGTTCCTTGGCGAAAACGGACATTCCATTTTCTCATCGACTTGTGGGACACACAGCCTTCCTAGTATACGATCATCATCGTGCGATGAATAGTGGCCGGTTTAACACCTTCCGCTGTCAGAAATCGGATAACGCCTCACTGCCCCTAAATCGTCGAATTTTGCAATGGGAACGCCATCCTGTCCTCACACGCACTGCCGCGTCAATTGGACGTAGGAGGGTGCTTTTTACAAGAGCTTCTGCTCTCTCCTGCGGCCCCCCGCATGTTCCTATCCACACAAAAGGCTCCAATCGCATTCCTAGATGTCTCGCTACGTGCTCTCATAGCTGCATGGACAAATATGATAACGGTTAGGTTGTTGCAACGTTTCGTACCTTTTCATTTGATCACCCCTTGTAGTTGGCTGAACCCTGACTTCAAGATAAAACTTTTTCCTCTATGACTGCAAAAAGATTACAAAGTCAAGGACAAAAAGCCTAACAGCTTCTACATCGTTTGTACGATCCGCTTGAAATTTTTCACAACCTTGTAAAAAAATATAGAAAACAATCTGTCAATTTTAAAAATCTGAAAATCCCCCCGTTCCCTCATTTTTTAGCGATTTTTCGCTATTTTCAGCACCATTTCGTTTCCGAGAGTCAAAAAAAGTGAATCATTTGCGTGACAAAATGACCTATTTTAAGTGAAAATGACGTCATACAATTGGGGGTATTCCAATACGTTTAAAATAATTTCTCCCGATTACACAGTTTATTATTATTTTTTTCCCCACAAATAAATCGTCTGCTGGATATTCGAATGTTTATGTATAACAAAACGAAAGCTTTCAACTGCGAAAAGATTCCGCGCGTTTCCAGATCAGCATGAAATTCAATTTGGGTCTGTAATAAAAATTGAATATGAACTTATTTATTTTAGGTGGATGAAAATTAAATATATTGAATGAAAGACAAATTTCCTTAAAATGTTTTTTCTCGCGCCCGTTGTAATTGCCTTCACAAAAGGCTTTGACTTCTAGTTTTAGAGATATTCTGCTCTTTGAAATGAAACAAAATTGGATGTTATTAAGGATTACAAAATGAAGCTTTGCATTGAAAATAGTGTCTGTATAGTTAAAAGTTTTTCTATACGGGAGCACTCAAAATAATTTCAAATACTGTCAATGGCAGTTTAGAGACAGGCATCTATTTTAAGCATATAATACTATCCTACAATATGATTAGCTAATAATCCGACGACGATCGTGTGCCTCCTTCAAAATTTGAGCCAAAAGCCGGCAATGTTGGCGACTTTTGCGATAAATTGCCAAATAGGGTGCGAAAAAAATGCTTTGAAAAATGAACCGAACTTGGCGATATTTTTATTATTTTACGATAAATCGAAAAAGGTATTTACGTATTATCCCGGCGGTCATTAACGCCAAACTATTTTTTCCTCAGATTTCCTGGCAAACTGTTGACAATCTTATTCCGAACCAGCAATAATTTCATGTGTCCGGCATTTATCTTGACGAAAAAGTTGCTCGTCTTGGCGGATCGCCTGGATAATATGTAGTACCTCGAAAAATGTCTAATGTGATTATATTAAGCTATGTCGATTTCTTTGGGAATTTTGAAAATTCGTTACTCGCACTTTAATTAACTGATTTATTGTATTGTGTTTTGTTAAGGGCTATCTGCCTAGGAGTAGGAGGGGGTCTCCGACCGACGAAAATTTGTTAATGCATTAGTACCCAAAACGGGTTAACGTCCTTATGATTTCGGTTATTTGTCTGTTCTGATGTCCACCCATCCAGTGTTCTAACTGCTGTGGATATACATAGATTTGTGCGAAATTTATGTTTTTTCTATGTACAGTACCATGTACCATATTGAAAATGGTGTATGTATCATTTATAGTTCTTTTACAGGAGAAAAAAATCCAATGTATAGCACAATCTAAAAAACAGAACTAAAAGGGGGGTTCGGGGGGGGTCTCCCCGTGTATCTGTTGATACAGGAATGATTGAATCAACAGTCATTCTTGAAAACATATTTTAGAGATATTCGATTTTTGAAAGAAAACAAAGTTGACATATATATTACTAAGGTTCTCAAAATGATGCTCTCCATTGAGAATAACGTCCGTATTATTAATAGTTCTACAGGAGCACTCAAAAGAATTCCCATACATTGCAGTCTGTGGCATTTGAGAGACACAAATACATTTCTAGCACAAGACAATGAGTATAAAATTTTTATATTCTTCAGTTAAACGCTAAAAAAAATTAAAGGTCTTTTACATGGTCTCATAAAATTGCATTTATAGTGATAATACAACATTTTTTTATCTACGAAATCTCGTCAGTTTTAACTAAAATACATAGCAGGTTTGGCGCAAAAACATTTTGTATTGTAAAGTGTTTTATAACCTATGAGCTAGGCATGATTTATCTTTCTTGATTTTTTTAAGGCAACAGATGAATCTTTTAATTCTATTTTTCTTTCGTTCTTTCTTTCTTTCTTTTCTTTCTTTTTTTTTTTTTTTTTTTTTTTGGATAAGACAATTTCTGAAGCTCTATATAGTGGAACTGTAAATCAGTTGTAGCCAACTCATTGAAAGAATATATGCATAACTCGGCTGTTCGATCCTCCTCAATGGGAGACCCCCCCCCCCTGAACCAACCCTAATTTTTTTAGTTTCATGATTGCCATATTAAAACGATATTAATGGACTACGTCATTTTATCTCTCATCTATCGTGTATTTTACCTGGTAACCCCATGTTGAAATTTTTGGGATTGTAACCTATTTATAGAAAAATGCATGTGATGCACATTCTACAGCTTAGTAAATATTGTAACAATAGAATAAAGCTGATGTGAACTAAAATATATGTAAAATATACAAGTGATGTATATTCTACAGCTTACGAAATATTGTAACAATAGATTAAAGCTGTTGTGAACTAATAGTATTTAAATAAACGGATGAAATTTTTAAACAATCATTTTATCAAATAAATGCAACCTTACGGAGCTTATAGAAATCGGTGGTTTACGTAACACATACTAACATTTTCAGCGGACATTAATTCTTACTTTTATGTCGCGTTTTCGTAACGCATTTTCGTGTCTCATTTTTATGTCACATTTTTAAAAGGTGGTGAGAGATAAAATGACATAGTCATTAATATATTTAATGTGGCTGTTGCATGCCTGCATTATTTAGTCAAATCATTACCTAGGCGAAACTGAATGAGTATTCTAAAGTCAGCAATAAGGACACACACAAGAGTATATTCAACAATACTGTGGATCAAAAACACGGTTCTCAGAAAAAAATTCAGGAAGCATCCAAAAGGGGGGGGGGGAATAAAAGAAAGACAGAAAGAAAGGCTGATCCTTGCACCACCCACCTATGGCCTTTAGAAAATGGATTCCTTACCAATAATGTTACACTTTTGTCTTTATTTGAAGAATGAATCCAGAAATAAACAAAATATAGAAAGAAAACTAAGTGCCAAAACATAAAAACAGGCTCAGGGTCTGATCAAGGGCGGATTAAAGGGAGGGGGCGGAGGAGGCGACCGCCCCTCTCGAGAAAAATGAAATTAATGTAAACAATCCCAACTTACTTCCATAAAATTTATATATATATGTATGTGAATCTTCCATCCAAGCCTCCACCCACAAAATTTTATTAATCCGTCAGTGGGCCGGATTATTCATTAGGCTGTAGTCTATCTGTTCCGATCATTTCAGGGACTTTTCAGTAACAAGTCGAATGAATTTTTCAATGAAGTTGTAATCAAACTTTTCAAAATGACTCAATAGAACGGAAATATTTGTGGCTATTTCTGAAGATGTTCTCTGGAACGCGAGTTGACCTTCTGCATTTCCCCGAGAGCTGAGATCCATAGGATTAAGATTGTAGGAAAAACGCGCCCCATAATCAATAATAATCCCCCACGAAACAATAATTTTTATTTCAATATTGGACATAAAGTTATTTTGTTTTGCAGTAAATATGAGGATGGTATTTTAAACGGATGTTAGGCAGCCCCAAAGTTCTTTTGTTTTACAGTAAAGGTGGGTGGCTTTGGCGAAATTCGAAGGTGTACTAGTGTGTAAACCATCTTAGAAGGCTTTTGGTAGTTGGCTTGCTTTGTTTTTACTTAATTATTTATTTTACATTTTACAATATTTAAACAAAGGCGAATTATTTTTTGAAACAATAATAATATATAGAATGTAAGTCATTTTTTTAATAGTTGGGGAATCCACTATTACGATAAATTATCTTATTAATCTCGGAAATTAACCACGTTAAATATAAAGAATTGATTTTTGGCCGGTCGAAACCACAGGTCAAGAGCGCGAATGCCAGTACGTTCGCTCAAATAAAATAATTAGAACCGAGAGGATCTTCGCACGGTCGGGGTATCCGAAAAGCCATAACCCCAGGCAAACTGAAAACAAAAAGAATTTTCGGATACTCTTGATCCACAAAGAAACTCACAAATTGTCACATTTAAGATTATTATGTCTTGCAAAAACATTTGAACGTAATACGATAATGAATGTCTTATCCGAATTTTTTATTATTTATTATATAGATTATTCTATTTAGAAAAGATACAATCCTCTTATAAAGATTTTTTTGAGCAAAATATTTTATATCATTTTAACGAGGATAAGTTGAAAAGTAATATATATATGCTTGTAGAACACTAACGAAATGACCTTTAGAAGTGTTCCAAGCTGTATGTGGAAGTAACAGTCCCCCAGTACAAGCATGTACAGTTTAAATGCCTTCCGTGTATGCAGTATATTTTGAATGGTGGAGGTATTATTGTGCTAGATCTATCTATCCCCAGTTCGATTTCTTATGAATTAACCCATTAAATAAATTAATAGAAGTTAAAAATATGTAACCTATTATTAGTAAAGACCGTCCAGATAATGAAATAATTTTACAAGCATGTATTTTTATAGGGGAAAAAATAGTGTTCAAAGGCACAGTTTAAAATATATATTGATTTCGAAGGTTCTAAAAATTTTACAGAAACAATTATTATTTTATGTGTGTAAACTTGTCTAGTTATATGTTTGCATATGGGAAAGGTGGGAAGTGTTAGAAATTCCAAATATATATCCATGAACATTAACATTCATTAAAAAAAAAACCTGAGTTGTACGAATAAATAACTTTAAACATCGCCAGTATCACTATCTATTAGCCCCCCCCCCTCCACACACACACACACACACACACACTTTATTTTGACGGACATTTTTTCCGCACACTAATTTACTTGGAGAAATTGATTTGTCCAGTGTTAACTCAAATTTGTTCATTTTGAATCAAGAAAATTCGTAAAAGTTGTGTTTTATTTTATTATCGCACAAAACCTACAGATTAGCTCACCCAAGGTGGAGGAAGGGCTGGGATAAACCTCTCGCGAATATAACACGTGGGACCTTTTAGTTTTGTTTACATCTAATTAGATCTATTAGTAATACCATTAATAAGCACTAAACATAAATTATAATATAATTAGCACTATTTATTTTCTCATTTAATTTAGCTCTACTACTTTAATGTGAGGTGAACTCCTCCCCCTAAATATATATATATGTAAAGAATGGGCCTTACGCCATTCCTTGTTGGAATAATTGACGCAAATCCATTGGGGTTCTAGGTTAAATAGTTTATTTCAAAGTTCAGACAGAGGGCAGGAGTCGGGCCGGCGACCTTATTCGTTCCGTGGCTATCTTCTTACATCGCAGTCTAAAGGCTCGAAGCTAAGCTTTACGTTCCAAACTCCTAAAAAGCCAAGCACGAAGTTAAGACGAAGCTCTCGAAATTTCCGCGCTCTTGCTTAAATACTCCTTAGTTACTACACCTGCTGGCAGGGTGCAGCACGATCGCGAAGGCGTTATTCTGAAACGTAATTAGTTAACTAGCTTGTCAATCAAGACATGAGAAACACCTGCTTACACAGAGTTCTAAAAGAACGTAGTAGCAAAGCCACAGAAAACTGAAACTACTGCTGAATCAACAATTTTACTTCTTATGGAACTTCAAAAAACGTCTCTGAGCATAATATTTGTGTGGCCGAGAAACAAACTTTACAGTGAGAGTAACCGAGATTAAAGAAGGCTTTTCAAATAACATTAAATTAAATTAGGTTAAATTAGCAAAGTTTATTTTATTATTACATATATATAGGTGCGTCACTGAGCAGGGGGCCCCTTGGTAACATTTGCTACGGGCCCCGCGCTGTCTTAATCCGGCACTGATATGACACTACTGCAAATTAGTAGACACTCAAATAGCAAGCTTATCCATTTTATGACAAACTTATCCACAGTATGTCCGTCCATGCCTATAACAAGACATCTCAAGAATATCATTTTATTGATATTTTTGAGAAAATCCATTATATATCTAGACGATGGGGACATTTAAACACCCCAACTGAACCGCTTATTTGAGAAACTCCATAAGTCAGCTGGTAGCGGTTTGTGGAAAGCGAAAAAAACTGTTTTTAGAAAAATAGGGTTTCTCATCAAAACAATAACTTCAGGCTTTTCTGTGGAGGTATATAAACGGCTTGAATTGAAGGATGTTCTATCTAAACATGCATCTACCCACGAATAATAGGTTTTTCATGCAAAATCTTTTTTTTTTAACAAACTGACTTCTGAGGTTTCTCAGATAAATGGTTTAATTATGCCTTTATATGGATATAAATGAGAAGACTTATCTAGAACTTGTCCAGAACTTTGTCCATATGGATGTCTAGAACTTGCCAACGAGATATTGTTATGGAAGTTGTACTGTGCCATCCAGACAAGATAAAGACAAGTTATGGACATTTAAGTATGTCCTTCACTTGTCAGCATGGAGATGTTCTGGGCAAGTTCGTGCCACCTGCACTGTTCTGTGTGATTGACCTTATCCCCCCCTCTTCTCTCTCTCCAGAGATCTGTCTGCTGACGAATGCGAAGCGAGTGGCAAGCGTCCGCGCCGAGACCTACTGCAACCTGTTCTCACTGTCGGTGGAGCACTTCAACGCCGTCCTCACCCTGTACCCGCTGATGCGGCGGACCATGGAGTCGATCGCCGCCGAGCGCCTCAACAAGATCGGCAAGAACCCGAGCCTCGTCTCCAACCGCGAGGACCTGCAGCACGACCTCAATGCTGTCAACGCCATCCTGCTCTCCAAGCAAGAAGACACCAGCGACGATAGCGGGAGCAGCAGTAGCAGCAGCAGCAGCGACAGCAGCGCCTTCGCCGGTAACCGGCGTATTAAGAAGCATTCGATCGCCATGGCGGTCCATAAGACGCTCAAGAACGCCCTGCCCAGGCCCAAGTCCGAGAGCTGCTTCAACAACGCAGACGGACAGTCGTCGGGGTTCCTGCAGAGGTCCGAGACCTTCTACCAGTCGACGAGCCTCGCGCCCCCACCGACGGACTGCGGCAACACGCTGCGGCCATGAACAACCACCGTGCCTCTCTCTCTCTATCTCTGTTTAATCTTTATCTTCTTGCCACACACCGATCTTTTTTTTTTCCTTTCTCTCTCTCTCGGGAAAAAAATATATATCTATATCTCCGGACACAAACACTTCGCCGATCTTTTTTCTCTCCATGGAAAAGAGAGAAGATATTTCTTACAAAAAGAGAGAAAATTTCGTGGAGTACCTGCCTCTCTCGGTGGAAATGTCAGACGAGAAACGTCGTGTCAAACAAACGTGCGCCAAAGTGCTTACATGATTCGTAGAAGAAAGCAGATAGTGGAATAGACATGTGCTAAACTGTAGGAAATGTTTCAGGCAATATGTGTGCACACGCGCCAAAGTTCTCTGGAGTTTTTAAACTTCTTCCTGGAAGACACGATTTCTTAATTTTATAAATATTATACCTGGATCAATTTGGCATGCAATCAATAGTAACTGATTTAGAACCTCAAAAATCAATTTAAATGCGAGAAGTAATTTCTAGAGTCGATCTGAAGTTGTTCCTATAGCCCTCGTTTACTTTTAATGAATAAATATACAGAAAAGTTAAATAAGATAACGAAAGCAATTGAAATTTCCTCGAGTTTGTAGACGGACAACTTCTTCTGTTTTGTTGTTCACCAAATGAGCCAGAATTTAAAGTAGAACAAAAGAATATTACAAAGCAGCCGGTTAAATTCCATATTGTGTGTCATGCATTTGCAGCCTTAGTGCCGAAAGCTTCGGGGCTTATAGATGGATCTGAAGAAGCAGCAGCCGAGTGGGGCAGTGTTTTGATTCCGGTGGTGCATAAACTTTCCAAGAGTCGCAGAACCACGTACTGTGACAACGTTGTATATAGCTGTAGAGCAAAATAGCCAACTGTATAGGGAATCTATTTTTTTCTGTACACAACTTTTACGTAATGCACAATCAACGTAGAAGCCGAATGGACAACTGGACGGCTCTGTAAAAACAAAAAAAAAGGAACTTGAATTATAGACAGAGAAAAATTTTTTATACCAATAGAAAACATATGGATAACTCTGTTTATTTGTTGTAATCCTGCTGTGTGCCAGCTCGATCAAGGGCCTTAGAGATTGAATGCTTTGCACCACTGACCATCAAATGGGGGAGTAGATGTCGCTATCGCACTGTAGTAGTTTTGGTCCTGATATCATTGCAGTGATCTATACCACTTGGTTTAAACGAAATTATCTGGTGCTCCAAATGATATGCTTAAGTTAAAAATTAATTGTTTAACCCTCTGAATATTTTGGAGAAGGACAAATTGTAAAATTGGTTTCACTGCACAATCAGTTGAGGCAGTTGTGTACGCAAGAAAGGGTAGCGGGTTAGCCGCTTCGCTTTTATCGTTGCAAAGACTCAACAGCAAACATTCCTCTTCTGCTCTCAGCGTTACTCTGCCTATTATCTTCGCCTTTTATCTTCGAATGCCTCACTGGAGCCCAAACTTGTGCCATTCGGACCCTCAGCGAGGCATTAAGAAGATAGTGAGGGGAGAACTGAAGGAAAATTCTCTGTGTCTTTGCATCGATGAGAGCAAACAGCTTAAAGCTGAATTTAAAATTAAAAATGAAAAAAAAGGAGAAGGCCCTTGCCTCACTTGAAAATTGAAAATTATTCTAACAATTTAAAAATCAAAAATTTGGATAAAAGCAATTGCAGTTAGAAAAAATTAGTTCTAAGTACTGTTTTTAAGATTTGAAGTTGAAAAAAAAAATAGTATATGTTTAGTGAATATTATAGTTTACAAAAAATGTAGTTGTACTGTTGTAAAAAATTGGAGTTCAGTGAACAGAATCGTATGCCTCAGCTTCTCAGAGGGTCAAATCCAAGTTTTAAAAGCATATTTAAGAGAACTCGATTCTCAACACATTGACACACTCGCGTCCAAAAGGATTTTATAATGTACGTATTTTTATTAGTACGTAGTTTTATTAGAAAATTTTGTACAGTTCATCCTCATCCATCTCGAGGTTTTAAACAGAAAAATTCATCACCGCTTTGCTTTCATCTGTCGTTTTACGTTAGTTGTTTTGTAACAGACATTCTATTTATTAATCGGAACATCAAAATCTTTTTATATCCGGCTTTTTCATAAGTGCTTGTAAATACAAGCCAGCCTACATAAATGTCGAGTGTGTATTCTTATTTTTGTTTTGTTCCTAATACGGTATTTTAATCCACCCCTAAGAATACATCTGCGTGTATCATATCAGCATGTTTGTTTTCGAGTAGGTATTCGTCTAGAATTTTAATTTATTTCAAGTGACCTTATACTTTTCACATATTGAAGGAGCCAGTTTAACACTGTAAACAATGCACCAGAAAACTTTTACCTATGACCAAAAAAATTATTTATTTTCCTTTACTTTCAGCATACGTATATTTTCCAGTTACCTTCCATTTCATATCATGGGAAATTTTATTAATGAAACACCATTTTAAAAAGTCGGTATTTTAAAAATAAATAAAATAAAATAAATGTAGACACTAAATTAGGGGCTTAAGAATCATTCTTTAATGTATTATCGTATCGTTAATATATTAACAGATTCTTTAATTAGTTGTATTTTAGTTTGCATATTAAATTGCTCATAGTAGTTTGCTTAAATAATATTAAGCATTTTTATGAGTAAACATTTACAATTCAGATACTGACTAAACTTAAGACTATAAAAACACCTAAAACATAAAAAAATATTTAACGTTTCTGTAAGATATGAAATTCCTGAATATGAAATTTTTAACTGAACTATAAATTTTTAAATAAATTTTTTATTAATCTACAATTTTTATGCAAATTCACTTTATTGTTAATTTGCATTTATTTCGATTATTTAATAAAGGAAAAGAATCTATCTAAATATAAATTAAGTTTCTGGATTAAAACATCAAACATTAAGTGTAAAATATGATGAACCTTGTGAAATTAGTTGCTGTAAGTATAATATAAAAAGAAAATACTATATTATGAAAAGAAAAAAAGTTTTACTCAAACTTCAACAGTCAATTCCACCTTTCAGCTCGCATAAAATCGAAACGAACAAAATATATTATTAATAAATAGGATCATTATCATTATAAAGTACTTGTTAATTTACAGAAACGCAAAGTTTCAAACTGAATTTTATTATGTTGCAAATGTTTGGTATTTTTTGCACCATTTAAAAGTTTATGTATGCTTACTTAGAAAGCAATTTAACTTTATTTCTTCTAACGGTAAATAATACAGCTTTTCAAGTTATTTTGGATTTAAACCAAATGATGCCGTATTTTTATTTCTTTGTCTGTTTATACATCATCAAGATAAAATTATAATTAAGAATTTGACATGCAATGCAGTTGACGCTGAAAACAATTCATAAACTAAAATTTGCAAATACAGTGACAACTCTTTTTATTGATTTCTCATTTTTACGTTCTTGCACATCAACTCTTTCCACGTTATTAAAGCGATAATGTACTTAATTTCTAGGTTGCAGTCTAAATTTTATTTATACACACACACATATGTATAATTCTTTTTCTCTCTGACTCTCTCTTCCTCAAGAACAAGAACTTTTGTCTGGTGTGACAGTACTTTGCAACGAAATTATAGATATTTGGGTAATCAAACATCCATGATTACTGTTTACAAGATAAATTTTTACAGAAAACACATAAAGCAATGTGCTTAACAAAGACAAATTTAAACGACATATGTATCAATCAGTCCGAGATTAAAACTTTAACTAAAAGTTTCAGAATCCATACTTTTCGAAAATTAAGTATGGTTTTGTAAGCACATAACAGTAACAATGATTAATTTCATTCGCCAAATTAATTAATTTGAATTATTTAATTTACATAAACTACATTAGATTTCTGTTTAAGTAATTATGTTGAAATTACTAAGTACTCTGTAATAAATAACGTTAAAAAAAATCTTACTATTAAAAATATACTTTTCAGACGGAAAAAATAATTTAAAAGATTTTGTTCATTCAAATTAGTGATCTATTCTAAATACATGCTTCAATTCTGACAAAAATTATTTTTTTCTTACAAATGTCCATTTATTCTAAGACATTTAAGATTTGCAGTCAGACGGTTGTCCTCGATGCCGTCCTCGTCTGTATATCTTCAATTTAAAAAAAAAGACACGAGGAGTCGACAAAAAGTCTTTTAAAAATATTAATTGAATTAAAATGAGAGATATTAAAAAATAATAATAAGTATGTAGGTATCAAGAAATACTGTAAGATATCCGACATCTTATAAAATTACAATTAGAAAACATAATTATTTTGTTCATCCCATTAATGATTATAAAAATATAGTCATTGCTGATTCACTTTCAATAGTTTTGCTTCCTTTAAAAGGTATGTTTTATTCCATAGGCATTCTAGGTATATTTCTCGATTTATTACGTTACAAATTGTTTCAAAGCTTATTATAATTAGGTAGTACATTTAAATTAAAAATTGGGCATTAAATCTACAAATCCTTTTCCCACTTGCTGCCATTTCACTAATTAAAAAAAAAAAAAAAAGGAAAAAGGGGGGGGGGGGTAAACACAGAAATAATGTTATCGGGTGAAATTTTTCTGCGAGTTGAATCACACGCGTGTACTAGCATTCCTATAATATATGGAAAAAAAAATAAAGAAGCCGGACCAAATTCCCATCTGAGCTGCATCCCACATTTGATGCGTGAGTGGTACGAAAGTCGAGTCACTGTTAGAGTGCTGTAGCGTAGGCGGTTATTTTAGATACTGCGATAGTTGCGTAGCCCTGTAGCATGGATTCCAGTGTAATGAGCTTAGCATTTTTCAGCCATCGATGTCGACATTTATTTTTGTAGAGCTTTCTCATTTCCACATAAACTAAATAAAATACCGAGATTTTTTGCCTGTTTAAAATTTACTGAAGTGGAAACTATCATTTGTTAAGACGGGATGCATAAAAAGAAATCAAAGGGGAAGAAATATCTGATTAGTGTGCTCAAAATGTGCTGCCTGTTTTTTTTTTTTTTTTTTTTTTTTTTAAGACAAGTTCGCTCATTGCAATCATGAAATTCTTTTTATTTATATTTCTTGTATGCAAAAGAACTTAAACACCTTCGTATTTTTAGAGTAGGAACACTTTATTTAAACATTTTGAAAAGTTAGTAGTCCAATTTTCGTACTTGTGGATTATAGCGGACACCGAAATTCAATTGCCTAGCAACCTAGAAAGTCACCACGATGATGGTGATAAAATCTCTATATATGTTTGCAGCCTTAAAGCCTACACTAACAAAATTATTACAGCACAACGTGTGGATAAACGTGGCGCCAACACGTGGTGATGTTTATCCACATGTTGTGCTGCGGATTTACAACATGTTGTGATGTTGGCATTACGTTCTATCCACATGTTGTGCAGTTGGTTTACAACACACAATGCTATATTATTTTACAGCACAACGAGTGGGTAAACGTAACGCGCCAAAACGCTGTGATGTAGACTGTGCCAGTTGCCGTACAATCATTGCCGTAGGTTCTTCGTGATTGGCTTATCAATGTCATTACGCCATTTTTGAGTGGATTTACAACACACAGTGCTGTATCATTTTACAGCAATATATGTGATAAAATTACAGGTAATTCTTACAGTGTAGCTGTAATCTGACTATGTCGCCAAGTAAAATAGATGGCCACTATAACTCACAAGTATCCATATTTTAAATATCAGTTTTCCAGTTGATTTTTCGAAATTTGATAATCCCTTTTTATCGAAATAAAAAAAAAAGAGCAACTATGGCTTTAAAGAAAAATAAATCAATAAATATTTTCTTTTAAAAACAACATCTTCCTCAAACAAGCCAGAGGAATTCATTGTAAAGTTTTATGCGAATATCAACTTTTCTAAAGCGTTAAAAAATTACTCCTGAAAGAGCTATTTCTTTTTCTACATACAAATGTGTTGCCCTATGAAAAATTCAGCCTTTTCCTAAGCTGTGAATCAATTAATTTCCATAAAATTATTTTTCATTGGAAATTTGGAATTGTAAAAATCTATAAAATGTTTAGGGAAGTAGTTCAATTTTAAATTTAATTACAGTTGTGAAATAATTTCATAAAAGAAAACTTACTCAAAATCACTTACTGTTTCAATTAATCAGCGCGAAAACTTTCTATTGCTTAAAACTAAAATTTAAATAGTTTTTTACTTAAAAATGGCAAGTATTATAAGCATTTTTAATAATTTAAAGCAAGCTTAGATTTAAAAACAACTATATGAGATTGCGAAAAGGTAAGATAAGAAATTTGGGGAGTATTATCAAGCTTTTCACATTTTTTTTTCATTTTTATTGAATCATATTATCATTTTGTAAATTAATATAACTACATTAATTTAAACAATGGCTTTTCATGGTATTTAGAAGACAATATTATGAGTTATTTTTCTTTATTTATTTATTTCTTTAATATGAATTATTTTTTTCGAACATTTTTCAAAATCATTTCAATTAAATCTGTGATATTCAAATAATATATCGTTCATAATTAAATGAAAAGCGACTGTAAGTAACTAATGGAAGTTTTAAAGTAAGGCGTTTACCTGACATTAAAATTTCAAGAAAAGTTATGTGATTTGAATAAAAATCTTTGTCCAACTTTTAGAAAGAATCGAAAAGATTCTGTAAAGACAAAACGCCGCATAAAAGGAATCTAATTTTTTCAATGAATCCAATTTTCAGTTTTTGAGTGTCCTTGCATGAATTCAAGATCTGTTTATGTTATTATTTTTTTTAAAGAAAAGATGTTTAGATATTTGTTTTTTAGTTTATGAAATTTCAAACATATTTCAAGCTTTTTCAATATGTAACTAACAACTAAAAAGCTTAAAATATCAAATGTTAGATAGTTCTTAACCCCCAATGAGAAACAGGCAGCACTTTGTATTTGCTTAACAATGTTATCCTTATCTGACCAAATATCCATACTGTGTGTTTATTTTTTATACTTGTAAGTTTAAGTTCTATGCTTTTTTATACTCTGAATTTCTTGTAAGAACTGTATTTTTGAATTTAGAAAATATGCAGTAATCTATCACCAATTTTATTTTCATCTATCTTTCCGCTCACTGTTGATAAAGTGAGAACTCGTAAATTAAATCAAATGTGACGTTACATAATTATTTTTTCGATTTTTGAATATTTTATGTTGACTTCAACAGCCTGGGAAACATAAGACAGTGATAATACATCTGGAAAACTACATAAATTGTATGATTTCTCCGAGAAGATTCATCTTCGATGGAGAAAATGCAAACCATTTTAAGAAATAAACATTAAGAATCTAATATGTACTTATTGGCATAGGCGTACGTACCCCTTCAATTTTGCTTAGAAACCATTTATTTTTAAACTTTCTTTTTAAAGCCAGCAGAAATTTCCCTATTCTTACTTTCGAATAAGTTATGTGTCATGCCAAAATTTTTGGTTTAATAATATAAAACTAACTTTTTTAATTATCTTTTAAATCTGTTTTTACTTAAAATGGTTTACGTATGATTCCCATTGAAAACATACCAATACTTAATTTTCACAATTTACTTAATTTCACTGCTAAAGTTATCAGTTTCATACATTTTAAGAAGTCACTTATAAGTGCATTTACTATATCAATCAAATGAGTGTCTTAAAATCTTTTCGCCTGCAGCCACAATGATTCTGTTTAAAACTAGAGATTTTTATTCTATTAGGGGGACCAGATTAAAACTTTTTCCCGTATGTCAATATTTCGCATAGCCAAAACTACTGAAGCTAATTTTACGAAATTTCACATATATGTGAGTACTTTAACATAGGTGCCAAATCAGACACACTGTAAGAAATACTTGTAATTTTACCACACATATTGCCGTAAAATAATACATCACAAGTGCTGCAGCTTTGGAATACAGCACTGTGTGTTGTAAATCCACACGCGAAATAACGTAATGACGTTGATAAGCCAATCACGAAGAACCTTACGCACAGTCTTTACGTCACAACGTCTTGGCGTTACGTTTACCCACACTTTGTGCAGTAATCTAGGAAAATATTTTTTCCAGTGCAGCATTTTCCAAAATTTGTAACTTCTCGAAGGTAGGAGGCCGAAACGTTCCTTTAACATATCCCGCGTAATCTCAAAGAAAAAATTTCTCGCTGAAATGCTCACGTTTAATCTCTTTTAGCGGAAAGATGACATTTGTATGAATTATTAAAAGCACTAGAATACTCTTTTCCGTTTTTAATATTTAAAAAATTTGTGAGATAATTAACCTCTTTTTTTCTTTTCTCTTTTGAAAATTGCTATAAATTATGCAGATTGATTGCGATAAATTTGCTAATATGTAAAAACAGACAATAATGTATAAAAAATCTAGACTATCTTAATAGCTTGATTTTAACTTTAAATTTCATTGTCTTTATTTACAATAGCAGTATTTTCTCCGAAAACATGTAGAGTTAAACTAAAATTTGTTAAAATAATTAAAGTTTTCCTAATCATCTTAACGCTTTCAAACTTCATATCAGTAAATCAGAATTCAGAATTCAACCAATGGAGCCTTTTTTTTTTTTTTTTTTTTTTTTTTTTTTTTTGAGTTGGGGGGGGGGGTAATTTTCGCTTGTATTTGGTATGGATTACTGCATTAAATATTAGTGATAGTTATAAGTTCTTTACAGCTTGTTTTGATTAAGTGTTCCGTGTGCATGTTCATTTGTTTTACAACATTTTTGGTACTGTCGCTCGTAGAAGACGAAAAAAAAAAAAATAATAATTAATGCACCAAATGAAACAACGAAAAACTGTGAAATTCCGTCTGATTTTTAGAATTTCTTTGTTTTAAGATTCCTTGGAACAGCAATAAAATGATTTCAGTTGCAATGTCTGGAGCAATATTCAGAAATATTTAAATACTTTGAATTGTTTGACGTTTGAACCGTAATGCAAGACCAGGATATAACACTTGTTTGTCAAATTCATGAAGCTTGAAGGCGAATTTCTCAAACTTTGTAAAACGTGGGGAGATATAATATGCATAATATGAATCAGAAATGAGTAGTTACATACAATACAAATTAGCAACAATCACAGTTAAATGTATTAGTCAGCATATAATTAGCCCATTTCCCAAAGCCAAGTGTGAATAAATACGTATGCTTGGTAACAAGTTTTCAACAGTGATAAATCACTTGTGTAAAGATCGCATGTGGACTTCATTGCTTATTAATATCTAAAACGCTGACACAGTTTAAGTTTACTATATTTCAGCACCGTAGTTTGCCTTGTCTAACTAAATTTATAAAGAAGTAATTCGCAATCATTTAACCGAAAAATTGCGAAAGTGAAAATTTAAAGAAGAAGTAGCCATGCCGATAACAAGCAGATATTAAACAATGGGTTTTTGTCTGATAAAAAACCTATTACTAGGGTTAGAAAAAACTGAGCCATATCTCGTCAGTCGGAGATAATACTTTGACTACCGAATTTAGCAGCAAAAATTGTGCCTCTTACATCGTTATACCCCATCATTTTTAGTTTATTTTGGTATATATATTCCCCATCTTTCTGGTGCTCTAAAGTTATAATTCACCCTTCGGTCTGAAGTTTTCAAACGTCTGTAGCTAATCACCCCCCCCCCCACACACACACACACCAAAAGAAAAATAAAAGAAGAAGAAAAAGAAAAAGAAATAAAGAAAATCTATCTTAAAAGAAAGTAAAGACTATGCCATAGTTAAATTGCGTTTTTTATGTGCTTGATGCCATATATATTGCATGAAGTTAGCAAAATCTATTAAGAGAAAATTCTACCATCACAATACATTCATTTACATTATTATTATTATTATTATCATCAAATAACGCACATAAAGCCTAGAATAAATAAGTTCAGAAATCGGCGTAATTCGGGATATAAATAAGGATCAGGGGGAGGGATCCTGTTTTGGCTATAGATTTTTTTTACGGTCCTTTGTTTAAGTGCCTCAACATTCAAAAAAATTTAACATTGGACAGTTTAGTCTTCTTCCCCGCCGTAGAATTATTTAGAGCCAGCAATGTAACTTTTCAAGTTCAGTTACTCTCCAGTCCAGTGTCTGGGCCCTCCCCATTTCCCGAAAAGGAAAATTAGCTGTAGCCATCGACGGACTGACCTGCCCATCTGATGGTTCTGAGATCTGTTTTAATGGGCTACAGCTGAGCTGTTCAAGTCATGCAATTATTGCCATTTCAAGTTTCCTTCGTTTTTATCGTTCTGTGGCATGTTTTAATTAATTGAAGTCAATTATACCTGGTAAAGAGTTTGAAATAAAAACATAGCTTTAAAGATGGCTATAAATTTTAAATATTACCAGATGTATACTTCTCGTCTCAAAAGAGACACCTTACTGATGTTAATGAAAGATAAGGCGTCTTGCATTCTGGTTCAAACTTCATATTTAATGAAAGCCTTTCTGAGATCGAAAAAGTTCTCTCTAAATCAAAGGTTTTATTTATTTATTTAATGCATTTAAAAAGAATTTGATTATTTCAGCTTTTTACGACTCACATTTTTGTGTATAACTTTTGGTACGTGCACCTATGTTATTTTCTGATTCCTGGGATTCATTTAGCATGCCATATGAATAACTTTGACAGACTAAGCAAAATTTTTAAAGAGGAAAATAAGGCATTATCTGTTATTAGTGTAATACTTGCACTGGAAGGTAACCCTAGGACCTCTGAATCTGCGACAGAATGCTCTGAAGCAATTTACTGAGGCACTATCATATAAATATGGTCGGTGGATTCTACATTTTCCTCTATTCTCAGAAATCTACTGGCCACAGTTTTTGTTTCCTTCCAATTCAACTGCTCATCTCGTGACCTAATAGCCCACAGGTTACGATATTTTTGGGGCGCCATTTGCAGATATCTTCGTCAGTGTGCCTCAAGTAAGAATGAGAGTTTCGGGCATTCTGGAGCAAGAGATTTACTTAACTGTAGTCTTGAAGCATTCACATGGAATTTACAATCATTTTGTTGTCTGAAAAAAAATCTCATCAGCATCATAGTTTCATCGAACTCTGCAAGAGTGCAAAATCCTTTTAATCTTTGAGAAAGTAAGTCATGTCAAAAATTGTCTATTTAGGTGAAATATTGCACAAAAAAATTGTAATGTGGACAATTTTTAATGTTTTAACTATTTAACAGTGTTGGAATGCAAACAAAACTTTGAAAAGAGTTCCCTTAAAGGCAAGACATTTCAAAGAGTCTGAAAAAATTTTATTTTTAGTGCCATAGATGATATACATTCACTTTCTAAAAATTGAGATTTCATGGCCTTTTTTGTTGGGAAGAAGAAAAATTGTTTTTAAACTCACTATGAACAGCTTTATTCTTTATAGAAAGCCGCAAAATATTAAATATGTTATGACTCTTAAATATAATCTATCTATGTTAAAAATTATATTCAGACTGTAATACATACAATCAACAAGGTATAAGTCGATTTTCAAAAAGCGTATATGTGGTGCCCCAAACTACACAGCCTGTGTCTTCAGTAAATCTGTCTGGTCAGTGACACTATAATGTTAGAAGTTTGGACAGTTAATTGTTGAAAGTTCTTACGAAACTTCTATTACTGTTGGAATGAGCAAGAAGAAATTTCAAAGAAAACAAAATATTACCATCATTATTTCGCTCAAATTTGGTGCCACGGTTATAGAAACTTTTAGGACATTTTATTTCAATTTGTAATAGAAGAGTGTGTTGACTATTTTCATTCCAATATATTTTTGTCTGAATCCTCTGTTGAAGTTTGCTGTTCACTGTTGTTCCGTTGCTTAACATAAGTATCATTTAATAAAATATATATATATATATCATTGATTGGTTATTTCATTGATCACTAATTTGTTTATTCAGAGAGGCAGAGTACTAAAACTTTGTCCTTTATATAGTCATATTTAGACATATACAGGGTGGTTATTAATTAACGTGAGGTGTTCAGAGCCCTCCAGCGAGTAAAGTATTGGACGAAACCTAACCAAATTTGATGAGCATACATAGTAGACCATGGGATTTGGATTTAAAAAAAAAAAAAAAAAGTTCCAAAATTTGCCACTGGGGCAATTTTGGCTCTGTAAAAGTGCCCCAGAGGTCCCCCGATCTCAATCCTTGTGCGATTTTTGGTTGTGGGAATTTCTTAAAGGTGTTGTTTATCAAGAACATGTCTCAGATATCGCAATGTTAAAGGATGGAATAACGTTACACCTGAGGCAAATCAACTCTGATATGCTGCGAGCGGCAGCAGAAAATGTCGTGCATCGTATGCAGTTCTTAGAATTTACCAATGGTGCGCATATTGAACCAAATTTATAAGTAAAATTGATGTTTGCTGTATTGTTTGTCAATTAAGCATTAAATAATTCCGCTGATACACTTTTGCAGCGCCAAGTAGTGATAACGATTTTAATGGGTTAAGCTTTTGAAGCCTGCTTAGAAAGGACTACAGTACTTCCAAGAAATTCTTCCACCTTTCCTATACGTTCAAAACGGGTGTACTTTTGTATGAACAGGAAATGTCCGAAAACCAGATAAATAAAATTAGCCATAGTAATAGTATCAATGCACTATGTACATCAATCATAAGGTATCCCACATCAAGTACACATCAGTACAGAATCCGAGACGTGCAGCGCACAAGGCGCGCGCAAAGACTATTTATGTTTAAATTATATGTTCTAATTCTCTGCCGGTGGTCGAAATTCTACCGTAAAGGATCAAATTTTTTAACTTGAGCGTGAATAAAGTTCTACTGTCAAGGAGTATGTCTCAAGATTCTACATCCAATAAAACCTAATAAAATGACCACCTTGGCTAAGAGACATTCTGTCTAGAGTGACCACTTTTGTACAATTTCACTTTACAACCACCACACTTTTCTGTGGAGGCAGTGTTTTTATAAAAACTCTATCATATTTTGCTAAATGCAAAGGCGACTCCAACGAGCGGGTCATAGTGGTCATCTCCCTCTACCGATTTAGATTTCACACGTTCCTGTACGATTTCACACATTCAGTTTGCGTTTTAAACAATTTAAGCTAATCTGAAAAGTCTAGTGACCCCCTCCAAAAATTCAGCCTGGAGCCGTCCTCGGCTAAAGGCTCTTTATGTTCGGAGTTATAAAATCTTAAACCGTCGAATGATTGAACTCTACTTGCTAAGGGGTACCACTGACCATGAATAAAAACTTGCTGCCTCAATAAGTATACACTTTTTTCGAATGATTGTCCTTGAGATTTATTTACTGTCATCGCAAAAGCAGTAATATTTGGAAACTGAGTTTTTTTAAAGGATATGGTAAAAATAGTACCAGAATATTTTATAAGTGGAATTAAAATTCTTTTATTGCCTGAGGTTCCAGTTCAAACTCCGCAATCAATGGCATTACGATAGATAAACTTGATGTGCATTCTTTCCGTTGGCTAATGCTTCCGTTGTATTTAAGTTTCTGATTAGTGTAACGATGCAATCAACTTTCAATACTAACATATGTGGTTGCAAACTATGGTATTTTTCGGTTAGCCAGGCGCAAATACCGCTTTTTTTCGGAGAAATGTTAGGAGAGATTACTTCTGAAACACTGTCGTTCCCGAAGACAAAGCCGGAAATTTTAGTACGTATACAAAATAGCATTTATATACAGAATTCAATATATACAAAAATATCAATATACTAAAAAGAAATTTGTATGATTATTGGTTACATAATTTAGAATTGGAAAAAAACGTGTGGAATTAAATTAAAATACGAAATTAAACTGAAATTCCAAAATATGGAAAGGGATAAACGACTTTATACTGGAAATCGCTTTAGTTTTGTAAGCATTTGGCGCAGATCACAATTATTCCGCAATTTTTCATTTGCTCCCGGCTAACGGAAAAAAAAACCATTAATAGTGAAAGAATTCAAAAACTACTGGATAGTTATTGATTTCATTGTCATCATAGCAAATTATTTTATCGTAGCTATGGTGATATGTTCTCTATTCATCAGATATTCTATTAAATCAGCATTAATAAAAGTTCAATCATCATTTTTAGGTTCTATTATTACGGACTTCAGTATGTTATGTGAGCGTATGTTTTCGGAAATCTTTCCATACACTTCATTAATAATATTATTTCCATTTGCTATTCATTGCTGAGGTATTTCTTCAATAATATTTTCGGAAAAAATTTGCTTTAGCATGATGCGTTGCAGGAGATTGTTGAGAAATTGTCGAATTGGCGTGTTTCAGTGGAGAGTCTTTTGGATTGCAACCTGCCCTGTTCAGTTCGTTTTTCCATAGCTTTAAAAGATGAAATTTACAACACTTTGCGCACTTATCGACCCTCTAAAAAAGTCGCCTAGCACAGGGCTAAAGCACGTTTTAGTCACTGGCGTTTCACCAAACTGGGGAATAATTTCACTTCTTGCAAATTTTGTTGTAATACTATAACCCTATTGCTGAAATTTAGTGTTGTTATTTCAAAATTGACACTACAATGGAACCATCGCCCGATTTGGCGCAAAAATACATCGTGCCAAATCCTTCTCTAATTTTTTTACTTTGCACTAGCACATTACACGAAAAATTTAACATTCGCACAACCACCCAGAGGCGCAGACAGCCAAGTTGGGGCCCCGGGGATAAAATCTTTGGGATCCCTTTGTTATCCAGAAATCCTTTTGATGTCGTATTAGATCAATCATTTATTTCTTATTAAAATTATTAATCATTTAAAGAAACTTTAATAGTAATTAGAAAATAATTAATAGAATTAAAATTATTAATTAAAAAGAGTATTATACTTTAATTAACATCCATGCTCTAAAAAATACCAACATTTTGTTTTGAAGGTTTCGTCACCTCCATAGAGAAGCTGTATTTGAAACGTTAACATTTTTGCATGGCATGCTTCCTCAGTATTGAAAAAATTAATATTTTTATTCATACTTCCATGCAAGCAGGCAACCAAACAAATTTCAGAAGGCCAAAAACGTGGAAATTTCAAAATTTCTCATAGAAAGTCTTGATCTGTAACAGTTTGTTAAGGAAAATTCAAAATTTCGGAGGTTGGGTGGGCCCATAGTCTCTCCTCTGGCTATACCCTTTCTTCCACTATTTAACAATGTGCCTCGAAAAAAAAAAATGATTTCTTGTTCAATAAATCTTTTCTACTTTTAGTCATGGAAAACCGTTGAATAATACCGTCAATGTCTACTTTTCTTGCAAAAGAAGACTCGTCGTCACTAACACTCCTCGTTTTTGTCAAATTGGCAAGTTATTCTCTAGCTGACTTTTTGTAATTTAGTTAAAAAATTAATTTGAAACATCCGGGAACATAATCTGAATTTGGACTTTTTTTTTATAAAATTGACAACACACATTTAAGTATCATATAAACAGCAAAAGCGGGGCCCTTCACAAGCTGAGGCCCTGGGGATTTTTCCCTTGCTCCCCCTCCCTCTCTGCGCCACTGAACCACCTCCATTCGAACTTTAACTGAGCCGAATTTCGCGCTCATCTCCGTTCGTGCTGCAGAAGGAACACAAAGGTTTTCCTTAGCGTATTTATATATACATAGATTTTTAGCTCCCCTTTCAACGACTTTGCAGGCATACCCTGATTACCGAATAGGCCCATGAGGCCTGTGCCTATAGTAAAAAAAATTAGGGCCTCAAAACTGCAATACTTGCTATTTATACTTGTAGAATGGGAGTAGGTGGGAGGGGGCCTCGAAATGATAGCAAGCCTATACTATCAGAGAGTTTTAATCAGGCCCTGTAGCAGGGGGTGAATGGACATCATCGCTCAAATACTGTTGTTTTCGCTTGCCATTAACCAACTTGCCATAACCCGTTCTGACAATCAGCTATTATTTATTCACTATTCACGTATATATGGAAAAGGCGAGAACAACTTGGTTACTGATCATCCTTAAAAACCAAAATGTTTCAAGGGGGCGATGAAATTTCGAGCGATTCCTTGGGACTCTGAGGTTTTGAAAATACCTGCAGCCTGGGAACGAAAGGGTTGAAAGCTATTGACTGAGGTCAAGTCTAAAAATCAGAGTAGTAAATCAAAAAACATTAAAATTTCAAAACAACCGATTTTTAGATACACAGTTTTTAACTACGCCTGAAAACTCTGTTCTATCTAGTGTAAATTCAGTTTCAATGGGGGGGGGGCTATAGCCCCCCCCCGTAGATCCGCCTCTGGTTGTAAGTGCGTAATAAAAATAAGAAAAATATTCAGAAAATTATTTGCATTTCGGGAGAAAATGAAAAAAAAAACCTAACACATTTTTTCTTTTTAAAGAAGTGAGGACAAATCAGCTAGAAGTCCCCAATTCTGAATCAAAAATTGGAAACATTTTATAAATTCAATACTGTTCTCAAATGAGCTTTTATTAACCTAACCAAAGCATATTTTGGACATAAATTGAAAAAAATACTGAAACTGGGGACTGTTTCCGTTAACTGTGGACGTTTGTTTGCAAAGCAATGAAGGTTGTGTCACTAGTTGATAATCTCGTCGTGACGCGCTTTGATATTTGTAATGCCGCATTTCTAATTCTGTAATACAGCAGGATTAAAACAATAGTTGCAAAAATATTGTTGCAGTGCAGTAAAGGGAAATTCTGCAAAGACGTCTGCCGTATGCCACGACATCAAATTCTCCAAGTAACTCTGTGTCTATGACGTCAGTTAAATTTATCTCCAGATCTTTTTCAGGAAGTTGCCAATAGATGTCAGTAGTAGTTCTGTGATCAATATCTTTTGTAGATTATCCACTTATTATTGGCAACCGGAAGTTACTGTCATTCACTATACCGGATATGGACTTTGAGCAGACGTTATGAAACTTGAAAAAAAAGAAAATCATAACATGTGTGCTTGTGTTTTGAATTTTTATTGAGTAGTTTACGAAGCTTACTCTTTTGTGAATAAAAAATATGTGATAATACAATGTGTACAGACTTTTATCTATCAGCATAACACCTTGTTTTTAGTATTTTATGTTTAATTTTGACCGACTCATTTCATCACAATGGTGAGTTTTGTTTCATTTTTAAAATAAATGATTTATCAGTAATAAATTGAATGTTTTTTCACATTATCTGTTGATTTTAGGTTTATGTAATCTATTAATTATGCCAGCATTGCTTTTTCTCACTTTGTAGATGTAATTTTTCCAAACCTTTCTTAAGTTGCAATTTTAATGGATCTGCGGATCTGTAAACATTCTGGTACCTCGAGCCTACATGGGACATCCAGATAACTTGCCGACTCATTCACGCGAAGTATAAAGAACTGAACGGAATGCAAATAGTATTAATTGCTGTGGGGCTTAATTAATTTCGACATTTAATAGACTCTTATAGACTCTATAAAATATATATATATAGTGCTTTATAAAACGAGTGTAAGGCTAAAAAAATATACTGTGCAAATGTTTGGGACATGTAAAACTGCAATATTTCATGTATTTTTAATTAATATATATGACTATTTTCATTTACTATACATTACTATGAGCATAATACAACAATCATGGCATTTTAATCTAATTTAAAAGATGTTCATGATGCAAGCATGTATTGTAATATATATATATATTTTTTTTTAATTAAAAAAAAAAAGTTGCACTAGTCTTTTCTGTTTAAACTACCAAAGAATATGTAACGGAATTACTTGTTATTTTTGTAAGATTCGGTGAAAAATTATGATTATAATAAGCACATAATTTAATTTACACTAAATGTTTATTAACAAAGTGTGTTCTGCTTTAATCCATATTATTATATCACATCTACTAATAATATCTGTTACTTCTATTCTATCTTGGTTTCTGCCCTTGAAATGCTCAATTTAAATTCTCCATGGTTAAGCAGAGGAAAGCAGTACTTTATTTTACTCTCATGGAAAATGTCAAGCTGTGTAATTTAGTGATGCACAAATTGAGAATTAGATATCCTAACTAATATTATAAATGTGAAAGTGAGTTTGTTTGTTTATGATGCTTTCACGCCTAAACCGCTGAATAAATTATGATGAATTTTGGTTTTAGATATAGATGGGACCCTGGAGAAGGTTATAGGCTACTTAGAATTTTAGATTTTTAATTACTTCTTTAATTATTAATTAAAAACCGTTTTTACGTTGCCATGCTTGGCGAGTTTTGCCCGTATCGAGTGATTCATGTTTTGAGCTAATAAGAATGCTATTACTCAATGAAGAAGCATGTGCATCTGAAAAACATTAAATAATACGGAAATTATGCCAGTTTTATGCCAAATCTATCTATCTCTAATAATATAAATGAATGTTCTCCAGATAAATCTACAGAAAGCAGAGCTTTGAAAATTTGAGCATGACTGGGACCATGACTTCGGTAAAGTGTACCTGAGGCTCAGAAATTTTAATTACTTTTCTAACAATTAATTAAAAACCATTTTATTGCCCGCACAAAATGATTTATGTTTTTGAAATAAAGCAGAAATTCTATTTGCAAAATCACATGCATTTGGAAAACATAAATAAGTATGGAAATTATGTTGATTTTACGGCAAATTAAAAAGCATAAATAATGAAAAGTGTACTTACGTATTATCCCGGCGGTCCGCCAAGACGAGCAATTTTTTTGCCGAGATAAATGCCGGGCACATGAAATTATTAATGGTTTTGAATACGATTGGCAACAATTTGGCAACTCATTTGACGAAAAAACAGTTTGGCGGGAATGACCGCAGGGATAATACGTAAGTACCAAGAAAAGTCCAGATGTGTTTCTTAAAGTTCGTAAATTTCCAAATCCTACCAATAATATAAATGTGTACTTTTATGTGTTTGGATGTTTTTGACTGAATCACACAAAAATGGTTGGAAAAATTTGTAATGAAGATAGCTTATGCCCTGGATTAACATACAGGCAAAATTTCAAGCATATAGCATAAATAATTCTTTTACAAAGACACTCAAAATAATGCTAATGCATTGCACTCTATGGAAATTTTGTAGCTACTAAACCGATTTTAAAACTTTTTTCACTGATTGAAAGTCCTAGGCCTCTGTGTGGAATTTTCTAAGGGATCCTAGCCCGTATTTTTGCGAGGTTTTGGAAAAAAACACGGAAAACTGCGAGTGGCTAGGTCGACAGGCGTGACCGGAGTTTGAACATGGCACCTCCCACCTTCCAGTTTTGAGAGCAGAACCACTTAGACACTGGGGGGACCCTGAGTGTTATAGGCTACCTTTTATGCATATATCACAAATAGTTCTTTTACAGGGATACTCATAAGAATTACATTACGCTCTATGTGTATCTCTGTAAGTACTGAACCGATTCCAAAACTTTTTTCACTGACAGTAAGCTACACTATTCTTGAGTATTACAGGCTAAAATTCATGCAAATATGTAGCGCAAATAGTTCCTTTACAGGAATACTCAAAATAATTCTAATACATTGCGCTCTATGGGCATCTCTTTAACTACAGAACTAACCAATTCTAAAACTTTTTTGCTAATAGAAAGCTGCACTATTCCTGATTATCATAGGCTAAAATTCATGCATATAGCATAAATATTTCTTTTACAAGAACTCTCAAAACAGTTCGCAAATACTGTCGTAACTGTCTCTATTCGCCAAATGCCTGAAAAAAATCTAAATTTAGTAATTCTGCATACTGTCTTATTTTAAATGAAGTATACTACCATGCATTAAAATTCATTTAAACTAAGTAAACAGCAAATAATATTTAAATGCAGTTTCTTTAGTCGCAAACATATTTGTTATTCACACAGGCTTCGTTTTTCGTAGGACCTAATTCTAAAGCCGATGCGGATGAAGTTGCGGGTAGCTGCTAGTAAATTATATATGCCACAGTTTTTCAATCCCACACGATTTTTCATTTGCGACATCAATTTTTTTACTGCAACCAAAGAAATCCCTGTAGTTCACTTGGTTCATCTTTTTAGTTCACCCAGTTAGTTTTCTAAATCAGTGATATTGAAATTTAACTCTTTAACGTGCAGTGTCCCTGCCTTGAGGACACAAAACTCTGACGTTTTGACTATTTTCAGTCACGAAGAGTGCATTTGATTTCTATAAAAATACTTGAGGGTGACATTGTTACATGAGAAACCTTTTACTTTTTAGCACATCATTTCTAGTAAAAACTGTCAGGATTATTTTTAACGTTGTCTGGTATCTGCTGAAAAATGGAGAATACAATGGATATACATTGCTATATGGAAGAACAACTGGATAGACTGCCCTAGTGCTGAAAACAGGCCAGCTGTTGCCATCGCTTGATTTAACTATCAGCAAGATGGCGGTCGATCAAATCGTTCATTGCATACCACAGATCTAGAGACCATTTTTTTGATTGACTGTGCACGCTCACAGCCAGTCTGTCTAAAAAAAATGGTCTCTAGTTCTGTGGCACAGGAGACCGCTATCTTGTTGATAGTTAAATCGAGCAATGGCAAAGGCTGCCCTTTTTTCAGCTTTGGGAAGCGGTTTCCCTTCAAAGTGTTAAACGATGTTTAAAAAAAGTTCTTTACATAGAATGGTTATGGAAGAACATATTCCTGTGTTAAAAAAAATAGTTAACATTCATGAGACTATTTTGCAGGGTTGGAAAAAAACTCGGTTTATTTGAAAAAAACCAAACAACCAGGTTTTTTTGGTTTAAACCGGGTTTTTTGGTTTAAACCAGGTTTTTTTTTAATCCTTTTATAATTACTTGTTACATACTTCTAAATAAAAGTATTTGTAAAATGTTCAGATAACAATTAATATTCCTTCTGAAAGTAATTAAAACAAAGTAAATAAACAATTGTTGCTATACTTATGTGGACATTGAAATCATTCAATTTTTAATATTTTATGTAGAGATACTATTTTTTACATTTAGTATATAATATAATACAATATTACCTGTTTACTACATTTTACATGGAATCTTGCACTTAGATTCATCAGTAATAATGGTGATAAGTTGTTCAAAATGATATTTTTAAGGTTTAAAAATAAGTTGTTAAAACACAAAACCTCTATTTTAGAAACAAATTAAAAATGCAGTCTATAATTAAAGTTTAATTAATAATTTTTAATGATAAAACAATAAGATGTCTATTAGATTGATATAAAAACTTATTGTTGATACTTATAAGGATAATTTTAAAAGATATCAGAACATATTCTATCTGTAGTATTCGGAATTTTAAATTATTCCTTTAAAAAAAAAACCAACTGGTTTTTTTTGAGAAAAAAACCATTTGGTTTAAACCATGATTTAAACCGTGGTTTAAACCAGTCGGTTTAAACCATGCCAACCCTGCTATTTTGACTCACAAAAAGAATTGACTCAACTTTGTTATTTTTGCAAATATATTTCATGTGTGTTTTTATTCATAAAAAGACTGGAAATAAAAATTTTGCAAATATTAGAAACATATTTATCTCTTGGGGCAGATGCAAAAATGTTTCTAGAAGGGACTGTAGCTCACTTTGGGTTATTCCAGGAAGTGCCAAAATCTGTGCTTGTATTAATGCAAATTAAAATAATCAAGCTATGCCAAAAACTCGAAAAAATTCTGATTAATTCCTCAGAAGCTGCACTACACAGAAATAATAGTAAAAAAAAAAAATCTCTCTTTTATCACTCTATCAAAAGATTCTTGAACATGAATTGCAGAGCAAAATGCTTCAAAGAATGGCACATTTTGCAACATCTGTTATTCTTTTAAAGACTTTTCTTAACAAATAAAGATTTATTGCTCACTACAGTGTACGTATAGTATACCATCTTGTGAAGAAACATCTGAAAAACTTTCGAGCTCTTGACGACATAATTAGTTTATTTGTCTTTATGTACCGAAATCATAAGATTTTTTTTTTTCTCCCCGAACTGCAGTCTTAATCAAAATGCCAAACATTAGTTATAAACTTTAGCAATAAGTCATCTTTGTTTTATACTTTTATGTAAGTAGAGGATCAAGCACCCCTCCGTCAGACACTGATTATTAATCCTTAACTGTGGTATACAAAGTGCTTTAGCACAGCAGTTACAATCTTCTAAGACAGGTTGTAATAGACCAGTGGTTAAGGCATTGGGCTGGCAACTGGAATCTCATGGGCTCGATTCCAGTATACCACTGTAGACTACACTGTACATGTGCCAGTGGCGCACACAAGGGGGAGGAGGTCCACAGGGTCCGGACTCCCCCATCGGCTTTGATATATTTTTTTTTGATTGATTATTATCCTATATCTATAGTAAATAAAATAATTCCAAAAAAAGGTAGCAATAGTTTCAGTTCTAATAAATAAAAAAAGAAATTTTTTTCTCGTTTTCCTCAACTTTTCAAAAACGAACTGAAAGCGAACATAAAACACCATCTTGTTCTCAAAACTGAACAACTATTACTTTGCTTCCTATTGTACTGTGTAGTGTATTCTTAGGGAACTGGATGGGACGAGTTTTGATGAATTGCATCTAATGAAAACGAGCTGTTTCATCACTGATTTTTGTCAATCTGGAACATTCCTAAAAGTTGCACCCCCCCAAACCATAAAAGTTGGACCCCCCCCCCCCCCAACCAAGAATCCTGTGTGCGCGCCTGACATGTGCATTACACCAGGGGTTCCGAAAGTGTACAAAGTTTACATGGAACTGGAAGTTTCTATGAGGGCCAGTATTCAGACATCCTCCTTCCTTCTGATGAATATCTAAATTGCTGTGGGAAACTCCAGAGAGGATGCATGTAGCTCTAAATGATACATTTGGTGACATGAAATGCCCTCTCCTGGCAAAATAAAGTTCTGAGACACATAGAGTATATCTAATGACACATAGAGTATATCAAAATGACCTAGGAATGTGGGGTTGTAGTCATTGTCTTCATGCACTAATTAATAAACACTATGAAAATCGTGTTGCAGTATTGGTCAATACTCTGACTATAGTTTGGTAAAAATTAATTGATCTTTTACAAAATGCAAGAAATTTGTATGGGATGTGCTGATGTATCCATAAGTATGGAGGAATTTAAATTTTTTGTTCAGTCATGTATGTTTTTGAATGTAGAATATTTCAGTTTTCTCCAACCTCAGCTGAGAGGTTATCTTGAAGCATTGTTTTTAAATAGGAAGCCTACTTGTCCTAGAAATTTTCCTAAATCTGTTATTGAGTGCCTACCAGTAATAGACATGATGTTATTTACTCGAATTTTTGTGTTATTCACATTAAAAATTTTCATTTATTCATTAAAAGTGAAAAAAGGCCTGTTTGTTCTGCTAGTGGTTGTACAAGTTTGTGGGTCACTTGATGGCATGTCTACCTCTTGAGCATGTTTGTCCATTGTATTGATCTGTTTGTACTGTTCAATCTGTTTATATCTGTTTGTATTGATCTGTTTGACAATGTAAAAATTAATCCATAGAATGTAAAACAGTACTGCAACTAGAGTTTGCACTGTCAGGGGTAAAGCTTAATTTTGGCACACCCATCTTTGAAATCATAACTAACTGATTTTCGCATCCCCAGGGCTTGTTGCCCGTTTACCTATACTCTTCTAGTTGCAGCCATGATACAAGCAAATGCTGTTATTTATTGCATCTCTAATTCTCCTTGCATTTAAGGGAGACTGGGGAATAATGGGACCAAACAGTTTGTGAGCAAAATAAAATATTTCTTTGAAAAGTTTGTATAACACAGAATGGGTACAGTAATACTACTTCTTTGAACAACTACTGGTTAACCATTGCAGTTAAGTACTAAGCCTGAGAAATCATTGTTGTTTCTAGCACATCAAAGTAAATTTATATTTTTTTTATTTAATTGCATTTTTTAAACATTTAAAATAAATTTTAATTAATGGAAAGATTCTTCAAGATCGCCGATATCATATAGATTATGGTGATATAAATCACACATTGTGTGATAGAACATGTGGTTTTTCTGTTCTTGAAATTTTGAATTTGTACAGAATGGGATCTAATGGGACAATTGAGCAGACAGTTAAACCAGTTATCATTTTATTTAAAAAATCCTGTTTTAGATGTAAATCATGACTAAAAGTTGTTCAAAATTAATTAGGCCTATAATTTTATAATTTAGGGCTAATAAAAATTAATTAGCCTAACAATATGAACTGTGTAAAATTTGTATACAGTATTAACATGCCTGTACAGAACTCATCAACTGAGTTTAATGGTGCAGTATTGAAGAGAAGTTCACAAAAATTAAATATAAGTGATTTTGTTTTAGTTAAATTTGCAGAAAAGCGAAAAGTGTTCCATTACATCAATATCATTAGTAAGATTAGCAATGATGAAATGCTTGTGAACTACCAAAGAGAAAAAACTGACTGCTTTAAATTCATAAATCCAGAAAAAGAAGATAACCATTGGACTGATATTGCTGAAATAGTGTCGAAATTACCACTACCTAAAATTGACAGACAAACTATGCGATCATCTACAATTTTGAGGTTTTTTTTTCTCTATATGACCTTAAATATTACTTCATAAAATTATGAAAGAGCATTGATATTAATATTTTGTAGTTAGATAGTTTCACGTACATAATTTAGTTTTTATTTATTTGATTTACTATGAAATTTATTTTTTATATTTGTCCCATTAGCCCTGCATATGGGGAAATGGGACAATCATATAATTTCAGAAATGTTTTTTTTTTTTTTTTAATTAATAGGTCTTTAAAAGTATATTAAACATTTTTTGGTAATCACATGTGCATGCTTTAATTTAGCATAATTTATTTTTAAATATCTGCATGTTTCACTCTAATACAGCTTAAATTAAAAAAGTGTCACATTAGCCCCCGCTCTCCCCTAATTTCTACTCCACTATTATTTTTCTGAATCTACTTATGTGTACTGTTAAATATGTGATGTATTATTAAATATGTTTATGAATTTTTTAGTACAGCTATGTCACCTACTTTTTGCATAGCACAACTATAAATAATTATAGAGAATTGTGTATGTATGCAAGAAGATTTGCTTTTCATTTTTAACTATCGGTAAAACTAGCTAAAAGATTGTATAGTTCATTACACTTTTATTTTGTAGTTTTATTTTATTGTTATTATTCAAAATTGTTTTTCTTCACTTCAGGTCATAGGCCAGCACAATTAGCCTTGCCAATCTTTCTAACTATAACCCCTTCTGCTTTTGAAATTGTCCTTCGTAGCTGGGTGCACTTAACTTGGGCAGGGCCGGCCCAAGGGGGGTGCGAATGTAGGCGATCGCCTAAGGCCCCGCTCCTGGGCCATTTTATTGCTATTTCATAAGACATGATAGAGAAGAGGCCCCGCTCTTGCGCTTTGCCTGGGGCCCCGCACGCCCCTCGGGCCGTCTCTGACTTGGGGAAACATTACTACAGTTTATGAATTACACTTTTAATAGGCATAGCAAAATAACTGATTTTAGTCAGTTAATTGTTAAATACAAATAATCCAAGGAAAATGTTTTGCTAATTTTTAAAATGCTGGAACTGTGATTAAAGTCCTAGCTGTAATGTTTTTTAAAAGGTTTTCGGTTCATAATAAATATAGAGAATAAAAAATATTTTTAAAAGTTAGAAAATAGTTGTAATAAAGTAAAATAGTTTTAAGTTATAAAATATATTTTTAATGGATGGACTTATAATTCTCACTTATGTCTTAATAACTCTAAATGATTATTTTGAATTTCTTTTTAATAAGATTTATTTCTTTCTCTTTTCTTAAGTAATTACAAGATGCAAAATGACTTAGTTTTATAATACAGTTGGTGCCTTTTGCCATCCTTTTATTTTTCTCCTCCAGCTTTCAGAAATGAAGTAGTGGATTAATAGCAAGAGTGAATAGCTGAATAATTTAGTATTAAAAAAAACTAAAACCCTGCATTAGAGCTCCTGGTTTTAGGAATTGTCAAATTGTGTGAATATTTTAAGTATACCATGTAGGTTACATAGCTATTCAACTGATGAAGGCTGAAAAGCTCTAAATATAGTTTTTATTGCTATTTGTGATTACCTTACAAGAATTTGTGCTTATACTGGGCTAATCTCTGAAACATACTTGAGTAAGCTTATTTTAATGTTTTGTTAGAATTAATCCTCCTCACATGAATTGCATACGTATACACCCATTGGTGTAGCTCTTTGTCAAAATAAATTTAGATTAATCTTGGAGCTATTTAGAAAATAATTATGCATTGATAGAATAAGAAGATAACTCAGATAAGTTTCTAAAAGAGCTCTCTTTCCAAGTCAAGTCTCCACTGTACTTGATATCCATGATCAACAGATTTTGGCGGCCCTGGGCAGTTGCCCCTAAGCACGGCTTTGACTGTAGGACTACTATTTTGTACTGTAAAACCACCCCCATTGCCTGGCTTTTGACAAATGAATCCCAATGAAGAAAAAAAAGGGGGGATGTTGTAAGTGCATTTTGTGCAATGCAAACAGTCATAGACCATAAAACGAAATATGTGATAAGTAAAGCTGTCATTCATGATAAACCAGTTACAGTGACCAATGTGTTATTTACTTAGCTCTTCTGCTATTAACTTCAGACACGATGAGTTTTTTTTTTTTTTTTTCCTCACACATCTCTATAAGAGTAACGAGGGTTGTGCGTTTTTTCCTATCTTATTTTAATCTCTATGACTAAAATAAGGAAGAAATTGTATTGGCATGCTTCCACATATTTGCTTTAAAAAATCAGTATACTGTTATTCAATTTTTGGATTTCTTGGGTTATTAACTTTTAATTTACCGGAATAAAATAAATAGGAATTATTTTCCTCAATCTTTCTGTGCGTAGGAGGGGGGAGGGGCGCATTATTTGTTTTCTTTTTAATTGAAAATATAGTGTAAAATAAAAAATCTGGAGTGACTCCACTCGACTTTCCGAACACTTACGATTAAGATCATTACCAAGCATTTAAATAAATTTTAATCGGTGAATAATTCAAACATATATAGAAAATTGAAGCTCAATCGAATGCGCCGTTTAAACGCTAGCGCACTTTCAAGAATTTCTCCCCATAGGCCATAATGTAAAAGTCCCCCGTAGCCGTGTAGAAAAACTGTAAGTCCTATACACATCAAAATCAATACCGGTCTTGCGACAGTGGTTCATAACATATATACCCAATTTGAGCTCAATCGAATGCCCCGTTTAGGAGCTATCGTGTTCACTCACATATACACACATACATCTCGTAAAAATAGCATAAATGAATTCAGAAGACCTCAAAATGTGTAAATACACCAAAATTTCGAAGTCGAATTTTTTCATGATTACAATACTTTCTTTACATGGTACATCTTTGGAAAGTAAAAAGGAAAAGAAATGGCATTTATAAATGCTAAACGGCTGTTTGCTTGTGTTAGTCGTTTATTTTAAGGCCCAGATAAAAACATATTTAGTGGTGTACTAGATAAATAAGGGATGATGGGAAACGAGACAGTCGTTTTTATTTATAGAATGTTTAGTTTTCTTGTTATAGAAATTGAGAGAAAAAAAGACACCTTTTTCTTCTCCTGCTGAAAAGAACAAACGCATCTCTTGTTTTTAAAATAAACCCCGTAATCTTTTTATGTTATTTTCAACAGAATAAAATTCGTAACCAGAGGAATTATTCAAAATTAATGACAAAAGTATGGCTTAATAAATACTGTTTAGGGCCAAAACTTAAACATGTAATAATGTTGTATAATTAACTGGTAATTTTAAACACGCAAAAAATAGGGTAACGTGGAATAAGTGGGCCAGCGGGAAAGTTCGTCAACCCTCCTTAATTTCCCCAATTTTCCCATTATAGATGATCTGCTACATTGATATAGTATATCAATTCCAAAACACCTTAAAAACATTATGACACTGTTTTAATTTATTTTTCACGATAGGTTATATTAAGCCATTTTATAAAAATTCGATTTCTTGTAAGTCGACTTCTATTAAAATGTGTTTTTTTTTTCCTGAAAACTAAAAATAGTACAAAAGAGCAAGTTACATATCTACAAAGTGCATAAAAAGTAGACCTTTCTTATTTTTGGAAATTCTTGGTCTTTGAAATTAGTTTTTAAAATTGGGTGACCCAGTTCTTCACAATTGGCGCAAGTGGGCATTTTAGGATTCACTATATATATATATATATATTTTTTTTTAATATAGGCTGCATATCTAATTACGACCAGTTCATATATTTTTACCAGCATTTGATTATTTATTTGTTTATTTATTTATTTTTTGGATAGCTACCTTTATAGCCTAGGCCAATTTAAGTTTTAGTTCAGATGTTTTATTGGCATTGTTGCATTCATACATGTTACTTTTCATGTTTGAAAATTTTATTATTTAAAATAGAAGAAAACTGTAATGTAAATGTGCTTAAAGAAATAAAGAAACAATGATTAAAACCAAACGCATTTTCTGCTTTTTGATTTCTTTGCAAGAAAAGTTTCTAATCCAAGGGCGTGCACTTGCTCGTCAAGCATTTGCCGCAATTAAAGGCTCGAAGTATTGGCCATTTTGTTATGGGGCAACCAGTGGGCCACCAACGTTACTCCTTATGAAGGGAAGAACGAGTTTAACATCCAACCCGATGTCAGGAATCGAACTGTGACCCGAGGTGTGGTAAAATGGTTCTTTAGCCACTATACCACCTGGGCGGCTAGCAAGAAAAAGTTACTTATGCAGTAGAGATGAGTTCGGGCTCATTTTTTGAAGCCGTAGCCCAAAGACTTTTCATCCGAGCCCGAGCAATATTATTTAAGTCGGAGCCCGAGCCCGAAACTTCAGCTAAAGATTAAAAAAAATTCAATTACTTCATTGATAGAATGCAATAAATTTTGCCGTTTGTGTAAATTAAAGATAAATATAGTTGAAAACTCCCAATGCACTTTCTAATTCTTTGTATCCATCCTTTATCAAAAAATGTCGGATCTCATGACTAACTAAGGAATATAAACCGCCGTTCTAAAATACCCAAAGAGCTTCACGCACCTTCTAGGCGCCCGTGCCGCTATTTTTATTTGTTTATTTATTTATTTATTTATCTTTTATAAGTAATTTTATTTTCCTCATGAATCACTTTTTAAAATCTATTTCAAGCAGTATGTTCAATAAAGGAGAAGTTTTTTATGAGCCCGAACACAATTGTGAATTTTAGAGCCCGAGCCCGGTTCGGGCTCGGGCTTAGCCCGTCTCATCTCTATTGTGCTGTACTCCGTGGTTGTAAATGGTATTGTGCTCCATCCCACTTACCCCAGCTTACTCTATTTCTGAATGTACACTGTTTTTCTAGAAAACCTTTTCAGATAAACCAACAATTCTCCCCCCTAGTATTAAAAAAAAAAAAATAAATCTACCTATCTATTTACTCAAATACTTATTTCCAAAATTCTACTGCTAGCTGTATGAAAAATATTAGCTGGTGCTCCGCTTGCCTCACTAAAGAGGTAAATGGGCTACCTAATTTGAAATTATTTTGTTGTTTTTTCCCGGCAAGTATCTCCATGTTCTCAAAGGCAAGCGTTGTGAGACTGTATGAAAAAAATTATTGCCTATGTCTTTTACAACAGGTGCCGTACTACGTGAAAGACAAATTGTGCTAAAAAGCTGTCTGACTTAACTAGCACCTTAATTTTTTCATGACAAAAATAGCTTTAAAAAACTGGAGTGATTCCACTCGACTTTCCGAACACTTACGATTAAGATCATTACCAACCATTTAAATGAATTTTAATCAATGAATAATTCAAACATATATACCAAATTGAAGCTCAATCGAATGCGCCGTTTAAACGCTAGCGCACTTTCAAGAATTTCTCCCCATATGCCATAATGTAAAAGAAATCTTTGTCGTAGCCCTGTACTACGTCCTCTACACATCATAATCAATACCGGTCTTACGATGATGGTTTATAACGTATATACCAAATTTGAGCTCTATCGAATGTACCGTTTAAACACTAGTGCACTTTCAAGAATTTCCTCCCATAGGCCATAATGTAAACGAAATCTTTGTCGTAGCCCTGTAGAAAAGCTATACCCTGTAGGTATAGTTTTTCTACAGGGGGGAAGTCCCATACACACCAAACTCAATACAGGTCTTGCGACGGTGGTTTATAACATATATACCCAATTTGAGCTCAATCGAATGCACCCTTTTAGGAGCTATCGTGATCACTGACATACACACACACACATACATACATACTTCTCGTAAAAAATTGCATAAATTAATTCAGAAGACCTCAAGACGTGTAAATACACCAAAATCTCGAAGTCGAATTTTTTCATGATTACAATATTTTCCTTACATGGTACATTTTCGGAAAGTAAAAATTAAAAGCTTATAAAATAAAAAGCTTTTAAAGAGCTCGAGCTGTGAATAACTCTGACTTTCACCTAGTTTGCATCTTTGTCAGAGGTTAAATTAAGTGTTCACGGGTAGTCAAGAAAATAACTGATCAGCGAGTTCATAATCCTCGTAGGATGCTCCTGTTTTTGATCTTCGCCAACTCACCCAGATACATGTCAACCCACTGCAGACTTTCATCTACTTTTGACCATGTAGGTTTGGCAATAGGGACCTTGAACCCTAGTATTTTACGTTTGATAATTCCGTAGGTGTGCCGATCACCAATTACTCGAAATTATGCCAGAGGTAAATTTCGATTAAAAAAATCAGCTTCTGCTTGCAACGATGGTTTGTTATCTGTTTCACATTATGCAAGCATTCATTTAACCCCTTACTTGATGTTGATTTTAGCTTCAAGTTCTCTTGCCCAAAAAAATGTTTAACTTAAAGTTCACAAATTTTTAATTTTTAATGTAGAACTTACGTTTCAAAATCAACTGACGTCACATCGATGAATATCCCATGGTGGAAGACTTAGGATCTTAATGACACCTTTGTTTTACCCTTGAACACAGTGTAAACAAACCCTTTTGCTCAGTGGTGTGTGTTGTCAAACTGCATTTCTATTCAGTACTAATAAAAATTTAGCATAATGCAATTTTTTAACATCAGAACTTAAACTATTTTATTCATTTTGGGCTCCCTAAATTTGGTGGCACTGGGCCGTGGCCTAGATGGCCTGTGCGATAATCAGGGCCTGACTTTAACCCGTAAGAGTCTGAAATTTAAGCAAGTTCGCTGCTGATCCACGAGTGTAAGCTAAATTTCCTACATCAGTTTTGTGAATAATTAATTTTTCCAAAACCACGCACCTTGAAAGAAACATGTCAAATTTTCATTAATCACGACACATGAATCATTTGTTACTAAAAACTCTATTTTATATGTGAAACTCTCATAGAAAATTTGGCTTCTACTCTAATCCGTTAGTGAAAAATCAAATTTGAAACTCGGGGCATTTAAGGGTTAAGAAAGTTGGAAATCTGAAATAAATAAATAAATAAATAAAAATAATAAGTGGGAAATAGATTTAGCATGTGCACGATTTCTAACTTTGAAAGATATATACATAACGTGACCGTTTATTTTTTCCTTTAAATCGGGACATTTACTACTTTTTTTTTTTTGGAAATAATGAACATTTTTTCTTCCTCAAAACGGGACATCCACTGTTTTTAATGTAATAGTGTAGGGAGACTGAATTTCAGGTCTGGGTATCTTTAGTTGTAAAGAAAACGCACAAAAAAGCTTGTGTTAATGTTAATTTCAAAATAAAATGTTAAAAAAACCTTTGCTAAAACACACATATATTATAAAAAATAGTGCAAGACGTACGTTTCGGGTGGTACATGGGGTAGGCCTTTCTTCGACTTCAAAAACACCATCCGACACAACGCAATAAGGTAGGAAAGTGAGAAATGTAAACAAAAGGACACACAGAAAAAAAGTTGCTGTCATTCGGAAGGAAAAAAATTCTAAAACCAGAGTGAAAATGGATAATATAGTGGAGAATGGGGGGTGGGGGAGGGGAGAAGAATAAGCAGAAGAGGAACATGACTTAAAAAAGAAAAAGAAATAAAAATTAAATAAGTTGAAATAGTGGACGAAAAAAGAACATTAAAAGAATAAACACAAAAACAATACATCCCCCATCGTTTTCTTTGCGTCTCGAGAGGGAATAGATTTTTAGCGGCCTTTATTGAAATCGTTACCCTGGGTTGCTCTCTTTCTAAACACGGGACATTGCAGGGGACATTTTCTAAAAACGGGACATTACGGTGTCCCAATGCTGTGCTTGGGGACAACGGGACAAGCCACCTAAAAACGGGACTGTCCCGTTCAAAACGGGACGTATGGTCACCTTATATATACAGTGGAAACTGTCTGATGTGATCACCCTCGGGAAGAACAAAACAGGGTCACCTTCCTTAAAAAGGTGGAAAAGTGTGTTGTTTGCAGGGGCGGATGCAGAAATTACTCAAGGAGGGGGCGGGGCGATTTTGTACCTGAAACATGGGGGTAGAGTGCGCAAAATCGTTTTATAATTAATTAATATAATCAATTATACCAATTAATGTCATTAATTATTTTATTGTTAAAATCTATATATGAGCGATGATTAAAAAGGACATGGAGTAGTACCCGCAATTCACCCCCTTAGAAAAAGGCTACATAATTTTCATCATACTTTCATAATATATTTTAACAGATTTTTGGACTTCGTCCAGGAGGGGGCGATCGCCCCCACCGCCCTCCCCTTGGATCCGCGCCTGGTTGTTTGTAAATTGAAATTGCCCAAAAGTGATCGCTATAGACAGAGGTGGTCATTGTAGCAAGTTCCACTGTATATACAGTGGAAGGCTTAAGAAATATTTCTTAAGCGTTTGAAGATATTCAACTGCTAATCTACCGATTTTGCCATTGTTTATGTATTTTGAAGTATTGGCATGTAGCATTGGGCGGGGCAAAATGTTTCCTATTGCAGAAAATATTTTCAAATAAGTGATAGCTGAGTTTTCTTGATTTATTTTTTTTTAGGGGGGGGGGTCAGTTGCCTATAATTTACGCCTATGTTATCTGAAGTATACATTTATTGCGCAAGCGCAACACTGAGCCCCGATGGAAGGGGGAGAATGTCCCAATCTATGGTGAAATAAACTCTTCTTCCTTGAAACTTTTATGGATCCGTCAGTGGCGTGGCGTGCATTTCATCGTATCAGTAATGCATATATATTTCTTTTTCCTCTGAAAAGCAATTTTGCGCCTTTCCCATTTTCAACAGTTTCCTTTCTTTCCATCTCCCATCGAACAACTCGTCGATTACAATTGATATCTCATTCGCGTACGTGCGTTATTTTTTTCTTATTCCTGTTGTAGAATTTTGTTTCCTTTCCTGAGTTATTTTTCCGGCTTTCGTGGAGATGTTTCCGCTCAGTTTCAGCCCCATTCCGCGTCCTCCTCTCCCCGTCTTCAGATCGACCTCAAAACAAGCGTTAAATTATGCGTCTAAATATTAACTTCTTGCAGACTATCGAACACTGCGCGAGTCTCCAAAAGACTAATCACCTTGTAATCAGTCAATGTTATGCCAGTCTTTGAATGCATCACGTTTATCTGTTGGCACAGATGGAGTGTAGGTAAATATCTCTTGGGCATGTTTGAAGTGATAGATAAAATTGCCAGATAAGTGTGCATTATTGAACGTCACGTTATATTTAATGTATGGAAAACTTTCCCGTTCTCGAGAACGCCGTCTGTTTTTTGTTAACGTACTTGCCGACTCATTCATGAAAATAAAAGGGAGAAAAAAGAAAGAGTTTTCTTTTTTAAAAAGACTTCTTGTCTTTAAAAAAAAAGAAAGGGAAAAAAAAAAGATTCAGATAGTAGTCTCTGTAGTTGAAACTACCACGGGATATGTTAACCTAATATTACTAATCTTTAGTTACTCCTTCCCTCTATTTATTTTCTCTACAATTATCTGCTCAAAATCGCCAAATTTGGCGATTTTGAGCAGAGCCCCCCTTATTCTTTCGTAAAGCACTAAAATTAGGTCGTTTGTTTAATTAATTAATTAATTAATTAAATCCATATTTTTTTCGAAAAAAATTAATTCCGCTCCGTTTTCACATGCACAATTTAAGACATTACTTTTCGGTACACTTAATATAATTGACATTTTTGCAATTAATTTGGGTTATCGTTAAATCAAAGCTGAGCCTAAATTATACAATATGCTTTTTTTTTCCCTTTTTGCTGCTAATAAGTGATAGGAACCCTTTTCATTTAATAGCAGCAGAAAGTTCATTTCTTTTTAACCAGTATTAAAATGATAATATACCTTAAAATAAAAAAGACACCCCCTCTTTGTCGTTAGTTTCTCGACAGTAAAATTGCATCCCAAAATCATTCGAAGGGAAAATTCAAAAATTGTCACGCATTTGACTTTTACGTAAAAAAAATTTTCATTGAGAAAGTCTTATTCTTAACTCTTATACAGCTTTATAAGCTGTTCAGTTGAAAAAGTTTGGAACAATTATTTCATAAAGCCTTGTCTAATAATTAAAAAAAAAACGAAACACAGACGTAACAACAAAATTTTTAATACTTTAAAAACAATTCCGTTATAATGCACGACTTTTAATGAGGAACTTTGATGAGGTGTGATTCTCTCCCCCCCCCCCGCCAACTTATATCTTTTCTTTTCGCAAAAGGTAATCAGGATAAGCTCTGGAGATATAGTAGCAGCAAAAATTCGTCACTTAATTATAACCATTAACGTTGTTAAAACAAAGTTTAAAAATACAACTTGAAATAGGATCTATAATACAGTGTTTGGTTTCTGAACTGCATGTTTGACCGCACTATGGCGGAAGTGTTAAGGTCTCGGAATCGGGGCTATCGCGCGGCTATCTATCTAACGGTCTGGAGTTTGGGGTGATTTTCTCCAGATGTAATGTGAGTACGCGTTAGAACCCCTTAGAAAAGGTCCTCCACCCAAGGCACTGCCCCCGTCCTAGGCAGATGCCTCTCGCGTAGGCTTCTTATAACACAAAGCAAACATACAACTATATGTTTATTAATATAATGTGACATGTGGGGTGGGCTATGATGAAGTTTGACTCTTTGTAAGGGAGGGGGAGGGTCAAAAATATTGGGGAAAAGTGTGGCATCATTTGTATGGAGTGTGGAGTATCTAAGTGTTTTCATTATTTTCTTTTGTTATTTGTTTGCGGAGTTACAGCTCGCGTCACTGTATATGTCGCTCAGAGCTACATATGTCCTTTCCGGAGTTTCCCTTACCACAATTTGGATCCTCATCAGAAGGTAGCGGACTTCTGAATATTGGTACCCCTCGGAAAGTGCTAACGCCCGCCGAGAGAACTTTCGGAACCACGTATTTAACGTGCACGTACATAGTGGTCTTCAGTGGTGCGTGGAATCGATCCCGCAACCTTCCGATTTCGAGTTTTTGCTATCGAAAGAGGACCCTCAAAATTCAGCGAGGGACATCGACCAGTTGATCTCACGAGTCACTAGAAACTAGAAATACGCGCCGCCGGCCGCGTATTTTTGGAAATAAGACGGAGAAGCCGTTTTTAACAGCCCAATTAAAACCCATCCTGACCGCGACCATTCGCTTTTTATCCCTGACAAAAGCTCTTTAGGCTCATTACCCTTATTCGGAATCCGCTCTACTGAACCCGCCCGACGGAATAGCCGAGCTCGTAAATTTGAGAGATTCTTTTGGAAATTCGGCCTCATTAGAGGCTCGCGCGAAATCGGCAAAAGAAACTACACCGGTGATGGTAGAAATAATAATAATAGAAAAAGGAGCGCTTTCTCTGGCGAACCATAAAAATTGGGCCTGGAACGGTAACTAGAGCCTATCAGACGATGTGTCCAGCGCTTGTGACTTTGTTGATACCCTAATGAAATGTGGGTCACTAGTGGAATTCGCTAACCTGTGCGAAATGGGCTGCTCGCTGTCGATATTTTCTGTTCAGTTTTTAACCCTTTGAGGCGCAACCCTTTCGCAATGCTGAAAAAAGGGCAGCCGTTGCCATCGCTCGACTTAACTATCAGCAAGATGGCGGACAATCGAAACGTTCATCGCGTGCCACAGATCTAGAGACCCTTTTTTGACGCAGCAGGCTGTGCGCGCAGAGCCAGCTGTCAACTAAAAAGGGTCTCTAGATCTGTGGCACGCGATGAACGTTTCGATCGTCCGCCATCTTGCTGGTAGTTAAGTCGAGCGATGGCAACGGCTGCCCTTTTTTCAGCATGGGGCAATCGATCCAGCTGTTTTCGCGTTCTTCCATTTTCCAGCAGATGCCAGTGCTGTTAAAAATAATCGTGACCAGTTTTTTTACGGGAAATGGCGTGCTCAAGAGTAAAAGATTCTCGTGGAGCTATGTCACCCGCAACTATTTTTATAGAAATCAAATCTATGCTTCGTGACGTCAGAGTTTGGTGATCCCAGAGCGGGAACACTGCGCGTTAAAGGGTTAAGTGTTTCTAACACTAGCGAAGGATTTTTTTATACTCGCGTACATTTTTGTGCAAAGAATGTAGTATGGTTCCTGAAGTCCAAGGCGCCCATAAGGGGAGACAAGGTAGGGCACTTGCCCCCCAAGAGTTTTAGGTTAATGTCTCGTGATGTATACAAATGGCAAAACCAGAACTAAATTTGTTAAAAGTTTGAAAATGTGCCCTCCTGTAGAAATTTAAAATTTCTATGGGTGCCGACGCTGAAGCAACGCCCCCGAAAGTCGCCGAATAAGGGATGAGTGCTGGGCAGGTTTTGGTCGGTTTCGTCTAAAGTAGAAAATTTTTGTAAGTGGTAGTACGTGTAAGTTTCTAATAGTAATGGAAGTTTTTTTAAAGTTATGACTTAAGCTATATGAAACTATTAACGAAAAACTAATGAAATGTAATATGTGAGGCTAAGTGAGGCTTCCTCTTTAAAAAAAAAAAAAAAAAAAAAAAAAAAAAACCGTCGTTTTTCTGTGCTAAAGCAGAGTTGCCTTCTTTATCAAATTAGTTATTAGTTTACAAAATTCCAATTTATAAGAAAATGTGAAAAATAGAAAATAATAAGCACTTCAATCGGCAAATCTGGTTGCTCATAAGAACGAGCCAGATGTGTCTCCATGGATAGAATGATTTGGGAGACACAAATATTTTATTTTTCCTTGGGTTTGTGACACTAAAAATTCGTACGCCCTCCTGCTCCGGGAAAGTTGTCCTCGCTTCTCGGCGGGCCTGGTTGTTGTTACTAACTTGAGTGAGAGGAGGTCCGATTGAGTTCGGGGTCTTCTACTTTTGAACCCATTCCGGATGCGAGACGTAGCACCTGGTTCGGCGCCCGCAGAGGTATCGTGAGAACATTGGCCACGAACAGGTTTTACGCGCACTACCACCATAGTATCGGAAAGCTTTCGCTAGCGAATATATCGAGCCTTCTCTTCTCATGACGTCACAATCCGAGAAATATCCGATATGCCCTACTACGATCCTATCGTGTTTGTTTCACTGTCGTATTGACTATCGGAAATAATGCTGTTTTTTCCCGACACGTTGGATGAAGGCGAAAACTCGCATTCCGGTATCGGGGAGTACGAGATGGATGGGTTTTTATTGTGTGGATCGTGGAGTGTCAACTACTTCCACAAAAGGACCCCTCTCCCTAGCACGGTGGGTCTGTCAAAAACGGGCTTCCACTCGTGATGGATGTCTCCGGAGTCTTCGAAAATTCTGAAGACAGTGCCTTCGTTTAAGAAAAAGGGGGGAAGTCTAGTGTTTTGATTGGTTGATCGCACTGAGTGTCGGATAGATCTGTAGCAAGCACAAAAATACTCGATTGTTTTATTCGACACTCATCGTGGTAGCACCAAAAGGAGAGTCGCGGCTATTTATACGAAGTATCTGACTATCCGAGAGCGAGAAATATCCGTCACGGATATTCTACGACACCATGGTGGTAGAGTCCCAGCTCCCATTAGTTTTCACGGTCCCCCGAGAGAGGTTTTCACCTTCCCAAGCACTGGCCAAGCCGGTGCTGCTGCTGCTGCTGCTTCACCTTCCGTGTTCTCTTGGGAACGGAGCTTTAGCGACTAACGGGACAGAGGTATTTGATTCGTTAGTCTGAAATATTCGTAGAGGCGAAGTTCGTTGTAAACTAGCCGTTTTTACTGTAGCTAGTATACAGTTAAGCACGCCATTTAAATTCATGAGCTGTCGACAACATAAGCGATATCGATCCGCTGGAAACAAAAGAACAGTATCCTAGTTTTAAAATCGGCGCCACAATCACTTTTACTTTTGAGCGCCTGGTGGTCATCGAGCCATCGTGCGCACGATTTTATGAGTGTGTTGTTCGGGGGACGGAATCGTGTACGATAGCGCATGACTTGGCCATCTTCCGTAATTCACCTGTGTCTCTTTTTATACCGACCGTGTTGGCATTTTTATCTATCAAATGAGCGCTAAGCTGTAGATGTTTCTTTTTTCCTTTTTTAAATATAATAGATGCTTCAGAATAGACTACACACAATTTGTAAGCTTGTATCGTCCGAATTTTTAACCCTTTGAGGCGCAACCCTTTCCCAATGCTGAAAAAAGGGCAGCCGTTACCATCGCTCGACTTAACTACCAGCAAGATGGCGGACGATCGAAACGTTCATCGCGCGCCACAGATCTAGAGACCCTTTTTTTGACGACAGCTGGCTGGTAACGGCTGCCCTTTTTTCAGCATTGGGCAATCTATCATGCTGTTTTCGTATTCTTCCATTTTTCAGAAGATGTCAGTGCTGTTAAAAATAATCGTGACCATTTTTTTAGGGGGAAATGACGTGCTAAAAAGTAAAGGATTCTCGTGGAGCTATGTCACCCGCAACTATTTTTTATAGAAATCAAATCTATTCTTCGTGATTGGCAACAGTCAAAACGTCCGAGTTGGGTGTTCCCAGAGCGGGAACACTGCGCGTTAAAGGGTTAATGTGTCGCAAAAGTATTTTCACGGTTGTCGAATGGAAACTCTGCCCAAAATTTATCAAAGGATAAATCTTCCATGTTTCCCTAACCCTAATTGCTAATAAGTGACTGTTTTGAAGGTTGATCATTGTTTATGAAGCTCTCTTCATTTTGCTGAACTTATTTGGGATAGAGGCGAGACGAAAAGCTGGTCCTTCTCGAATCGCGAGACCTTTTTCTCTTCTTGCAAAATCCCTATGTACAGGGTGATTCAAAACTATATGCCAGGAATCTAAAGGCCGATAGGGGAAACCAAGACTATTCATTGTCCAGGGCTCGGAGGGGTCGTTCTGTGCAGACAAAAATTGGGTCCGTTTTGCAGTCCCTCTACAAATTACAATCGATTAAAACGGCCCTTCATTGACGTTTTACCCTACATTTTAATTTGTTTTATTAATCATTTTAGCAAAAAAAAGTGACTTTTATTAAAAATTGCTATGAAAATTCACAAAATCGCAAAAATGGGATCCTGGAAAAAAAATTCCTGGGTCGACCCCAGGTTCGTATACGAGTCCTGGATTTGCTAAAATTCCGAACTTTGTCCTAAAAGGGTATACGCTATTTTAAAAGTGATTTTTTTTTTTTTTTAAAGAAAAATGGAAAGAAGCTCTCTCGAATATCTTAGACAGTAAGGCATTTCGGGACAATTTTTCAAAAGTTCGGAATTTTAGCAAATTCAGGGCTCTTACGAACTCTAATTATTAGATAACAATGTGAAGTCCAAAACGTACGTTTTTTTTTTTTTTTAAATCTCATGTGGTACTTGTTAATAATTTGGAAGAAGTGACCCTGAACTTGTCATAGTTTGTCAAAAACTAATGCATCTTTTACAGAAAGCATTTGACTAAAGTTGATAGTTCCCAAATTGTGTATCATTTCATCGATTCAATTCTTGGAATAAAGCTCATAGCTCATGAAACTCCAGTAAGATATTAGATGAACTCTTCAATATTTCTTCTAAGGTTATTATTATTAGCAGGTACATAAAGACGACCGTACATAAGCGTATTTCTAAATCGTCTTGGTTCCCTCTACTACCCTATACATTTCTGACTTATACTTTTGAATCATTTGCATAGTAATGAAAGTCTCCCTCGTCTCGCATAACAAGTGCCTCAATGCCTCGTCTCGTCTTGCATCCATTCCAAAAACTTATCACAGATGCGTGCTTACTCCAATATGATTTTACATAATGCTTGCTCAACAAATACTCCTCACTGAATTTTCAATAATGTCACCCTTTTCGTAAATTTTCATTTCGGTGTTTACATAATTGAGTTTTCTTTTATTTGTTAGTATTCTTCTTTCACCACTATGCTTACAGACATCATGATTACCAGTCCGATATTTTTTTTTTCTTTTTCTTCGCCCGACAATGTCGGAATATAAATACTGTTATTAAAAAGTAGAACAATGAACGCGCTCGTGGTAGAGGTTTGAATTTCGGGGAATCTGGGTAGAACAATAACTGTGCTGTGTGCGATATTCACAAGTTGGGTGGATTAATTTTGTGGGGTAGCGATCCGAAGCAATATCCAGTGTATGTACTACATTCCCCTCCTCCAAGATTATTTTTACCTGCATGAACATGTTCTCGGTTACATGTTTTTGTTGTTCCCTTAATTACTGGTACGTTCTTGAAAAAAATGTAGAATTTTCCACTATCCCCTATTTAGAAGGGGGTGGGGGAATTAGACGTTTACAGGCCAATGTTGAGAATTGGGAACATCATATAAAAATTTATGAGGAATTAAATTTTTTCAATGTGGGCTTGAAAAACTTAGCAAATATGGTTAAATATGACTTGATTTTTTGAAATAGAAGTTGTATTTGCATCATTACTTGGAAACTGGATAAAAAATCATAAAAATAGACGTTTTCATAAATTTTTAAGGAGCTATTTTAATACACTCCCCTCCCCTTTCAAACTTACTAATTCATATCTTTACTTAAATTTAAAAATAAATCTCTCATTTATTCTTAATATTTCATTTATTATTTAAACTGCCCACAAACATATAGTGAAAGTATATCCCCTGAAAGTATAATCAGAAAAGCTGACCGAGTTGTATTGTGGGTAAAGCACCGTACGCCGGTTTCGGGTTCTCAACTCCCGGCGGCCAGGGTTCGATCCCCGACCGAGCGTGGTTGTCATGTCCGTCCCTTCATAGGGGGCGACGTTGGTCCACCTAATTAGTGCCCCCCATAATAAAAGAGACCGACAATTCCGGCCTTGTAGTGGCCAATGCCTTAGGCAGAGGTCGGCCATTGGGGGGGGAAAAAAAAAGAGTATAGTCAGAAATTACTAATGTTCCCAATTGGAAATTCGGTGTAAATTGGGGGGGGGGGGGGGAGGGTACAATTTTTTTTCTTTTTTGCATTTAAAAGACTAATATCTATTAACTAACGCATTAGAAAGCAAAATATGCAAAAAAAAAACTAATTTAAAACATACCTGGATATGAATTCGGTCAATAAAAGAAAGCAAAGTCTGAGCGAGACAATTAAAGAATAGATGCAAGAGCCTTGACTATTGCTTAACCTTTAACAGAAACCACATGATGCGAAGGAAAGAAAAACGATGGCCACAAGATATAAATCTAAAACCAATGCTCCGAAAATGAAGGAAATAATTTTTCAAACGCTTTATAATTCGCTAGCTTGTATGAATAATTGCAAAAGTGTTAAAACTAGTAACACAATCTGATTTTTTTTTTTTTTTTTTTTTTTTTTTTTTCGATTTTCTGCATAGCCCAACTAAGCCAACATGGGGACATTTTTCATGGGGTCCCCTTTCATATGTGCCCATTCAGTTTACAAAAATGAGGAAGCCTGATATTGCAGCCTTACTTAAGTTCCAGGCTTTCTACTCTTGGGGATGCTTGAACTTTTTTTGCAGCTAAAAAAAGGGCAGATCTTTGGTACCGCCCAACATGATTGTATTGACCTGATATTCATCATTTTACTCAATGTTTTTTTAAAAACCTTTTTTTTTTCAGTATAGTTTAATAACTTGTTTTGAAAGCATTGTTGAAGTTTACGCAGAAAGAGAGAGGAGGGGGGGGGGGAATTCTTTAGAAACTTCACATTTCTACAAAATAAAGGAGCATTTCTTGATTTGAGGTGGAGGGGGGGAGTTTTAACTGGGGCACGGGGCAACTGCCCCAGCCTTAGTCAGGCTCTGATTTTCAGGCACTATTTGTTTAGACTTGAAACTGTTCTGAAAATTAACTTTAATCATCAGACTTTAATTTTCCCCTTACCCTTAAGCATGTGAACGAAAATCCTTCTATACCTTCCCTCACTCACTTATTCTTTAACAATTCCGGGTAATCACTCCAAGATAAAACTTTTACTACCATTACTCCAAAAAGATTAAAAAGTTAAGCACAGAAAGTACAATAACATCTACAGCTTTTGTTACGATCCGCCTGGAATTTTTCATAATCTCGCATATAAATATAGAAAACAACCTGCGCTGCTTTAAAAATCTGAAAATTCACCCGTTCCTTAATTTTTAAGCTATTTTTCGTTATTTCTAGTTGCAGTCTATTTCCGAGAGTAAAATAAGCGAGTCATCTGCGTGACAAAATTAGCTGTGGCAAGTGACAATTCCATCATATTGAAGTCGCAATTATCAGGCTTTGAAGGGAAAATTGCCACTCCTATTCGTTTAAATTAGTTTTTGAAATTTATAAATTTAGTTTTTTTTTCCAGCGAATAAAATTATAATTCCTGTGCATGAGGTATTGATATAAGAGGGACTTTTCCCAGCTAAATTAAATATTTCGTTTCCGCAAGTTTCCAGAAGAGCATGAAATTCGATTTCCGTACATAAAAATGAATATGAAGTTATTTATTTTAAGTGGACGAGGATTAAACATATTGAGTGTAGACATATTTTTTGGGAGTGTTTTATCTAGCGCCCGTTGTAATTACCTCCTGCACTACGGGCTTTATCCTCTAACGTGCCACGGAGCAAATCGAAGTATATATCTCCGTTTCCGTCGCTTTCGCACTTACCTCTCTCTCTGCCTGCCTGGCTTTGCGAATCTAAGTGGCGGAATAAACAATGTTCCCTTATTTGTTTATTCAGCGCATGGGTGTTTATTAAGATGCAGGAAGCGTGGTGGCCGACAAGTTGCTTTTTCTTCTGTACCTTGCAGGTATTGTTCTCGTCACTTGATCCGTAGTTCGAAATCGTGGTCTTGACACTCTTTCAGGCGAATTCGCTGCTCTCTCAGCATCTTGATAAATTGACGACGCCGTGAGGGTATTGATGTAGTATATGCATGTATTCGACATTGGAACAGGGATGATAGTTTGCATATTCTTTCGCATGTAAATATAGGCATAAAAGGAGGTTGGTGGTCTACATTTTATGCTGTGGGGTCAATTCCGTATGAACATGCAGCATGAATTACCATGCACTTGATTCAATAACCAATTTTATAAAATATCCCGTACAAATCTGGACGATGTTTTGGGGTAAGAAACGTACGTACAGGCTACTCATAAGGATTATATCACTTAACCAGGGGTTGTGCTCGCCCTTTTTAAAATTTCGCCAATTCGTTCGCCAAATTAGATTTTTCCGGACATCATTAAGGAAAGCAATTGTCAATATTTTCGCCAAAACGTATTTTCTTTCGTCAAACTAATTTTATTTTCGCAATTTCCGACGTTGGCGATCGACAGCGCGACCCCTGCTTAACCCTTTGAGGAGCAACCCGTTCCCAATGTTCCCACAGCCAGTTGAGTCCATAAAAGGGTCTCTAGATCTGTGGCACGATCTTTGTCTATTTGTTTGTGTTCTGAAAAAGGCATTGATTGCTGCTAAGTTTACGTATGCTGATGCTGTGAACTAAACCAATTTTTTTACCAACTTCTGGTCTGTAAAAAAAGCATTGTTCTTTTTTAAATTACAGTAAGCATAGCGTAGATTTTTCCCGCCCAGGGCAGATGTCATATGTAATGCCCCCCACCCCCTCCACAAAATTAGATATTATTATCAGATAAACTTGATGGCATGGACCGATTTGAAGAGAGGGTGGCCCAGGAAAGCTTCATGAAGGGCCCCCCTCTTACGAAAACTTTCTTATGCCCTTCAAAGCAACTTTCATATCACACCCTACAAAGAAGGATGTTATAACATCATCAAAACGATTATTGAATCAATATATATATATATATATATATAAAAAATGCAATAGTTCGATAATAATACTTTGATGTAGTATAATAATATTTCGGTTATATTATTTAATTTTCAATCGTTAATTTCAGTCTGAATTCTTCAAGTAATATGTTCCACAATATTTTTCTATTTATGTTTATATCCGACCATTTATTTATAGCTGGATAGGTCTTCGCATTTCTCAACTTATGAAGCTATTTCTTTTTATCAGTTCCGGTTGAAAATCAGCTCTATATGGTTTTCTCGCGATCACCATGCATATCTGCATTGGCCACAACTGAATGATAAGTTTGCACAGAATAATTGCCCGAGACTATTCCGTTTAGCAAGAAAAAGTTGTGGCTGTGACGATAACACTGTGAAATAGTAACGGAGTAATTATTATTACTGTTATGCTTCATAAAATTAGTTTCTCTGTCTTATTTTAAATTAAAATTTGCAAATTTTTAAACTTAAAAGGTAATTTGGGAACCCTTCCTTTTTTTTTGGGGGGGGGGGGGCGCTTGCCATGAATGCCCTGCAGGAAGTCAGTCCCTGCTTGATGGGACGAATAGTTTCGTGGCAATCGGTATATTTACGGTAGTTAACACGAAATGGCAAACTGAAGTCATGTTTATTTTTTGAACTTTTGTTTATTTTTTAACGTTTTTTTTTTAAAGATGATTTATGAGCATGCATCTGTTTATTTTTTCCCCTAGCTTTTAATTTTTTTGAAGCAATTCGTTCACGTATATAAAACGAAAGAAACAAGACTTTGCTGCGGCCTGAACTTTTGCTAACAACCGTGTTTCAACGCGTCTTAAATGCTGGAGTATCGACCCGTCGCTCATGTACATGAACTCTTATACAGTTCGCCAACGATTACTATCATTCTCCCTAACCGCTACCTGAAATTATTACTCTTTTTCCACTTGCAAATGAGTTTTTGAAGTGAGTCACAACAGCGGAACCATTGCGTGGTGTTTTCTTCTCCAGAAAATTGTTTCCTTACAGCTCATAACTGCGCAAAAGAAATTGTTCGTGAGAGTTTCTCCAGACTTTACTTCCCTTTGAAATAAAAAGCGAAAAATTAGTTGCTTGTAAAAAAACAGTAAATAACGCCTAACTGATCGTAAAATTAAGTAATTCGCAGTTCTTTTATATTGGTAGTTGATAATAATGCTTGTTGGCAAAAAAAAAAAAAAAAAGACGATAGGGATTGCTTAAGCCTCCATTAGAGTTCACATTTATTACACTTATTTTTTTTATTTTTTTTTTAACCAGAAAGGTTAGTCGAGTCGAACGCATCGATCATGAAACACTGTCTGCAACGTAGACTTATTTGCGCATGTACTACTGTACAGTGACGCAGCAACAACTAAGCTAAGGTGCTGTTCTAAAGGTTTTTTTTTTTCCCCTACTATATTTCGTACAACAGTAATAATATTTTCCAGCATGTTTTACGATCAGCTGAGAATAATTCTTCTAATAGTCAATTTCTGAAGTGTAAAATAACTTGATTTGATGAAATGTTAATGTCATGTTAGCTTATATTAGCTCAGCTGGTTTGGAATGGAAGAATTTTTCAGTAAACCAATCACTATGGCATTACTGTTTTTAAGTACAGCAGATGTGATTGATGTCGCAGGTTGTCCTATCTCATTTAAAATTTGCATAAAAGCAACTTGGTAATGCAAAATGTGAATACGTAAAAAAAATTGATTTCACAACACAGTCAGTTTTGCAGATAAGGCTGGACCTCAATGGATGCTATTGCTACCCAGACAGCACAGCAAACTTGCAGCAAGCTTGATTTATGAAGTCAATAAGCTTGAATTAAGCTTGAAAATTTCAAGCGTGTAAGCTTAATGCAAGCTTGAATAAAGTGTTCTAGTTTACACTTGCCCAGTTTGCATTAAGCTTGACATTTCAAGCTTAAAAAAATTTCCCTAAAAAAAAATTCCTAAATACACGGGGCGCCGGTCGGCGAGCTCGTCCCACATATTTTACTTTGCCACGCATTTCCCCCCTCTACGCTGAAATTTCAATTTAATTTAATCTGTTTCCATCGAGTGTTCGTGGCTAGAATAGAACCCGGGACCTTTCGGTTGGGTGTCGAGCTCGCTATCCGTTTAGCTACTAAGCTTCACGCAGATATGTGTGTTAAGTTTGAAGTGACTTATCACGCCGTTTTCTCGCCAGATTGATAAGTGCGCGATGTGTTATTTGTTTCTTTTATTTCATGGGATGCATCAAAATTAAAATAATGTTATGTGTGATTTAGAGACTCTACTAATAGGGAAATAAACATAATATAAACTTAAGAGCAGAACACGTTTTAAAACTTTCAGTACCGCAACACTCATGAGCAATACTGTTGGCCAAAATCGAGACAAACGACTGATTTTGAAATCAATTTCGTAGTATAATTGTATTTTATTTTGAAGAATTTCCATATTTGGAAATATAGAATGAGTTTACTTACTTAACACAAATTTTGTGTTAAGTAATCTGAAATCAAAGAAACAGATAGTTAAATGTTACTTCGAAATGCTATATCACAGTTGCTAACATGTATGGAATACAAACACTTTAGTCATTTTTGTAAATATTTCTTAAAATAACAAATAATTGAAAAATTTTGCTATTTTTTAACGCTAAAAATTCTCTTTACAAATGTGGTTAGTTATTTTCCTACATATTGGTATGCTATATCGATATAGAACATTTCGAAGAATTAAAAATAAGTTTAAATTAATTTATACAAATGTAAATTTGAATTATTTTCATTGTTCATACTTTATAATTAAAAAAATTATTTAACTTCTGAATTTTTTTTTTTATCCTTTGTAATTTTATTTTAAAACTACAAAAGTGTAAGATGTAAGATTTTTGGGCCTTAAAATCTGTAGGCCCTGGGCAGTTGCCCCGTTAGCCCTGCCGGTAATATGGCACTGGTAATAAAATAAAACACATCTTTTAAGAAATTTCAGCAAATTTGAGGACGCTAGACAATTAATGTCCATTCTCTTTCACAGATAGCGCCATCACTGCGCACTTTGAAAGCTAAAATCAAGCTAGTATCACTTGTCAAGCTTAAATCAAGCTGTAATTAAGCTTGACAATTCAACTTGACTCCTGCAAGCTTGCTGCCAGCTTAAAATGAGTTGAACTGTCAAGCTTGAGTTAAGCTTATGTGTGCTGTCTGGGTAGGACCACTTTCCATGCACTAGTTCAGTGTCCACATTTGAAATAGGTGGCACAGTAGTGTTGTGCCAGTTTGTGCTTTAACCCTTTGAGGCGCAACAGTTTCCCAATCCTGAAAACGAAATGACTTGCGGGAAATGACGAGCTAAATGTAAAGGATTCTCGTGGAGCTATGTCACCCGCAACTATTTTTATAGAAATTAAATCTATTCTTCGTGACTGGAAACAGTCAAAACGTCAGAGTTTGGTGTTCCCAGAGCGGGAACACTGCACTTTAAAGGGTTAAAGAGAGGAGGGAAGACGAAACTTTACTCCTGAAAAAAAAAATTCTTCTAAGTATTTTTTCAATTGTCTTCAAATACAGTGAAACCTCCCTAAAGAGACCATCCACAGGACCATAGGAAATCGATCTTTCTTGAGAGGTGGTCTCTGAATAGAGGTAACCAGAAAAAATAAATTTTCATGCAATATGTATGTACTATTACTAAAGAGTACTATTGAAGGAATATATTATGTCTGCACTTTCAAAAATCATTTCTTTAATTGACGCGAATTTCACTGTCAACACAGTGCTGCCGGAATATCTCCGTTATTTGATGAATATCCGTTTCTTTTTTTCTCCTGACAGTTGAAGAAACTTCTTCAGATTCCACGAAATTTTTTTCCTCTTCAGATTTTCAGGTAGAGTTCACGGAAATGTAAAGTTTTCAGGGAGTACGGAAATTATTCGTTGAAAAATGAGGAATAAATTAGTGTATAAAGACGCACGCTCAAAAATTATTTCTTCAATTCACAAAGATATTTCTGACAGCAGTGCTTGCCGGAATATCTCCGTTATTTGACGGATATCCGATTCTCTTTTTCTCCTGTCAATTGAGGAAACTTCTTCAGATTCAACGAATTTTTTTCCTCTTCTTCAGATTTCGGGTACGCTTCCATAGAATACGGAAATTATTCGTTAAAAAAATGAGGGATAAATTAGTATATAAAGACGACTTTTCCTGAGAGTGATTGCAGCTTCAAAGAAATATAGTTTTTCCCACCAGCTAGACAATGTTGACAATCTTTTATAAAGAAAAGTAGAAAAGCATCAAATTTAATATAAAACTGGACTCTGAACAATCTCTGAGGACAGTGCCTACTTCGAAACCAGGTCACGAAGGAATAAAAAAATTACGGTGACCTAACACTAACAGTTCGGAGTTTTCCGTGATTTCCTCCGAAACTTAGTGTAAATACGGGTCCCTTTGAAAGGTACGAGGACCCCTTAGAAAGACCCCCACGGAGGGCACCCCGGTGCTAGCCCTCGGCCTAGAACCCACGAGTAGCTAATTGGCCGTAATCCCACAAATAAAAAACAAACTGAACAGCTTGTGAAAAAAAAATCCAGTTGCAGGAAAGGGTTACTTTCAGAGAAAGGGGAATTTCAAGATATTCTCGCGTTGGCGCAATCCTATCAATTAAAAGTATAAAAATGGATCATTGGGGAAAGAGAGGGTAAATAGTGGACCTTAATTGGAGGGAAAATTAACATTGAGCCTATAGCCAGAAACTACGGACCAGAAACAAACGGTCGTTATGAAAGTCAGTGTCTTAATAGAGGCAGTTTTCAGAGAGGTTTCACAGTTGTATAAAATTATTATTTTTTTTTTTTTCAAAAAAGGTATGTTATGTTTTATAATGCGAAAAACTTTCAAGAAAGAAGGTGGGCCCGAGAACTTCTGGCCCTTGATTAAGGGTGTATGTCGGGGGGAAAAAAAAAAAAAAAAAAAAAACCTCTGTTTTTAGTCTTGGTACACAAATTGAAATAAACTATAATAGCACCATGGTCTCCAAAAAATACCAGATGGTTCTTCATAAGCTGCTTTACACACTACAATAAGCAAAAAAGCTGTGGCTTTTGTGAAATTTTCAGAAAAAATTCTTAAACATGGATCTGATCTGCAAGATTTTTTTTTCCGATTTTTAAGAATTTTTTTCTAAAAGTTTTGAAACTGATACAGATTGATCGTTTATTTCAGTATGTAGTAATGCTTGTAAAGAAACAGTTTCAAAAGTTTGAAGTGCCTGGCATAATTAGTTTGTTTGTACTTAGATACCAAAATCACATGATTTTTTTCGAACAACACCGTTAAGAACCGTCATGGTTGACGCAACCGTACACGACTTTCAGAATTTCGTTATGTTCCGCAATCACAAAGCTTGAATACGTAAAATACTAATTTCGGCTTTTAAAGTTATTCCGAAAAGTTAACATATTTCTAAAACATGTTTTTGTCACGCAGTTACACATCTTGAACATGAAAGTAATAGAAAGTACGTGTACCAAAGTAATCACGATTTCGAGCGTTTATTTGCAGCAGGTGTGTCAACAACAACAACTAAAAATATGGAATAGTCTTACATAACGTTATTTTAATACTGCGTTTCACAGCTTTCTTTGGCGTCACGATCCCAAAGTAAATTGGTCGTGTATCCATTTTAAGAATAATGTCGTTTTACACCTGGCGTTCTGTGTGAAGACATTTATTAAATGTGCCGTAAATGAAACACCTTAAATGAAAATTGCTTTTTAATAATTTATTGGCTTTTCCTTTTTTATGAACGTAATATTTTGTTACTTTAATTCTTGCGTGATTTAATGAAGATAGAAAAAAGGGTGGGGCAATGAAAACAGGTTTTAAAAACATCAGTACCTTCCCCGACGTGTAGTTTGAAGTTTCAGAATTTCTAAAATATATCTTCAAAAGTAGCTCAAAATCTTATGTTTAATGAGCTAATTATTATTATGCTTGATTAAATGTATAAATTTGAATGCATAAATTTCACAATATAACATTTTACGTGGCACAATAAATGACCAATTTAAGATCATTTATGTAGCATGGTGAATCAAAATTTAAATTTTATGAAAAGACGCATAGGCAAATTGTACATTGCCCAGACAGCACAGCAAACTTGCAGAAAGCTTGATTTATCAAGTCAATAAACTTGAATTAAGCTTGAAAATTTCAAGCGTGTAAGCTTAATGCAAGCTTGAATCAAGTATTCAAGTTTACACTTGCCCAACTTGCATTAAGCTTGACATAGCAAGTTTAATTCAAACTTAAAAAAATTTCCTAAATACACGGGGTGCCGGTCAGCGAACTCGCCCCATATATTTTATTTTTTCACGTATTTTCCCCTCTACGCTGAAACCTCAAGTTATTTTAATATGTTTCCGTCTAGCGTCCGCGACTGGGATCGATCTCGGGACCTAAAGTGTGGGAAGCCAGCGTCCTAACCACCATGCCAATCTCACTCGTGGTAACATGACTAAAATTTGAAGTGACTGTTGCGGTTCTCACGCTGTTTTTTGGCGAGATTGATCAGTATTGGCCGATGCCGATCTGTTTCTTTTATTTTTCCATCGGATGAATCAAAATTAAAATAATGTTATGTGTGATTTATAGACTCTACTAATAGGGAAATAAGCATAATATAAACTTAAAAGCAGCGCGCGTTTTAAAACTTTCAATATCGCGACACTCATGTTGGGCAATACTGGCCAACGACTGATTTTAAAATCAATTTCGTAGTACATTTGTATTTTATTTTGAAGAATTTCAATATTTAGAAATATAGAATCCTTTCTTTTAAAATTCTATGGTCAAGTACATTTATGACTGATGATAAATTATGTGGATGTGGCTTTCCAAATCAAGCAGTAATCAAGTTGTATTCAAGCTTGCCAGCTCAAATGACTTAAATTCGGCGGGAAAATATTTGCTGACTCATTTTTTTGTAATCACCAAGCTTGCTGCAAGCTTAAAATTAATGGAACTGTCAAGCTTTTATTAATACGTCAAATTCAAAGAAATGTCAAGCTTGATTTAAGCTTATGTGCTGTCTAGGTGGAGCGAAGGAAGGAAAAAGGGGGAAAAAAAAAAACGTGGAGTTTTTTGTGGACAGAATACAGTTCTTTGTCTTTCCTTCCCTTCTTTATAAAAAATGTAATTCACATGCAGTGTAGTAAAAAATTTTACGTTGTGTAAGGAAAACTATTGTACCTCCAGAAAATAGTTTATTGCTTCTGCCTTAAACCTGTAAATAATTCTTCATATCTTTATGTGAGATATTCCAAAAAAATATCTTTTATGTTTAAGGAAATTATTTTTGATAGTACGAAATTCTGTTTTGTGAAAAACAAAACATTTGATTTTGCACGAAAATGCATTAGAATACGATTCTGTAAGGAAACATTTATCTAAACCATTCGGTTAATGATAATGATTTTATTCAGTTCACAGTTAAAAAAATAAATAAAATCTCCCCTAAGCATCATCCTATTCTAATTTCGACAACACCGTAATAATGCCATTCTCCGTCTCCAGTCTTTAGTATAAATGTCCCTGTCTTTTCTGTCTGAATAGCTTCGTCACAATGATTTCCTGCATCACAAGTGGTCGTTTTCTGCCACTAACCCTACCCTAACGTTCTCGGCATTGTACGTGAAAATTGCCCGTATCCTTTTTCGACGAGTTTTTTCGTGTTGTTTTTTTCCCTATTCAAACAGACCGGAGATGGGATGGATTAACTTAAATTTCGCCCCTGCAAGCAGAATTTATGAGCCATTGTCGAAATTTCGTGTTTTATGGCAGTTTTCTATGGGGATTGCAATTGAAGGCTTGAAGCGATTAAAAGAGAAAAATAATCATTAAAAAGCGAAATTGTTGCAGATGAATTTTAATTACTTGTGGACCTCAAACAAGTACCTTGTCTGAAAATTTTGCGAAAAAAATCTTTCTTCGGAATAAGAGAGACAGGGAAAAAAAACTAAATTCTATACAAGATGCCTCAAAAGCACTGGCCTAGGCTTTTATCGTACTATATGGTTACGCTAATCCCCGACTCACTCCGTAACAAATATTCCGGGCAACCACTTCAATATAAATATTTTACCGCCATTACTCCAAGAAGATTAAAAAGTTCAAAAAGATTAAAAAGCAGAAAAAGCGTAATAACATCTTCGTTTATACGATTCGCTTCAAATTTTTTATTACTATGTATAAAAATATAAAACAAACAATCTGCACTACTTTAAAAATCTGAAAATCCACCGGTTCCTTCATTTTTAAGCGATTTTTTTGCTATTTTCAGCTCCCTTTTATTTCCGAGAGTAAAAAATTCGAATCATTTGCGTGACAAAATGAGCTGTTGCAATCGATCCGACGTCATATTCATCAGGCTTTGAAAGGAAAGTGCGATTCCAATTCCTTTAAAATAGTTTTTCCAGATTACATAGTTTAAATTTATCCCCCACAAATAAATCGTCTGCATGAATATAAGAATGGCTGTGTAAACAAAGCGAAATCTTTCGAATGCGGAAAGTTTCCGCGCGTTTCCAGAAGAGCATGAAATTCGATTTGGGTGTACAATAAAAATTGAATGTGAACTTATTTATTTTAGGTGGACGAAGATGAACTATATTGAGTGTAGACATATTTTCGCCAAATGTTTTTCCTAGCGTACGTTGTAATTGAATAAAAAAAAAAAGGAAAAGAAACAGAATTTTATGGTATTGATTTAAATTTTTTTATACGGCCTTGGGGAAAAAAAAAACATATGTGCCGCATGCATTAATGTGGCTTGTGTACAAAGTTTGTGGCTTTCATCATAAAAATGCTCAGAGATTTTTTTTAACAGAGTTAGCAGATAATAGCAGAAGATTTCTGTATTTATGCAATCATTGTTTTCTGTCTTAATTTGTATACGACCTTTGAAGCACGAATATTTGACGTGATTCTTTCCCTTCCAGAGCCATTAAAAAGTGGTTTGAGTCAGCATTTTTTTTTTTTTTTTTTTTTATCTTCGACACTTTTTCAGGTAAAATGTCAAGTTTTGCATATTACCTTACAAATGCATGGGGCACATTTTGCTAATAGGGATTTTTAGTGTACAGTGGGAGGGGGAGGGCGAATAAAATTTTAAATTTTGTATTTATTTAGTTTTAATATCCTAAAAAATTTAATCTATCCCATAAAAACCTTTTTTTTAACGTAATTTATTGTATATGTCTGTGACCAATATTTAAAGAATAAATGACTTGGTCAGTGTGGCGCACCCTGTATATATTGTGGCTTCGCGGGAAGAGTGCATTGCATTATTTAGCGTTATTCTCTACGTCGGCTTTTGGTCAAGCGGTCGAATTTTGCAGTATTACATGCAGTGGCGACTCGTGGGTTATTTAAATGGCGGTTCACAAAATTAATTTCGAAAATTAAATAGGCAGATACGACGCACCTTCCAAGTTAAACTATATTTGCATTTCCAGCAGTTAAAAGGAAAACAATGCACGCAACTGAAAGAAAACAAGTTATCTTTGATCCTACATTTCGTCGACAAGATAAGTTTTAGCAAAAATATTGTCTTGATTTTTTCTTTCTTTCAAAGGATGACATTGAAAAATGTCGTTGCTGTAGCTCCGAAACACTTATTGGACTCCCATCTTAATTATTGACACTAGTTCGTAAAAAATACTGTAGTGAAAATCTTAAAAATTAAGAAAATAATAAGAATATGAAAAAAAAAAATGGATTCACTAACCGAACACAACAAGCCAAGAGAGAATCCAGAGGAGATAACGGCAAAAAAATCTGCTGGGAGCACAATAAAATTGTGCGAGCGAAAGCGCCTACTTCCCCCGCAACTCTCTCTCACTCTCCCGGCGTCTTTCCTCAGAGACCGGTTGAAAGGGCCACTCTTGTCGTTCGCACGTGCGAGCGACGAAACTATACCTACGATACAGTGCGTTAGCTATAATAAACGCGTTTAATAATAGTGGGGGGTGGGGAAGAGTAAAACTCACGTTTTAAATTCACAAAAATCTAGAAGTGTACTTGATATATTTTTAAAAATTTAATTTGTTAATGTGTTTATTCTTTAGTTTTTCCTCTGGGGGTTCACGTGCTCATGTGCTCAAATGGAGGAGCCGCCACTGAGTACATGGTCAAGCAAGCGGCTTGCCTACCGGAAAATGAGATGTTTTTATTTTCAATAGTCCGTACACTCTCAAAAATGCTGTAAAATAGATCGAAAAAATCGTGATAATTTTGGACATGAAGGATAATAACGGCCAGAGACTTGACCAGTTTTAGGTCGTCTCTTTAGAAGCTACAAAATTCGCTTGGAACGAACGATAAACCTGCAGGTAAAATTCTTAAAAATGGGATAGTTCAGAAAATGTCACACTCTGAAAAACTACACATTGATGCTATGTAATATCATGTTAGCGGTATTTTTTTTTTTCTTCTTGAAAATTTCATAACTTGCAAACGTTTTTCATTAAATACAGTAGGGCGAATTTTTTCGAGACCTTGACTCAGTTTGTTTATTTCGGTTCACCGAAAGGTCGTGATGTAGGTTGTGCTTTTTTTTTTTTTTTTTAAACTGCTAAAGTCAGTGTACTTTAAGTGGTCCTGTTGTATTGATTTGTCTGAAAAATTACTTGAATAGTATGAATTAATGATTAATTAAGTCATTTGCTGGCAAGAAACTTGAGCAGTCAAGTCAGCTGCCACGTGTGACATAGCGATTGGGACTTGCCTAGTGTGATACATATGGTGAAGCATTTTGACTAATGTTAAACGGTAGCTTAGTGTGTTTTACGAATAGAATCACATACTCGAGCCGTAAATAGTGTTATTATCCTATATATATATATGTGTGTGTGTGTGTGTGTGTGTATATATATATATATATATATATATATTTCACGTAATGCAAGAAAAGAAAAATGTGTTATGTTTGTTTTACTTAATGAGGGGCTTATAAAGTGTGTACCTTAGATCATGCTTTCATGCCTGGTGTATCACAAACAAACATTTTTTGATTCAGAAGAAATGACTTTGGTCTTGAATAGTTCATCCTGCCTTAATGAAGAATAGAACGTCTGTGTAAATAACCATGTTATGATATCCGTACCCGTGGGAAGTTAGGCCATTTTACGTGTGATTTTGAACGTACCACTTCCTGAAATACATCCCGGCTGCCACATTAGACTTCTGAAATGCTTTTTATGAGCTTGCCTCGACTCCCCATTTTCTTGGGAAAGTTCTTTTTTCAGAGCATTTATTTGTGGAGCGAGAACTAGGTGGAAGAAGGAATAAAAAAGAAAAATTAGTTCGAGTTGAGGGTTTTTTATTTTTCTCTTTTACTGAAGTATGATTTTGTGTGTGTGTGCTTGCTGTAATGTTCACCGTAAATAATGCAATCAATGTAACGTAAATTTTCGCTCGTTTCTCTTTTTAGCAACAAAGCCGCATGGAAATTCAGAAATGTAATTCTCAGTCTCAGACATAGCAAACGAAAATCCGGTTTACTTGTTTCGTACACGATGAATTAAAAGCCTATTATTTGCTTTGTTTACTTACCCATGTGCTTACTGTTTTCATTTTATTTGATACCAGCCGCCTCCGGCGACCAGTTGGTTCGCCATCTTAATAAATCTTGTTCGGAGAGAATCCTGTTCCTCCCGGCTTCCCTGGCACTGAAATCTCCCAAATTCTGAATGGAATTTAAAATTAAGATAGTTACAAACAGGAACGGCCCTACGGCAAGTGTCGCCCCCTGCTAATATAAAAAAGATCCCCCTTTTATGCTCTGCTTAGTTTTTGTGTTCGAAATGACGCCCCTTCGAAGCCGGCGCCCAGATGCGATGCTTACTGTGTCGGGTCGCCACTGGTTACAAAAATAAGATGGTTAAATGATAAAAACCTACAAAAAGGAACAAATTATTTTCGTCCTATATAATTCTGAAGAGCTTCTGGATATATTGGCCTTTATCAAAAAACGGAAAGGAAAAAAAAAAAAAAAATTAAGAAAATCTGAAACACTTTAAGACTTTAAATACGCACAAAAGTGCTATATATTAAAAGCGTATTATAATCCATGGGTCATCCCTATTTTCGTTCCTTCTTTCATTAAGTTGGAAAGTATATATATCATTATTCATGAGTGTGATTAAACAAAATTAAAATTGGTATTTCTAACAACCTTTTTCTAAATGTAATACATTAGAAAAACCTCGGTTGTTCGAGCCTCGTCAGGGGGAGACACCCCCCCCCCTGAACCCCCTAATTTTTTAGTTTCATTATTGCCATATTAAAACGATATTAATTGACTATGTCATTTTATGTGGCATCTTTCGAGTATTTCGCCTGGTAACCCTATGTTGAAATTTTTATTATCGTAACCTATTTATAGAAAAATACAGGTAATGCCTATTCTACAGCTTACGAAATATTGTAACAATAGATTAAAGCTATTGTGAACTAATAGTATTTAAATATATGTAAAATTATGTGGCATACTTTTATGTCGCATTTTTGGGACACATTTTTCATACAATTTTCAATATTGGGGTGAGAGATAAAATGACATAGTCATTAATAGATGGAGAAAAGCTGCACAGAAAAATGCACAATTCCAACTGAATGAAAATTTCTAAAACTTATTCTCAGGTGTATTCACTAGACGATAAATTACTATAAATTGCGCCAAGCGTTAGAATCATCTCCTCAAAATCGCACATCAGCCGTACAAAATTTCTAAATAATATTTTTCTTTTGAGTATAAAACATTTCATTCCTACTCTGATTTCGCATGCACACGATATTTTAATTTAAAAACAACCTTATAAATAATCTAGACAAAAAAAAAAAAAAAAAAAAAATCGTTATTCTTTTATTTTTACTTCAAGAGTCTGAATCATTTAATAAACTTGCCGAATGTGGCAACCTAGATAAGCTTAATCGTCGCTTTTTCTATACTGTGGGATTACAATTACGAAATGGCGCCGGAATGCAAAAATTAGCCTTTTGCGATAGGTTTTTTATCGATACCCTAAAGTAATTCGAATTTTGAAAAAATCGCTTCGAGGTGTGTCGGGACCTGTCATGGAGAATTTCCGTACAAAATTTAGTAGGTCTACGATCACCTATCTGCGAGTTACGCGGAATATAGACAAACAAACTAACTAACAGTTTACACATTGTTTTATTAATATAAATAGATTAACTTTTTAGCTTAAAATTTTTTATCATATTTCATCAATTTTGTATACAGGGAGTCCCCAAAATACTGACTTATGTTTTTATTCATTAAATATTAGTCATAGACATATAAATTACAAAGTTACATAAAAAAGGGTAAAGAATGTTATGGTATCGATTAAAATTTTTCAAAGGTTAAATCGAAATAAGTAAAAATTAAAATTTTTTCATGGCCCCGTACAAAACTTTTTGGTAAAATATGCCCCACACATTAATCAGGTGATGGACAAAATTTTAGCCTTTCATCATACAAAGGCTCAGAGATATGAAATTCTCGAAGAGAAAAAATTTCGGAGACTCGTGCTTCAGAGGCTGTACACAAATTACTAAAGAAATGCATACATACATACTTTTCCTATTGTTGGTATCGTATAGACCCTTACCAACTTAGTTTAATACATGCCTTTTTATGATGAAAGACTGAAATCTTGTCAGTCACATTTTTTACCATTTTACTAATTGAAAATATGTTTGCACGAGGGTCATTAAAAAATTTAAAATTTTTATTTATTAAATTACCAGAAAATTGTAATCGATGCCATACCATTCTGTATTTTTTAATTTTTTTTTTTTACGTTACCTTCTAATTTATTCTATATGATAAATATTTAAAAAATAAAATCCTATGTCAGTGTTTTTGGACACCCCGTATAATCGCAATACAGCAAAACTTGTCTCAAATGGATTCGATTACTAAACGAAAACATTTATTAAACTAAAATACTTTCTCGTCTGGATTTACTGTATTCAACCTGTAAATGTAATATCAGGATTACTTGGTGAAAGTTGAACTTTCGGGAGCTAAAAACATTTTGCCGCATTCTAAAACGCTAACAATTCTGCAGCAAGCACTTGTAAGGGGCGAAATGCGTTTCTTGTTTAGATAGAAAAAGCAATGCCGAGTGGTTTTTGAAGATTAGAGAATCTGTGTTCCTTTTGTAATTTCGTCGAACTAATCGAACCCAAACGACCATGTAGCTAGCATGAACCTTGCAGAAAATGAACAGGTAGCCTACAAATCAGGGCCATAGGAGCAATTAATTTACTCCATTTAGTTCCCCACTTGTTCTGACCCTTGGTGCTTTGAAAGGGCGTAATTCTACTGAAAGAAAGTCTATTGTAGCTCTTTTTCTCCTTTTTTCTTTTTCTAAGTCATTTCTTTTCGTGTTTTTACAGACCTTTGTTCTAGAACCCTGCTACTGGTTCTGGATTAATTCTTTTCCTTGTCAAGTATGCTGTGTTCTCAGTATTTATTACGCTTGAACTTTGAACTGGCTCTACAGTAGAAATTATTTGCTTTTACTTCATTGTCTTTCATGTTTAGCTGAATGAAAAAAAAAAAAAAAAAAGTAATTAAACGTCATTGACGAAGTTTTCTGTTCGGAATGAAACAACACGTGGAGAGTGCAGCTCTAGGAATATGTGCAGGTTGATAGATACGCTAAACCAGACTGCACCTTATTCTTAATCAATTGCAGATGAGATAGGTCTGTAATTCATGATAGTGTTCGGGCTCGTGAAAAATTTCTCCTTTATTGAGCTCATTCGTTGTAAACAGATTATAGAAATAATTAAAAAGTGCATTAAGCGTTTGCTCCTATATTTGATTTTAATTTGTACAAACAGCAAAATTTATGATATGCTGTCAATGAAATAATTGACTTTTATTTATCTAATAGCTGAAATTTCGGCCTCGGACTCCAACTTAAATAACATCGCTCGGGCTCGAATTAAAAGTCCTAGAGCTCGGGCTTTAAAAATAAATTCCCGAACTCGTCTCCATAATCAATCCTTTGACTCGCAGTTTCGTATCATCATTTTATATGCCTAGGTTAGTTTTTAATGTGCAGTATCATGGGCACTAGAGCCCGATCAAAGCAATGGTAGGCCCCAGGCAACTGCGAAAATTGGGTCGCACGCGAAACCCCCTCCCCATTCCTTAGACACAATTAAGATGGGTTTATTCTGAAAAGTTTAAAATATCTCCTATACCCCTCCAAACTCAAAACTTTATTTTAAGTATTCTGGAATAAATGAATATACCAGCTGATTCAAAATAGATATTAAAGCGATTATCTTTTAGCTATAAGTGATCGAAACATACTTTCAATTAGAAAATTTCGTCAAATAAAGAGTAGCTTTCCGTTATAGCAATTATTTTACTAGGGGCTGTATACATAACGTGACCATTTATTTTTTCCTTCAAAACGGGACATCTACTTTTTTGGCAATAGTGTATTTATTTTCTTCCTCAAGACGGGACATGTACTGTTTTTAAGATGATAGTGTGGGGAAACTGAATTTACAGGTCTGGGTATCTTTTAGTTGTTAAGAAAACGCGCAAAAAAACTTTGCTAAAACACACTTATACTATAAAAAAAATAGAGCAAGTTTCGGGAGGTACAAGGGGTACGCCCTCCTTCGAATTCAAAAACTAAACACCATCCGACACAAGGCAGGAAAGTAGGAAAGCGAGAAATGTAAACAAAAGCACACATTAAAAAGGAAATTGTCATTCGGAAGGAAAAAATTCTTAGAAAAGCAGAGTGAAAAGGGAAAATAAAGTGGAGATCGGGGTGGGAGGGGGAGGGTGGAATAAGCAAAATATGAACATGACTTAAAAAAAAAATTAAATTGAAATAGTTGACAAAAAAATAACATTAAAAGAACAAATACAAAAACAATACATCCCCCGGCGTTTTCTTGGCGTCTTCAGAGGGGAGGGAGGGAGGTCAGGCTTTTTTTTTTTTTTTTTTTTTTGAGACACTGCCGTTGGATGATTTTTGATTTTTAGCGGTCTTTATTGAAATCGTTATCGCGGGTTGCTCTCTTTCTAAAAACGGGACATTGCAGGGGATATTTTCTAAAAACGGGACATTACGGTGTCCCGAAGCTGTGCTTGGGGACAACGGGACAAGCTACCTAAAAACGGGACTGTCCCGTTCAAAACGGGACGTATGGTCACCTTATGTATACATATTAAAATACGAAATTTAATTTTTATACAGTCCCTCATTTCCTATAATTAAAATTCGGGGAAATGTTGCTCTGCCTCTTTAAAAAAAAAAAAAAAAAAAATCGCCATACGTCTGAGTGGAACAGTTAACGAGATATCGCAAGTTAAAAATGTTAGCATTTGTCGCCAAATGATGAGGGGGATGTCTCAGAAATGAGAAAAATAAAATTACTTTTCATCTGATATTAATTTATGTTTGGTCATTTGACAATTTGATCCTGGAAATCCTACTTCAGCCAGGGCGCGAATTGAACATTTTCTCCAGGGGGGGGGGGGGACATTTGAAAGAAAACATTCTCCAGGAGGGACATTTGAGAAGAAGAAAAAAAGGGGGAGGGAAGGTGTAAATGCTCCACTCACTTAATATATTAAGTATTACATGACAAATGCAGCCGTAAACAAGTCTGGGAAGTGACTTAAATTCAAACAAAAGTCGACCCCAATTTTCTGTGCAAATAGTATATTCCTGCCTATGTCGATTCGGCTCGTGGCAGAGCAGCGCTTGTTCGTTCATTTTGCAGCCTTCCTTTGAAACCTGACCCCAGTTATAGAATGAGAAGTGGCATCAGGCATGTGTACATCTATTTCAAGGGCTCCTTTGTGTAGTAAACAGAAGAAGAATTTCTATTCTCTATACTTAAATCGTTAGTTACTGGTTAACTTGTACGGACAGAGACTAATTTTAGCATTTCTCCAGTAGGGGATAAATAGTATCCCTGGCAGAGATCCATTAATATTTCTCTAGCCAGGGATATTACATTCTTCAGCCGGGGACAATCCCCAGCATCTCCCCCGTCAATTCGCACACTGACTTTAGCTAGAATTTTTCTATAATGCGTGTTTGGCAGTTTCAAGTGAAAGTTAACCCACAATATTTACTCTGTCATTCCCTATTATACAGAAATTATTTCTCTGGAAGTGTGACATAATGAGTGGATGACCCCTAAAGTATCGATAATTTAATAATGCTATACCTATCCGTTCAGGTAAAATCTGAACCTCTTAAATTCACGAGTTTGCATGCATTCTATTGTCATTTTCCAACAAAGGAATCGTTATTTAACTTTTATCAACTCCTAGTTGGCCCACCAAAGTAGAGATTTTTTTCGCCTGAGAACGGACACCAACACGGCAGGCAAAGTAGTCTGAGTCGTCATTTTTAACATAATATCTCGCTAACTATTTCACTTAGAAACGTGGGATTTTTCAAATTAATTTTCTAAAGCACAGAGCAACATTTTTCTAAATGTAAGTGTCAGGAAAGGAGAGACCGTATAAAAAATTTTCATATTTTGATATGTATACATCCCCTTGTAAAAAAAAGGGGGGGCAATATCTGAAATGTACTCTTTTATTTGACAAACATTTCTGATTTAAAGTATGTTTCGATCACTTACGGTTTAAAAGATAAAGGCTTTAACATATAATTTGAATCACCCGGTATATCATGACAATGAAACTAACACTGTCAGTGAAACGTCACCTAGAAATACTGTAGCAACCAGACTGACTTTTTTTAGGAAAAGGGAAGATGTCGATAACAGCCATGTGAAATATCTGTTTTTGCCAACTTATTTATTTTTTTATCAACTATATAACCGACTTCTTACTTTTGCCAACTGGGTTTGCGTAATTTTGCAAGGTGTACCAGATATAGAAAGCAAATTTTGGTTTCTGTTAAAAATTGTTTGCCAACTAGGTATCTAATTTTGCCAGGTTTAATAGAATTTTGCGATCCCCCCTCCCCCCTTTAGCAAGGGCCCTAGTGTCAGCTATAAAGCACTTGAATGTAAAAAATGTTATTGATTTTAAAATTAGTTTATACAAGTGTAAATTTGAAAGAAACTGAACCCACAAATTGAACCCACAAATCATACGAAAAAGTATGGAAAATTCGATAAATTATCGGTTTTTTTTTTTTTTTTTTTTTTTTTTTTAAGATTCCCCCCCCCCCCAAAGTTTTTTTTAATTAGTTAAATCTCTTATCTGCAATTGTATGTTTAAGAAAATAAAATAAAAAATAATTCAAAATTCCTTAAAATTTGGAAAAGCCTTAGCGTTTCGAAGATAACAAAAATTTGAAAAACTCAGACTGAGATAGAAACGTTTTGATAAATTTCATTTGTAAATTTTTGAATATCTTGAAACATATTTTTTGTAAAATAACAACAGTGTCAAAATTACTCTTAGCATATGTTTTAAGAGATCTCCAGAATTTTTTTTTTTTTTCCTCTTGAAATTATAAAGTAAATTCTAAGTAATTTGCTTAAAGTTGTGTTGATGTTTTAGTTTTTATTAACACTAATTTCGTTAGTTTTATTTATTTATTTTATCACCATAGTATTATTTCAAAATAAAATTTGATTGTATTAAAAAAAAGAAACGAAACTCTCATTTATTAAGTTGGAAAATCATTGCATATCTGTCTGTACAGGGACGTTTCTTTAGCATTGCAACTTATTTTTCAATAACATTAAAAATGTTTATAGAATTGTTTTGGTGATGTGCAGGGATAGTGACAAACACCCAAGGTCCAACACAGATGTTCTTTCTTTCCTTTGTTCTTAAATAGGCTATTAATTCTTTTTTCGCAAATCTTTCTTTGCTTTGTGTTTTCATTTTAACCTTCTTTTTATATATGTTGTGTTTTCCGTTATTACCATGGTTTATACCAAGTATGGGCAACCTTTGGAAAGCTGCGGGCCAAATTTAGGAAGCTAGCGAAGCCGTGGGCCGAACTTAGCATGTTAGCGAAGTCACGGGCCGTACAATTGGGATTTTAGTTGGAATGGCTTATATGGGTTTTATACGGAGTTTTGGCATATTCCGCGGCTCGGAGGTTGCCCTTGTATGGTTTATGCTATACCAGGGCTCAGGGTGCGAACTGAACATTTTCTCCAGCGGGGGGACATTTGAAAGAAAACATTCTCCAGGGGGAGACACTTGAAAAGGAAAAGGAGAGAAGATGCAAATGCTCCTCTCACATGATATTTCTTGACAAATGCAGTCGTCGACACGTGTGGGAACTGACTTATATTCAAACAAAAGTCATAGATTGTTTGTTCTATGGAATCACAGATACACAAGCTACATACAGTGTACCTGTATTGGAAGCCACCCTTGAGGGTTTTTAGCTTAGAAAAGAGACGAAATTTTAAGGCAGTCGCCTTAGAGTATATAGTAACAAACGATAACATACAACCTTCATTTTGACTTCTTGACTTCAATCCTAAATCTTCACTCACCAGTTTAACATTTCTTCAGCAGGGGATAAATAGTATCCTGGAGGGATCAATTAATATTTCTGTAGCCAGGGATATTCCATTCTTCAGCCGGGGACGATCCCCGGCGTCCCCCCCGTCAATTCGCACCCTGCCAGGGCTTAATACACATGAGAGCTCAGCTCTTGTATTTCTCTTTTCATAGTAAAATTTCAATACTCTTCATGACTATTTCTGTTAATAATAACTTTAATTACATCGGACAGAATTACTGTGTTTATAAAAAATTTAGCATATTTTACAGTTAATTAGATAATTAATGTTCTAATTTACAACCTAGTAAATAAGGGAGTTCCTGTTTTTTTTTTTTTTTGTTTGTTTGTTTTTTTTTAATTAGAAACTAAGCCTTGGTTTGTACTAGCACCACACACCCACAGTTGGTCTGTCACTGTTGCTGAGTTATCATTAAATTTCGAATTTGTCTTAAGTTTTTGTTTTTACCAGAGCTTTGGTAAAAGTGAAATTGAATTCCAAGGTTCACTTGTTGCTTATCAATTTTCCAGAAACAGTTTCCGGTTGAATTAATTATTATCTTCCCCCCATATGCTCTGACCGGTGTTTGTCGAAGGTGTTGAACATCTTGAGTTTTTAATTCGAAAATTACCAGCTTAAAAATGTCAAAATCATTTTGAAGTCAGGAAATTTGCACTTGTACTTAAGAAAAGAACAACACGTCCATGCTTTCATTTACAAGCAGCTTAAACGTAATTACTCTTCAAAACTGCTTCCTTGTTCTTTAAAACCCTCTTAACGTTCTGGTTACGTGTGTTTTAATTAACCTGCAACCGTTAAAGAAGAAAATGTTCGGCATTTCAATTAAAATTAAATAATTCCTGTGGGCGCGCGTTTACCTGGTATGGGAGCTCACAGAGAGGCGTGTAGGAGTGGGCCGCTTTTAATCTCGAGGTCAATATTCCCGCCGACTCGTTCGTTGTTGCGGCTGCGGCAGCTTCCATTTCTCCCTCAGTCGGCCGGTTGCCATCGCAACGAGCGGACGCGTGTGATTGTGTTCTCTGTTTTTATTGTGCAGCTCGCTTTCGGAGCGGCAAGTTTGTGTTGTGGATATGAAGAAAAAGAAGGGAGAGGATTACGATGGATATCGAGTTAAACAGGTAGATTAACTGTTTATTTATTTTCCGAAAGATGTACGGTTTCCATTAAAAAAAATAATAACTTGAAAATTTGTATGCGTTTTGGAATTGTGGTCATTTTTCCACAGGTTTTGAGATATAGCTATTTTCAGTATTGACAGACTATTTATGAACGATTTTAATATGCGAATTGAAACTCTATAGTTTCGTTTGAAGTGCAAAATTAAAGCCCTTCAGGTCAGGACAAAAATTAGGTCCGTTTTGCGGCCTCTTCACAAAATTGCAATCGATTAAGACGGGCCCTTCACAAAAGTAGAATCGATTAAAGCGGCCCCTTCACAAAAATACAGTCGATTAAAACGACTTTTCATTGACATTTTACCCTACATTTTAATCTGTTTTAGCAATTATTTAACAAAAAAAAAAGTTATTTTTATTAAAAATGAGTATGAAGATTCACAAAAATCATCGCTGAAATTCACGAAATTAAGTATCGAAATTTACAAAAATGGAAGCCTAGTAAAAAATTCCTGGCTCGACCCCTGCAGTTAAAAAGGAACCACTCGTAGCCTGTGCTGTATCGTAAACGTATGAGCAGCTATTAATCTCCCTTCAAATATCAAAACAAATGTGAAATTTTTCTTCCTTGGTTTCAGCGTTTGTTTCAGTTTATGTTCTTTATATTGATACCTAGCTTGCTTTTTTTAAAAACTTTCCATATAAAATAAGTCGTGATAAATAAGCGGAATTTCTGCACGATATAAAGCTTATGCTTACTAAAATAATTAAAATTTTGTAAAATAACACACATAAAAGGTGCTTATCAGACCTTACCTTACGTGTGTTTTATTTTACGAAGTTTTAATTATTTTATCTTTTAAACACATTTCTTTTGAGTGCTTTTTGTTAAAAATATTAATATTTGCATGATGCGATAAATTAAACTTTATGTGCTACAGAAACTTGATATATGTATGTCTTCACTAAATGTTCATGATCGCTAAATAAATTAATAAAAACATGTATATAAAAAATAGATTTGATTTTGACCTTGACAGTTCTCTCGTTTTAATTTACGAACGATTTCATTAATGATTTGCTTTGGAGATTCTCACTTTCTACCATGCTCTTTTAAATATAGTATATCAAAATTTGCGTGCTTAATTTATCTGGGTTAAAGTCGTTTAGCAAAATCGATCTTGAGGTAGAGTGGGGCTTAGCTGTTGAAAAATTCATAGTTTTGGCAGCTGCATCGCGTTAAGAGTGCGGATAAAGGCGTTTCTTTATCATTTATTAATTCTTAGTTTAGGTTATTATGTTATATTTTTGGAATGTGCTTCATTATATTTTCATGATACATCCCTCATGCATTGTGCGCGTGTCCTGTCTATTCATCGGGCACAATCAGGAATCTAGAGATATATTCATGAAAACTTGGAGAAATATGAAACCCATTTCGAAATCTTTTGAAAAGTTTGTATCGCGATATTCAGCCAGGGGCGTGGCCAAGAAATCTTTTGGATTGAGAGTGTTAAATATCCATAATCGAAGTATAAATAGACGAATTTTTGCTAAATGTAACCGCACTTCCTTAATTAACGCGTGAATTAAATTTTGGGGGAAGGTATATATACCCGATGTCAATTCTCTGGCATAACCCACATTTTTTTTACTGAAATCGGAAAAGAACGATAATCCAGCCTTTCTGCATGACATGATACATTTTCCCAACGTTTACATCATGCTTTTTTTTTTTCTGGTTACGTGCCTCTGTAATTTTTTTTTCGATTTCTGGTGCTAATATTACTTTTTCCTGCGCTTTTTTTTCTTACTGTAGACTATATCGCAAAAAATCTGTAGAAAACATTATTAATACCTGGAAAAACTAATTTTTGTGGCCTATAAAAATCATTAATATTCAAAATAAGCAGTTTCGTGATTCAGCTGACGTTATCACTAAACTTTTTTGGTCTGTTTCTTTCAAAATTTTGTTCTCGGTTCGTATATAAATTTTGCATTGACTGAAAATATTCTTAACCTTCTTGTTCTGCTAACTAAAGCTGAAATCGACTATTTATAATTTTAAAAGTACAAATAATTGTAAAATTGTGAAAAATTTTACTTAGCATTAGAAACCTAATTTTTACACATAGCTTTGTCACAGAAGCTTACACTTATGAATTTGATAGTAATTGCATCATGTAGAATAGAACTTATTTTATTCGAGCTTATTTTTCAAAAATTATCGAATTCCATAAAGTATCGTATTGATACAAATATGTTCGGGACTTTACTTTGTTTCAGATAATGAACTAATCATGTGTTATATTTTTATTTAAAATTGCATTTTGTTGAAAACGCCATTAAATGAATACACTAAGTAATAATTAAAATGTGAGCTATCATATTAAAACTAAAGCTTTTTTCTTTTGTCAGACGAATAATGGTATACAAAGTTTCATTCAATATTAAGGAAAAATCGGGAAAGTGATAAAACCTAGATAGTATCCTACTTGCATACATTGAGATCTATTTATGTTAATAAAATTTACCCTCAGGATTTATGTATCGTGCATCTTCGCATTAATATTTATTTTTCCTAATCGTCTGTATTTTCCTTTACGCAAGTTATTAATGTATCCAAATTATTGTTTATTCTGAATATGCTGTTCGAACTTATCGTTTAATGTTAGAAAAATAAATTAGAAATAAAATAGAAATTTCATTTAGCATGATTTCCTTTTAATTATTCATAACATTCAAATAAATATCTGTGTAACATTCAGAACTTTTGCGAATCTTAAGAAAATAAATCTGTCAAATCTTTTTTTTTTTTTAAACTAATGTGATAATATGTATTTAATAAAAACAATAGTGGAGACCCCCCCCCCGGGAAAAAGTTATAATCTTTGAGACTAATTGTTGTTATCTCCCCCCCCCCCCCGCTCTGTTATCACTAAATTTTAAAATCAAAAGTTATATCTTAATTGCAGAAAGTGTCAATGCAGTCAAATCCAATTATGAATTGCATACCGCCGGACGTTGCAAATATTTAAGATTTTTTTAACATTGGAGTATAATGAATATTACTTGTTAAAAAAATTTATTTTCTGGGCTCACTTTCATGTGAGTATCACACGGCTATTAAATTCAAAGAACTATTCATCAAATTTAAAATTCGTATTAAAAGATACAAAATGTCATAAAATAATTATTATAGAAATTTTAAATAAAAATATTGTCATTTTATTTTATTTATTATTATTGCTTGTGTAGTCTGTAGATAGATTAAGACTGTTTTAGCGGTTTCAGCACAAGGCCGTAGTCAGGAAGGAGGATCATGGTGGTTTAACATCCCCCCCCCCCCCCCCACACACACACACACCGAAATTTTAGTCAATGCATTAGTAGTTTTTTATTTGCGCTGACTTAGGAGATTTATTATAAGTGAAAAAATTTGAGCTCTACATTACTTTTAATCTCCTAAACCAGGGGTTCCCAAACTTTTTTTACCCGCGGCACCCTTTTCAGGCTAAAAACTTTCGCGGCAGATTTCCTTTAAAGCCAGGGGCGTAGCCAAGGGGGGGGGGGTTAGGGGGGGTCAGGAAATTATTTGATTATACTCCACCAAAACACTTGATTATCTCCACGGCACCCTTGACATACGCTCGTGGCACCCAGTTTGGGAACCTCTGTCCTAAACTAAAGCCTAGCGTATTCAGATTTTTCAACCCTACCCGTTAAAGGTAAAGAAGTAAAATGCTTGAGTTGTTGGCGCATCTGAATTCGTCTGTTAAAAAAAAATGGCACAAAGCCCTAGTGTAGCAATTGGCCTTTAACGAACGCAACACTAATTGACTGTTATCCTTGAAAACCTTCTTGGTGTAATAAAATTTCGTTTTTCGATTATGTTTAAATTAGAACCTCTGGATTGTCTTTTCAGTTGCATCGTATGACTTAAATCCCACGTACTGTCGGGGATTATTGTTATAAACATGCGACATCCAGTTTTTTAAGTAAGACATTCGGGCGATTCGTCATCCGTAAACATTTTTGTTTACATGATTTTTGAATATGTACTCTTCAAGATAAGATCTTTTTGGCCTGGGGCTGTTTTGAAGGAATATTATTATTTCAGGATTAGGAATTGCTGCGTCTTTATTGTGTCCTTTCCTTATGCATGGGAAAAAAGAAAGAAAAGCTACTTTGAAAGAAATCTGTCCATGTTTTATGTATGTTGTCTTTCATTTGCCTCTTAATAAGTATTATTAGGTATTTTAACGACTGGGCGTTCTAAGTGGTTCCGTTGTTAAATAAATTATTGTTTCAAATGTCATTGAAAAATACGAAATACCCCCAAAATTGTGATGCAAGAAAAGAAAATAGACGCTTAATTTTTTTCCTGTACGAGTTTTAGATCTTTTTTTTTCTTTTGTGTGTTTGTCTTTGTAACAGGTTAAAAGCTTAACAAGCTTTGTAGAATTAATGTCCTTAAAGAAATCGTTAAAAAATAACTATTTCAAAGTTGTTCGTGACCTAACTTTCGTATTTTGTAAAAATGTCGTACTTTAATTTTTTAAAATATAGACAATTAGTTAATAATACAGGTCGCACCCTTTATCAACAATTTGAGGGGGGGGGGAAGCATTGCATTGATTTAAAATGTAAAATGATGAATTTTATTCCTAAATTTATGTTATAGAATTGATATATTAAGAAGAAACGTACTTTCCTTTCTAGTAGGCAAAATTTTAAACTTTAATTAAATGTCAAAAATGAAAAAAAAAATAGCGGGAATTTTGAAAAAAAAAAAAAAAGAAAAGAAATAATGCTAAGGTGATTCTTCTACTATCTCCGCAACATTTTTTTATGTTTAAAATTTCACCTTTTAATTAATCTGATACCATTCCGAAATTTTCGCTATATTTATTAGGATCTTTCAATTAGTAAAGAAAGTCCGAATCCACTCGAAATATTTGTTTATTCAAAAGAAACTTCCCTTTCTTCAAACTAATTTAGTGTAACTAGAGTTTTATTACTTTTTTTTAACTTTCAAAGTTTTAATACACTTTTTGTGTACGTGTTTTTAATCGTTTATTTTAATAACAACTTGAACTGTTTGTGCTAGAGAGACATTATTGTAATATATACTGCTAGAATATATCGGGCATCTTACACGTTTTTTGTTTCAACAACCGTTACCCACACGAACATTTGAACAACAGATTTTCATAAAAATTAACTGTGATAACTGTAATTGTTTATAAAATGAATACAAAATAATATTCATGTTTCAACGAAATACTGAAAATGAAACTTGGCTTTCCTTTTTCTGTTTTATGCAGTTACATTAAAATGAGTACTTGCTCAAGTATTTTCAGCACGACGTAAAAGTCAGTGCTCCTACATCCTTTCAACTTTCCAACATTATTTTTTTTTTGTACAAACACCCTAATTTTTACCATAACCAGATATAGATGCAGACAAAATTTGGGTCTGTTTAACGACCTCTTCACAAAAATACAATCGATTAAAACGTAAATTATAATTTGTTTTGTAAATTATTTTAAGGGGGAAAAAGTTACTTTTATAATAATTGGTATAAAAGTTCACAAAAGTAGATGTTGAAATTCACACAAATATATATTAAAATTCACGAAAATGAACAGTTTTTACAAAAATGGGACCCTGGAAAAAATTCCTGGATCAACCCCTGATAACATTTAAAATCATTTAAAGACTATATCAGCAGAATCTTCAGCACAAGCTATATACAAGGTGACTCAAAACTATTAGGGGTAGGAAAAAATGCAAGCGGCAGTAGAAGGAACCAAGGCCGTTCAAAATCCCAAAGCGTCGGAGGCGTCATCTTCATGCATCCACTTGGGAAAGAAATCTTGAAGTGTTCGTCTAATTTATTAACTCGAATTTCATAAACAATGCGCTTTATACAATTTCAATAATGAAATGAAACAGAATTCGTAAACTATCAGTTTTAGTCAAGTGTGCTTTCTGTGCTTCAAGATGCTTTAGTTTTTTGACAAAGCATGGTAATAAAGTTTACCAGGGGAGTAGCCAGGGGGGAGGATATCGGGATATATCCCCTCCGAAATTTTTGGATTAGTGATGAAATCCCGTCTATTTATACACATATAAGTTCATATCCCCCCCGAAAAATTTTCCTGTCTACGCGCCTGAAGTTTACTATCAGTTCAACGCATCGTCCGAAGTGATTATCATCAGATACATGAAGACGACTTTTCCGACTCCACATTGCTCTGTTTGATTCTGAACCGTCTAGGATCCCCCACCCCAAGAATTTTGAATCATCCTGCATAATTGGCTTGCCGTAGTGTTATTTTGGAGTATTTTAATTTTAGTCTATACACAAGGTGGTTTTAATTTAACTTCCTCTATAAACAGCATTCTGTAACTGAAACGGGTAAGCAGGTTGCCACCAAATTTAATGTTTGAGCCTTACTCGAGATGCGCTCAAGGAAGTTGCTCGAAAAGTTTAGTTCAAAAGATGTCCACCAGGTGTCACTTTGCATGCTGAAAGCAGCGCAAAAAGAACCCAAACCAGTTAATTAATGTTCAAAAACTATTGAATAAATGTTAAAATTCGTCATACATTTCGAATTAGCCAGTTTTGTTAAATTTTCTTTTATTATGCAAAGCGTCACCTAGTAGACATTTTAGGAACTAATTTTTTTTTTCAAACAGTTAGCCCGATTTATTTGTAGAAACCTGTTTATAGAGGAAGTTGAATTATAACCAACCTGTAGGTGTAGAAAGTGATTAAATTACCTTTTTAAAGCATCCTGTTAATCAGTTTATCTTATATGTCCGAATCATTAAACATGCAAGTTTTATAGCACGCTTCCATTAACAACCTCTTCGTCTTTACTCCGTACCTTTGTTTTTGCCTAATAGCGCTTAATCCTTCTCGGACCATTGGGTTCGTTACAGTTAACGCACATTTGTGAACTTCCTTAGATGCGTAACGGTGGTTTTTTATTTTATTTTATTTATTTATTTTTTTTTCGTTCGTAACAAAACATCAGCTGAATTTCAATAAGAAAGTTTTTGTTTTCGCGTGCAGTAACAGTTTACGGTGGTGTTGACAATGAATTCACAATGAGTTTTATTTTCCTCATATGAATGCTTGACTGTTGATACATGATATTACATTAATAGAAATCTTTTAACGCGATTCCAGAGTATTCATTGTAAGTCTTCGTCGGTTTCGTTTCCCATCTGTGCTATTAAGCTCCAAGATTACTTCGAGCTATATGTGGGTCAATGCTAAACTTTTAGCACCCGCTTCTGAATGTTAATTTCGTTGTTCCTGCACAAGAAAAGAAGCAGTCAGTGCTCTCTCTTGAAACTAGGTGAAAAGCACATTCCAACATAAATTTAGCAGTAGCGAATTTAAGATGATTTAATTTCGACAGAATGTGCTTGTCGTAATCTTTTTAGAAGATCAGAATAACGAAAATAGTGTTGCAGCGATGTCTGTGTCATGCTTAGAACTGCTAATTTTGATATTAGTTTCTTATGAGTCGGTGGCTACGTTGGGAAAGGGCTTCCATAAATGTTTGTCTGTTTTCGCCCTTCTAAAATCCGTTTCTTACAAAATAAGTACAGTAAAGCACTGTTTATACGTTTCTAATTTAAACGACTTTTACATTTATACGTCGTTTTCGTGAAGTCCCGATTCATTCCTATTCGATGTAATTCAAAATTGCTTCGTTTATACGACGCACAACATCATTTATACGCCGTTCATCACCTACCTAAAATTGAAAAATTTCCTGTTGCAGTCATTAAAATCCTATTGGGTTGTCGCTTATTATCTGGTGCTAATTTAAGCGATTATGAAGACGAATTTGAAAATGTTATTCCTGTAACACAATCCTGTAACCCTTTGAGGCTCAACCCTTTCCCAATGCGGAAAAAAGGGCAGCCGTTGCCATCGCTCGACTTAACTACCAGCAAGATGGCGGACGATCGAAACGTTCATCGCGTGCCACAGACCCTTTTTTGACGAAAAAGGGTCTCTAGATCTCACGCGATGAACGTTTCGATCGTCCGCCATCTTGTTGGTAGTTAAGTCGAGCGATGGCAATGGCTGCCCTTTTTTCAGCATTGGGCAATCTATCCAGCTGTTCTCGCAGTCTTCCATTTTTCAGCAGATCTCAGTGCTGTTAAAAATAATCGTGACAATTTTTTTACGGGAAATGACGTGCTAAAAAAGTGAAGGATTCTCGTGGAGCTATTTCACCCGCAACTATTTTTATAGAAATCAAATCTATTCTTCGTGACTGGCAACAGTCAAAACGTCAGAGTTTGCGAACACTGCGCGTTAAAGGGTTAAAGAAGCAATCGACTAAGGTGAAAACTATCGATATTATTTTGTTTCTTAGAACACGAGTGAAAAAAAAAAAAAAAAAAAAAAAAAAACATTTCATAGTTCCAACTATATTTCTTAATTCAAACACTAATGCTATTATTAATACCTAAAGAGAATCAGCACATCAGACGAAGGATTTTTTTAATTCAGTGTCTGCATGAACATAGATCGCAAAATTACATAAATACTAAAGATATGCAGTACACAAAACTTGGTATAATAAGTTTATTTCACTTTTAACATAAATGTTTTATTTTAAAATTTAGTTATTATTGTCAGCGTAAAAACTTATGAAGTAATTTATTGAAGCTTAAAAAACTTAAAATTATTATATTTACATAAATTTGCATTAGTAGCATTAAACCTGTGATAATCAAAGTGGTTGGTGTATTAATGTTTCACTTATACGTCGTTTTATGTCTATCCCTTAAAAGACATAAACGTTGCTTTGCTGTATTTTTTGGGCGATACAAATTATCTTTCTGTGGTAGAGCAGATTAATGATGAAATACGAAATGGTGGTTCCTCTGTGTGCTAACAGCTATAAGTAGATTTTTTTTTTTTTTAATTATTTTGTTTGAACTATCATCCTACTTTGGTTAATAATACAAAATTCCGTGTCATCTGGATCATCCTATCAATCTTCTTAAGATGTAAATTCTCAGATTGTTTGACTTCTTTATCGGATTTTTGTAATGATACTGCCATTATAAATAAATATATTAGTAGCGAAGTTCTGCTGCGTCAGCGTGACACATTTTCTTTGTAGCTTCTCATTAAAACTATGCGGAAGTCTTTGAATGATTCATGTATTCAATTATTTCGACCAACTTTGCCACCAAATCAGCAGAAGCAAGAAAAATAATGCAGTGGCGTTGTTTGTTCAGCTATTTATCCAGGAAATCTACTTCAGTTTAAAAAAAAATAAACAATAGACTTAAAAAATTCTATAAAATAAAATTTTGAAAGTTCAATCTCATTTATTTACAATTATTCAATCCACCTAAACCTCAAAGTAATTTTCCTCTACCTCAAATGGGATTGCGGTCCAAAAATTAACTATCCCTGCTCTTTCTTTCTTTCTCCCCCCCCCCCCAACCCCCCAAACCCTAGTGTTTGGTTTTGAGTTGAAGATAGTCCAGCCAGAACTTTAGCTCTTATGCTAATAAGTGACCTTTTACGTATTTTTTTACTATTTCTTCTTCAAAAGTTACTAAGTGATATCTTCACTTAATTTTCAACGTTTTGTTGATCAAAATATTGCTTTGTACACTTTTTGAAAATACTTTTAATACATTTTATAAGCTATTTTGCTTAATTACTACTAATGTATTTGTTCTCTTTTTTGTTTCATTTTAAATGTCCCCGTACTCATATCCTGATTATTGCACGAGTACTTGGGGCACATGCCCTGGGCGCACATGTAGAAATAGCTAAAAAAAAAGTTAAAAGCTGTATATAGAGGCACAAAAAAAGTGCCCTGGGCCTAAAATGCTATAGTCAGGCCCTGCTTGTGTATACATTATAAAATTATGTTTGTTGTTTGTCCTCTCTTACTGCCATCATAAAATAAAGAAAGTTAAGTTAAAATCATTACTTAAATGAACGAATGAAACTAATAAAATTTAGGATAGAGAATCACATAAGAATTTTAGAAAAGTAACACTTAAATTATAACAAATCCTGGTAGGCCAACTCTATGATCAGGGACTGTAAATAAATTTCGGTCTACACTGAAAAAGCTTTCCTGATACTAATTAGATGAAAGTCAAAAAAATGTTTCTCTTAAATTTTACTTTTCTCGCCGCACTGATTAACATCCGAAAACACTCAATAACCGCTCTGAGTCAGAGGGGTATTTAACCCAAGGTCACGTGATTCATAATAACTTGGAAGGTAAGGAAACACGATTTCTTTTTTCCGGATACGATGAACGAAGCGTCGGCACTGTTTAGTCATTGTAAGAAGAGATGGCGGGGATTTTAAGATTTTGTTTTGATTTCCCATATTAGAGTCCTGTTGATTTGGTGCATTTCATTATTGTAAGGGTCGAGAGAAAAAGTAGGCAGCTCAAGGGAAAATGGGGCAATTTCCCAGGGCCTACAGATTTTAGGACCCGAAAAAATTTATATTTTCCACATCTGAAAATTTACAATAAGAGAAAATAATTCAGAAAAGTCATATTATTTTTCTATGAAATATGAACAATGAAAATAATTTAAAATTCACACTTGTATAAACTAATTTTAATCAATAATATTTTTTCCCTAAATTATTGAAATACTCTATAGTCGAAAGACAAATTTATAGTCTGTAGAGCATTTTGATATGACATTTCACTGATATCAGCTGTTTCACTGTCGTATATATTCTTTATTTCAGACTACTTAAAATAAAATTTGGATTTTAGAAACTGGGAGGGGGGTAGGCAGGCGATAAACTTTACCGAGGCAGTGCACCAGTCTGAAAAGGCCTAGGAAAATTGACATACCCTGCTCTTTCCTGTAGTTCCGAAGTCACTGTTTCGAGTTGTTTTTGTTAACAAAAATAACTTTTATGTTTTAAAAAGGATAATTTCAATTTATTTTATGTTAACAGGCACGTAGCCAGAAAATAATTTCGAGCGGGGCGGAGGGCATGCCCCGTAGCCAGCCCCTGGTTTAGAAATATGGATAATCTTACGAATTTTTGGGGTGGCATGCTCTTCAGTGGTTAATTAGGCTAAAATTTGTATTTTACGCTTCAAATAATTTAAAATTGTAGATTTTTAGAAAAAGATCTTTTAAAATCTTATTTTAAAAATCAGTTATGCGCAAACTGAGAAATCAATTTCCATTTGAAAACTGTTTTCAAAGTTCAAAGTTTGAACTTTAATTCTTTCTTCATTCAAATTATCATACAGTCGCATACGGAATCGCCCTATGACTAAATTTGTACGGTGGATTTTTTTTTTCTATAAAAATATTTTATTTATTAATCTGAAATATTCGTAAAAGCGAAGTTCGGTGTAACGAGATTTTACTGGACAGGGACACGGGGATTTTCAAAGGTATTTCTCTTCTCGAGCGAATCTCCACTAGGCGTGGCCGGTCATATTTTGGGCTGCTTGGCTCATTAAGCCTAGCGATGGTCCATCTGAGATGAACAGAACCTCTTTAACGCTTTGCAGGTTGCCTTTACCTTTTCTGGTGGATAAAAGATCCATTCACAGAACCAGCATCTTCTCTCATGTAATCCCGTGGAAGAGTGACTAGCTTGCAGATGGCAAAGCAATAGCCCATTTCGTGAAATGCTTAAAAAATGAGTGGGTGAACTTGTTTGAATCATCACTAAACATCACATCGCAACTTGGCTTATCATCAGCGTTGGTTCACCTTAGAAGCATGGATAATGCTCCAACTAGCTCGGAAGCATGTCCAGTGATACCTGGTTCTGGCCTCTTGTGGAACCAAAATCCCCTACTCATGTATGTAGAATCCGAAGTTTCAATAAGAGCGCAGCTGCTGAAAGGGCTGAGAGATCTTCACCCCTTCCTTTGAGACCCCCCCTGACGTGGGAGGTCACGTGTTGTTTTTCGCGGCTCTCGTATTCGGAAGAGGCGAACAGTGAGTTAGAGTGAAGTTGACAGAGACGGACAGAGAGATTTGAACGTAGATGGAATGGAACCTTTTTTGGTGCATGCCTGGGTGGCGTATATTCTTGTTCTTTTTTAAGCAGTGAATCCTGTGTGGATGATGTTTTGTTTGCGTACCTAAGTGGTACCAATTTCAAGCATACCTGTGTAAATAGAAGATTTATTAAATGTGTGTGCGTCCAAACGACTTCGACTAGTCATTCCGTATATGTCCTGCTTTTAATTTGAAGCACATAATAGTAATTCATCGGGTCAGCATACGATCCTATATGTATGTTGTCTAACTAGTCCTATACGCTACGTAATGAGTCATTACTGCTCTTAAAAAGTTTGTAAATTTACTTTCCTACTTAGCGTTATACTTATCAGGATGCCAGCTTGACACAATCGACCAAGATGTTCGATATTGTGAAACCAGTCAGATAAGTTATTTACCCGCCAGTCTTCAAAAGATCAACGAAGTGTGACACATTGCTAACTCCGAAAAAAGGGCCTTTTTTAAAAAGTTCTATTATTAATATTTTATGTTGTATTTAGCGGATTTTTTAAAGAAACATTTACCTTTCAAATAATCCGCATTGAAAGTGGCCTTAGGATTGAAAAATGTCGTAGGATTGTTTCTGCTGTTTTTTGTGCGGACCTAATTCATCATTATCATCCTGTTCATTAATACTGATAAAGCCTGTCATCTAAACTTGGTCGAAAGTGTCTTACTGTTTCGGATTGAGGTTGGCCGTGATATTCGATAAAAGAGGTCGGTAAGATATACGTCGCTTACCCCGCAGCGGCAAAAGCTCCGATTCTTTCTTTTGCTTATTACTCTCGTCTTCTTCCACTGGTGACCGAGATGTTGTTAGCACCACGCATCGGAATCTCTTGCTTCTTTTGCTTCCTTGTGTCATCCCCTTAGTCCATTTGTTACTTTTTGCTCATTAAAAATCGGCCATTGTTAAATGCCATTTACGTTATCTTCTGGAAGGGGAAGGGGAAGGTGAATTCGATCGATTGTTTTAAAGAGCGATTTTCTTTACTTATCTTCTTCTGCTTTGGGACAAATGAGATGTCATAGAAATGAAAGGCGTTTCTTTTTCCAGATTTTCTGCTCGGTTATTATTTTCTGCTCTTTGTTGAATTGTTGGCTTTCTCTCTTAAGCCGATGAAATATGTTCTTTTTTGTCACTGCTGTAAGGATTGCAAGGACTATCGTTCTCTGTGACCGAATATCCTGCCGCAGAAGCTGAGGTTTATTTTGCATGTACTCTGTCGTTTTCATCACAATGAACTCCTCACTGGAATGAATCACTAAGAACTTCGAAAATGTTTTCAACTAAACAAGTTGAGATCTGCCTTAACAAGGCAGATCTCACCATTCAAAGATTGTATAGGTAACCGCGTTCTTTGATCTTATACTTTGGTCATGTCCACCATGTTATACAGTGTAGGTACGCGAGGTGAAGCAGACCCTGACATATTTTGCAGGGCGCAGCACCCCAACATCCCGCCCTGTTATAAAACCCTGGCGTCCTGCTAAAAATGTGCCCTTTTTTTCCAGAAATCGTTTACTGTATTTTTCCCCACTCCATTCCACATAGAAACTATCCACTTTTAATGCATCCTATGTGCATGTAATCAATTTTTTAATTAAGTCCCCTGAAAATTATAGAAAGCCCTTTTTAGAACTTGGAGCAGCGTGCACTTTCTTGATCCTTGAAGAAACTCTGGCAAGCCATTAGGTAGGCATCTTATTTAGCTTCTAAGTATTATAAATTGAAAAATTGAAAGGTTGGGGGGGGGGGATGAATATTCACCAGCTTAATTTTTTGTAAACTACGCAAAATTGAAATCCTTATATCTTTCCCCTGCACGTCAATTTTTTATGACTTTTTCCACGGTGGCCTATGCAATTTTTGAGTGAATATACCATAGATATAGGAATCTCTAGATTGAGCATAACAAGAGAAAACTTGTTGCCTCCAAATGGTAGCCATGATAGTGGCATGCGCATGCACAGAATGGCAATAACTTAAATTATAATGGTATTTTCAATCATTTTAGAAAGATCTGTATTTTAATAAGTACTCGTATCGAAATATTTTCCCTCGAACTTATTTATTTTTCTGAAGTATTGCAACGAATGTTCTATTTTACATCGACGGCAGCCATGATAGTGATAGAAATGGGGTGCATTTTTGGCAACAAAAAGCACACGATTAGGAACATTGGATGAGCAATCTAGGTATTCCTAAATCTATGGAATATACATGTAAATCTGCTTTTACAGTGCCATTTAAAAAATAATCTTAGAGCGACAGGATTAATAGCGACGGGACTGTAGTCAGACCCCCTCCCCCCCCCCCACCTCTGGCCCGAATTTTTTTTATCGTTTACATGCATGAGTTCTATGCTCAGATCGCAAGTCTCTGGTGTACTGCTTAGAGAAAGCTCCCAAAATCGGAATTTTGCTAACAAAATGTTAATCAAACTTGTTAAGAATTCTGCCTCTTTCATCACTACCACCCATCGATATTTTTAAGCTATTTTTTTTTCTCCCCTGGCTGCATTCCTTATTATTTTTGTGTGCTAATCTACCGTTTTAGAAATCGCCAACCGTAATACTGTTCAATGCTTGTAAAGGATTCCGTAATTTTTTCATTCGTCCATTTTAAGCGAAAGTTACGAATTTTTAAAGTGGTCGCATTTTTATCATTTACAGTGCAGTATGAAATGAGAATGCTTTCGAATTTTTAATACCTTATATGCAAACCGCGCCCGACAGTTTTGTCATAATATCTCAGTGGGCGAATTGAGTCACATTTTTAAAAGAACACGGCCATTGTTACTTAGTAATAGGTTTGGAGCGGTTCAAAATTTAATATATGAATGGTAACCATTCTAAGTATTTTGAATGATTGGGAAAAGGTTGGTTACTACGTCTCCAGCTTATTTATTCATTTGACTCACTGGTTTTGTGTTATATTGAAACGTCAAAACCAATTAAGCTTGCAGTTCTTTATTCTAAGTTATCAGAGAAAGAAAAAAGAAATCTCTGACATCCATGTGATTAAAACTGAAATGTTGGTTGTGCTATTCCACCACATAGATGTAAAGTTTGATAGATATTTTGGTATACGAGCCTGATCGGTAGTGCAGCTCGTTAACTTCGTCTTCGTGTGCTTGTTTGATCTCTCATAAAAGAAATCCGTCTTGTTGAAATAGAATCATCTGTATAATCGATCAACCCTTGATTGCTATCTAAATCTGCTGATGCCGTGTAAATGAGGATTTGAGGATTTTTGTTTGCAAGCGTGGTTCTCTTCAAATTTTCGTGTAGAATAGAAAAAACGTAAGAATGGGTTGAGGAGGAATATAAATTTACATCCCTCTGACCTTTTATATACTACAGAAAAAACACTTTGTGTAAAAAACACACATAAAATGATAAGTATCATTTTATGTGTAACGTCAAATGGTTACTATATTGTTACTATACTATAAAGGTTACTATATTGTATAAGTATCATTTTATGATTGTTTTTTACGCGAAGTTTTTATTTGTTTTTTCTTTTATATACTAGCTTGTAACATTCTGGCTTGTCAGTTGGCTGCATGAACTATTATTGAACATAACGAGGTGGAAGGTTGCTGTTAAGTTCTACTGTAAATTCATAAGTAACTCTAAAAAATAAGATTCGTTGCTATTCCAGATTTACAGTACGCAATACTTCCTAAAATTCTCTTTACCCTTTAGGCCCAATATTCCTGTTTTAATCAGACCCCTGCATTAACCCATCTTCGTGGGTTTAAAACCATGATCAGTGGCCTGTTTTTTCCCCCTCCAATTTTCTATTTTTAATGCATTTTTAGATCAACAGAAAGCTGTTCTAACGTCCTTTCGAATCCGATTGCAACATTTAAGTCTTAATAACCGTATACACTTATTTCTACTTTTCATAAGTAGATAGAATTGTTGTATTGCTTTAAATGGACGATAGAATCGGGCTTGCCCTAATTTTCGAATCGCTTTTGCCTTGGAAAGTAGCGAATCCATCCAGTCATTAGAAATTCAGTAATGGATAACTTACTTGCTGTCTTAGCGCATGAATGAGTGCATTGTACTATTTCTGAATGCTGTCTGGCGAATCAATCATCATGATATTCAGACGCCGACTTTCCCTTACACTTATTGTGTATTTGATTTGCTTATGAATATTGACTTATTCAACACTTCAATTGTAGAAAACTCTACTGTTGGAGTGTGGAATAACAGACTTTAGTAGAAAACTCATTGTTTGGTTTAGTTGCCTTGAATATTTTTCTTTCTTTTCCTAAGTCAATATGTATTTTTCTAGAGAATTCTGATTTCACGAACTCCAAGTTCATTGATGCTTCTGCATTATAACCTAGACCAGGGGTGGCGAACCTTTATGGATCGACGTGCCATTTTTTCTAAAGAAATGCTCAATGAGGCCATGGACGTGCCGTCAAATAATTTTGACATTAGTGATTTTGACTTAGCGACCGTTCGATTGAGATACCTCATGGTGAACTTTGTTATTTTTAATTAAAATGAAGACCGTTTTGATCGGCGGCGTGCCCAAAATATTGTGTCCCGTGCCATCAATGACACGCGTGCCGCTAGTTCGCCACCCCCGACCTAGACCGTTTCGGAGATTAGAAACAACACAAAAATGAAAAATATTAATATAATTTTAGTATTGCAGCTTAACTTTAAAAGAGCTAATTTCATGTTCCATTTTATAAAGCCTTGAGCTTGGGTTCGATTCATGGCTTGGATGTTAATCGCGGTGGGGGAGGTTAACGTTGGCTGCCCACTGGGTACCCCCATAATAGAATGGCGAATATCTTCGGGCCGTTGTAGTGGCGGATGCCTAATCATCATCTGTCCGCCCGTTATTAAAGTAATAATAATAATGTTCGTTTTAATACACATGATTCTATATTTTTAAGGTTTATAAAATCTACTCTCCATTGAAATGCATGATTGCCATTGAAATTGGTCATCATAACATTGACGCAGAAAATGCTAATACATTACCACCAATTAATAAACTGTAGACAGTGGTTGTTTAAAAAGCGATTTTGTTTTCTTTTCAACAAAAGAAAATGTAACTGTATTTAGCACAAGATACTTAAAATGAAGTTGAATCTATCGCTCTGTTTATATGTATCTCCCTTCGCTAAACTGCCATCTGTATGACTGGCTCGCCACAAAATTTACGTAAATGTTATATTCATTTACTATTGCATGTTCCTTTTCCCTGTGCAGTCTTGTATGTGTATCGTTTATAGCTTCTTTCTACAAGAACGCAAAGAACTTCCCATACACAGTACAATTTGTCCATACTTCTTCCAAAGGCATTTTAACGACAGTGTTTAATTTATTAACAACTTTGACGAGAATATAAGATAGCTTTTGACTTCTGTGACTCAAGGATCTCCAGAATGTTTTTCTCCCCTATGCAAATTATATTTTACTAATTAATAAAGTAGTTTTAGTACAGTGTAAATGATAAAGCAAGAATGCGGAAAATAAGCATAATTTTGTTCGATAGTTTTACGTACATGTATAACAGTATACACGTACGAGGTGTCAAGAATGAGTACTCGAAAAATAAGGTATTTCAGCATAGCATTTTTCTTTGTATTGCATTTTGGCTTTATTCAGCAACTTTTCTACTGTATCAATTTATTTTACATGTGTTTGTACTTATGTAGAGGACAAACACTGGGAAAGCCACCTTTTTAATCCTCCCTTTTATAATTAATTATCCTTCAAAAATATTAAAATGGCCTGATGTATTTTAAATTCTGCATTTTTTTTAAATTACAATGTACAATATTTCAACCGAATTTAGGCTATCAGTCTATTTTAAAAAATAAATTTAGCTGAAAATTATATTTTAAACCTTAATGGCCGTATATTGTCTTACGGAAATATGCCCCCATTTACTCTTACTACTCTTTAATTATGAGAATAATATTGAAATTTAAAATGTTTATTTAAATTGTACAAATAATAGTAAGCGCTCTATGAACAAATATTTAAAAAGTTTGTAGAGTGTAATTATGTAATGCTCCTGTGTTTATTTTTACAACTGAATAAACATTTCTGTGGAATATCACAGGATGTCCCGGCAAATCTGCTACGCCGCACCCTTTTGAGAAGCATTAATTTAATTTTTTCAACACTTGAGTGCTGTTAATTTCAGACAACCATTTTTGTCTGCTCAAGAAACAACATTTCACCTTTCAAGGGTTGCCAAATAACAAAATGTCAGAAGTCGCTAAAGCTTATCATTGTTGTCAATTGATCGCCGAGTTTGGCCCCAAAAAATAAGTCACTGAACTCAGCTTGGCGATATCTTCTATATTTGGAGAGAAATTGCCAAACCCTGTTGTTAATTTTTTACTGGGAGTATTAATTGTCTTCTGTAAAGGCGTCTCTATTAGTGTAAGGTGAGTTATAATCTAAATAGTTTGAATAGGTGAAGTATAGCGGAAAATGCCTGACTATTATTGTTAAACAGTTTAAGTTGGCGATTTTAATATAGATTTCAATTCTGTAGAAGCGTTTCATAGAACAAGAAAGACACATACGGCACACTCGTGGATTATGATATACTTTCCAAGAAATATTTATAAAGGCAAAGTTATTTTTTCCAACTTAATAGAAGAAGGAAGACAAATAAAACCAACGCATGGATTATGATGCGCTGTTAATTTGTAGCACTTTAGTGTGTATTTTAAATGAGAGTGTTTCAAATTTCTTCGTATATTTACAGTCCAAGGGGTGGGGTATTGTTAAAAGCCATGGCTGAGTGGGAAGGACATTAAAATGAAGGTTATAAATTGTTTTTATAATCTTGAAATAGCAAATGTAAATAACGATGCTAAACTAAATGTAAAATTACAAGCTTTAAAATTGAAAAAAAGTATTTGATGACGTAACATAAAATGCAGGTGCATTGCAGCGAAAACTAGAGTTCAGTGAACGGAAAGAAAAAAAAAAAATCATTTCAGCCCTTCAGCCGCTGTGAGTGTATGATAAACCGGAAACGGTATTTCAAATACCCGGAAGTGGGAGTAGTAAATAAAGGGTTCACGCTTGTGTTTTGAAATCATGGTTTGCGTTTATTTTATAACTCATTTTAAAAGCGCTATTCGAGCATTTCTAGTCAAAGCCGAATTAGTTTTTAACAATGTGTTAAGTTACTAAAATCATCTTTTTCCGGCGTTTTTTTATTTGAAAATCTGACAACATTTAAAAAAAGTACCAGTTTGAATTGCTATCAGTTTATGAGTTAAAAAATGTGAATAAATTTTTGAAGCATTGTAGTCATTTTAATAATATTGTATAGGAAGGAATTTTTTCGATAGTATTGAACGTAGCTGTCCAGTAAATATGCGCCTTCGTATTACTATCACATTGCATTCCCAATCTCCGTGTGTGTGGTCAACGATTTCTAATAAAGCTTTTTTATGATAGCGTTATTGATAAGTAAAAATTGCCTAATAATTTGAAAATAAGTTTTATGAAAGTAATAATAAATACGTATATAATTTGCTTAAATTTTGTTTCTTGAAAGAGCTTTAACCTTATATATATTTTCATTTTTTTTAGTCTGCGACAGTGAGATTTAATTTTTAACAAAACTAGATAAAATCACACCACTATGATGATGTGTATAAAATTAAATTGGGTATGTTGTCGAAAGGCAACGCTGGGCATTTAAGAGTTAAGCAGTTAAATGTAGCTTTTGTAAAAATAAAGAACCCATCGGATATTTTATTTGAAAAAATGTAAATTAAAATTTGTTTAAAAGTTACAAATTAAAATGTCGAAAAATTAAATCGAATTCAGTATATATACACATACACACCAGTATTTGCTGTATATCTTTCACCATTCACCTAAGCTGCTGGAATATGCCTCCACTATTCACCATACTGAAAACAGTTTTGATCATTCACGAAGTGCTCAGTTACGTGACAACAACAAGAAAAAAAGACTTTTCTAAAAAGCAACGGTGGGTTTATTTTGGGTCACGTAAATTAACCCTATCTAAGTGCTTTTAACTTTTCATGGGATCATGGCTCTATTTTCTCTTTGAAAGTTGATATCTCTTTAGTTACAGTTAATAGAAAAGCTGGAGCAGACAAAGAGAGCTTAAAAATGTCGTGCTAGCGTTAAAGTTCGCGTGTACATTTGATTGAATGAAAGCAAACGGAAGCAGACGAAAAGTTACATGAGTTTACACCAAAATAGCATTTTATGGTCCGTTACCTACCACAAAGCATCATGGTAAAACTTTTTTAAGTCTTGTAAAGGTTACACACTAGTTTAATGAGTCTAAATACTAGTCGGACTACTGTAAACTAAATTACAGTGGATTGATCGTTGCTTAACCTAACTACTAAATGTATGGCGTCATTTATTTTTTTAATACTGTAAAGTCTGCTTTGAACAGAAACATTTTCTTCTTTTCTGTTTAATTTTGTTCTGTACACGCATTCCATATCTGTTATTCATTATATGTATGAGAACCCTGATTCCTTTTGTAAGCTATTTTATCGGGAAAAATATTCAAGATTTCTTTATAAATATTTAAAATTCTTTAAATCTCTTAGACACGGTTTGGTACTATTCGGCGCGGCCGTTTCGGTGCGAAACTCATTTTTACTTTAAATAATGTACAAAAATAAGATTGTCATTTATTATAAAGTTTTTTTTTTAAACTATTTTAATTCCGTATAATGCAATATAATCAGTGCTGGCCCCTTTGCGAGACCCCCCCCAAAAAAAATCAGTGGGTCCGGCCATCGCTTCAGGGGGACCCCTCGTAAATATGCTAACGCTGGCCCCTTTGCGAGACCCAAAAAAACATCAGTGGGTCCGGCCATGGCTACAGGGGGCCCTCTCGTAAATATGCTAACGCTGGCCCCTTTGCGAGACCCAAAAAAACATCAGTGGGTCCTACCATGGCTTCAGGGGGCCCTCTCGTAAATATGCTAACGCTGGCCCTTTGCGAGACCCCAAAAAAAAACATCAGTGGGTCCGGCCAATGCTTCAGAGGGCCTCCTCGAAAATATGCTAACGCTGGCCGCTTTGCGAGACCCCGAAAAACCATCAGTAGATCCGGCCATCACCTCAAGGGGCTCCCTCGAAAATATGCTAACGCTGGCCGCTTTGCGAGACCCCAAAAAACATCAGTGGGTCCGGCCATCGCTTCAGGGGGCCCCCTCGAAAATATGCTAACGCTGGCCCCTTTGCGAGACAAAAAAAAAAAAACATCAGTGGGTCCGGCCAACGCTTCAGAGGGCCCCCTCGAAAATATGCTAACGCTGGCCCCTTTGCGAGACCAAAAAAAAAAAAAAAAAAAAAAAAATATGCTAACGCTGGCCGCTTTGCGAGAGAAGTTGAAGCACTTTAAATTATACAAATTTCTATTCGTCACAATTTTTTGTTCATGCATGAGAAACATAGATTTTCATCGAGAAGGCCGCGTCAAAATGAATTTCGCGCCGAAACGGTCGCGCCGAATAGTCCCATCCCGTCCTAGACATTTACACGCTTTTGCCGGCGACTTATCCATTAACAATACGCATGATAATCCAAAATGGACTCCATTCAGGTCAACCTTGATCCTGGGGTACAAAAAAAAAAAAAAAAAAAAAAAAAAAAAAGTCTGCCTGTGCTTGGTCAGGGCAGTAGGAGGGCTGTTGTCAAACTGTGCTTAGCCAAGAACTATCAAACGCGTGGAATAGGACGTTGTGACTAGATTTTGCGCTTTACACAGCATTATCAGGAAGAGGTCAACAAAAATAACGACCCTGGCGTTCTCCTTGACTAATATTACTGGAAGCGCGGGGGAAAACGTCTACCCTTGCTAGAGAGAATACCAGGAGCGGCAACAAGTCACTGATAATTTAGTATGTTTTCTCACATATTAATAGACAGTTTTTGTTTAAAAAGACGGGCTCTAAGATCCCTGCTACAACTTGTATTACAATCCGGCTTTTGTTAGTAAAACATACGAATGTTTCGAAGGGGGAGGGATTGAATCAGGGAATTCAAGTCTCGCGGGATTAGGACCGCAATAACTCCAGATTGAAACTGAGAAATAAATTATTTTTATTGCAATTTCTGGCCGCCATCTTAATCATCCATTGATCAAAAAAGTTTTGCGTATTTATACATCGCATCTAACATTACAAACTTTAATTTGTTTAACTATCTGCCAATGGGGAGTCTGGATCAAACGTTGCAATTTCCTTTTTTCGCTAACTTCCCATCTCGAAATGATTTTAAATATTTCATACTAATTCATCTCTTAGCGAACCATCACAAATCAATTTTTATAAGTTTTCATTTTAGGTTTTAATTTTTTTAATTCACGCTTTTAATTATTTTACTAAAATTAAATCGAGACTACGAAACGATTCATTGGACTTGTACGATTTTTTACGTTCTTTTTTCAGAAACTAAGAAAACAACGGTAAGTATGTTAATGTACTTGTAACTGTAACTTTTTCAAAAGTGCGATATTCTTTTATTAAAAATTGGGAAGGAGAAAGGGAGAAATACCAGCTCTTCATGTAAATGAAATCAGATTTTATGTCATTCTTTCCCGAGAAATAGTAATGCAGCAGAAATATTACCTTATGAAAAATTCTTTTTCATTTTATAATAAACTCCCACGTGTTATTTAAAAAATAATTATATTTAAGTTATTTATATACAGTGACAAAAATAAGTTATTCAAAAGCTGTGGCAAAATTGTTTACTTGATATCTCATAACACTTTTTTTTTTAATGATATCGTTATTCGTTTACTGTTTAAAAATAAGGTTTACTCCAGAAAGCTGCAAAACAATGGTAGTTGTCATTCAAAAATTTCAGCTTTTTTTTTTTGCTAGATCTTGCTTTTTCTCCCCCCCCCCTCCCCCACCCGGAAATCTTTTAATAATTTCCTTGTTTAATTTTGGTATTTGTTATTTAGATATGTATATCCTTTATCGTAACGAGTATTACAGCATAACGTTGTCCTTCCAGTTTTTTTTTTTTTTTCGTGTGTTAATGGCCCCACTCCATTTAAAAATATTTGCAATATTTCTCCTTCAGTTGAAAAGCTTCTGGTAATGGCCATGCTGTATCCGTGTGTGCTTTTTTTCATGATAAACCGAAGTTGATAGGTTCATTTACTACCCTCCTTTTTTTTTTTATTTAAGTAATCATGAATAAATCTGGTAGTAATAGCTTCCTTATTCTGGCAATGGAGTTATTTATAATGGTAATTGTATTCGAGGTCGTATTATTTTGATAAAGTGTGATTCTATATAATACCATTTTTCTGGTGTGACTCTGTAATTTCTCGCTTGAGTTGAACAGCTATTAATCTCTTTTGGCCGATTTATTGTTCGAATTTAGTTTTTGACAGCATTAGTAGCAATCAGAGTCGTCGTCTACAACAGACTGACAAAACTTTTTATTTTTTAGGGTCGTATTGGGTTCCCAGGTGCTTGAAACCTATAAAAATCTCAAAATTTTTGAATTCCAAACAATGTACGGACAAAAGTCTTAATTATATTTTTATAGATTAAAAATCAACGTAGATTCACGAGCATTTTAAAATACAACCAGGGCCGGTAAGCAAGTTACGCACCATATCGGGGCGCCATTTCGAACTCGAAAACTGAGAAAAACTTTATTTAGAGCATAAAAGGGGGCGCTTTTTTTTTTTTTTTCTCGTTTCCAGCGGGACACGCGACGTACCCTAAGGCCGCTCCTGAATATGACAGTTTAAAATAAATATTCGTTATAATAATTATTTTCATGGGGTAATGATTTCTGTGAGTGCACTGAGGTTGTATCTCTTCGTTTGTATTTTTACTTGTCAAACAGATCATAAAGTGTGAAAATAAAAGCAAGCTCTTTATATTTTAAACCTAGAGTATAGAAATAAAAATGTTAACGAAACTTTTCTTTCCTCCCCTCTCCCCCCCCCCGTTTTCCTATTTTATATAGAAAATTTTAGGTAACTGAATCACTAGCTGGAAATGCTCTACAGATTCATGCAGGAGACAGCTGCACATGACCAGTCGCGTTTAATGAGCAGTATTAAATCATTAAAACTGGACTTAACATTAGCAATATGGTCAGTCAGACGAAAAAGCAAAGGCAACCGAACAGCGCAAGTAGAAATCTGGGTTGAATAAAACGATTTTTTTAATTAGTAGGTTCAAGTTATGGGTTTATATTTCTTTTTTGCGTATTTTTAAGTTATTTTCTTTTAAAGAGAAAATTTTTGCTGCATTTATTACCATAGTTCGTTTTCAAAACTGAGAATTAAAAATTTCTTATACTGTTATTTATTTGCTGATTTTTTTCTCTTTAAAATATTTGCAGTTAGATTCCTTTTTCCACATCTCATTTTAATTTTGAATAAAGTTTAAAATAATCTAACGTTAAAATGAAAATTTGAATAATATGTTTAGTTGTTGTCTTTAGCAGCATTTTTTTTTTATTTTTCAGTATGTTTATTTGCATGCTGTATAATTACAAAAACAGCTACGTTTTTTTAGTTTTTTTTCCCATTATTAGAAAAGAGATGAAGGAGAATTCAAATTTTTATATGAGTTTAAAAAAAAAAACTGACAGACTATGGTTAAGAATAAAATAACCCATAAAGCCTGATTCAACTTGTTAAAATCTCGCTTTATAACCCTTCTCCACTTCTCATCCGTACGTCTGTGCTCGCATTCTTTACCTTCGCTAGCTTGAAATACCTCATTTCTGACGCCATGCTGTGAAATGCACAACCCTGTTGTTTATCCAAACTTCAAATAACTACCATCATCAGCCGGCGGTTAAAGCGATTGATTTTCACTTTCCAAAAAGGTGATAACCATCTCGTTTTCCGAGTCACTTCTTCCATTTTCTCTCGCACCCTCTGAAGCCAGTGATCCGTTATGGATGGAAAAATATAGCTCCATGCCCAAAACTATACACGTCTGTCGTTTCGACCTCTTTAAATCCCGAATATTCTGGCGGACTTCCTTCCATGGAATAATAACAATAATTCTATTCTTTTGGCGAGATTTTTTGCGTAAGCTTTGCTTTGTGTCATGTGGAGAACCTAGGCGTGGCCTCGATTTCCAATTTGGTATTATTGCCCGGGTTTCGCTGTTGCGCGCGTACCACCAATTACGTCATTTTGCGGGCGACTGTGCGTGTTGCCACCGCTGTGATGTCTGTGGAAAGCCTTTATTTATTTTTTTACCCCTTTCTGGTGTCTGACTTTTTGTGTTTATTTTGAATGTGTCATTTGAACGACCACGCGCATGGTGAAGTGGTCACGCTGGATGACAGTGTTTTTGAGTTCCGGCGGGGGTTCTTTTCTTTCTTTCTTTTTTTTTTCTCGCCGGAGATGAAACCACTTTAGTCATAATTAATTTCCGATGAAACCGTGAGATTCCAAGCGTGTTCAGTATTTTTATGAGCGTACAGTTTTCTGCTCTTTCTATGAAAGGTTAACCCTTTCCCAATGCTGAAAAAAAGGCAGCCGTTGCCATCGCTCGACTTAACTACCAGCAAGATGGCGGACGATCGAAACGTTCATCGCGTGCCACAGATCTAGAGACCCTTTTTTGACGAGAGCTGGCTGTACCGGGCACGGCCAGCTGTGTCAAAAAAGGGTCTCTAGATCTGTGGCACGCGATGAACGTTTCGATCGTCCGCCATCTTGCTGGTAGTTAAGTCGAGCGATGGCAACGGCTGCCCTTTTTTCAGCATTGGGCAATCTATCCAGCTGTTCTCGCATTCTTCCATTTTTCAGCAGATGTCAGTGCTGTTAAAAATAATCGGGACCATTTTTTTACGGGAAAGGACGTGCTAAAAAGTAAAGGATTCTCGTGGAGCTATGTCACCCGCAACTATTTTTACAGAAATCAAATCTATTCTTCGTGACTGACAAAAGTCAAAACGTCAGAGTTCTAGTTCTGAAGAACTGTGACTATAAGCATGTATTCGACGCATTGCATACAGGAGACTGGAGAGTGTGATATCGCCCTTAATTTTGACCTAAAAATGAATAAAGAAAACAAAGAAATCAATTTTTTTTTTAAATCATAAATCGAGTTTGAAATCTTTGCAGTTGGGAAATCACGTATTAGAAAAATGAATGAATAAATAAATAAAGAAGGCTTAGGTCCGAAGCTGAACCTGAGATCCCTGAAATCAAGGGGAACTTTCAAAATTAGCCACGAATACGTAATTTTCTCCATATCTTTCGTTTATTTATTTTACGTAGCCACCTCCTGGCTACGCCCCTGATGGAAGTCAATGAAAGTAACATAGTATTTGTTTTATAAGTTAGTTTGCATCAGTTCACATTTAACACAAAGTGTTAGAAAGTTCTTTCGCCGTCATACGACTAGCTTGAATTATCATTCTTTCCCCAAGACCCCTTATAAGAAAAGAGAAGAAAAATCAACATTGCACGTATGAATTATTTCGTTAGTTTATGGTGACGTCCTCACCCCCTCCCCCCTCCACCCACACACACGCACTAAATTCCTCCCAACCAAACTTGACAATTTTCATATGTTGAATTTCTAGTAAAATAATAATAATAATAACAAATCCTTAGCCCTTAGCATATCGTCTCCCTTGCTCCCTTCAGCAAAATATAAACGCTTGTTAAACGTTGTATGCATGCCTCAGCTGGAAGGAGAGAGTCACCTTGTTCTTTTACAGGACTTTTTTCTTTTCCGCGCTTTAATATGCCCTACTTAACAATACTGACACCCAACAGATGATTCATCGTGGGCGACATCCCTCTGTGCAAATATTCGAAGAATCATGAGAACTGGCTGGTCGGGGGCCCCTTGACTAAGGGGGAAAAATCTTTGAAACGCCCTCGCGTATTTTTTGCAATATCCACTGACTCGAGAACGATTATTCTGTTTTTTAAGATGCAGAACGTAGATGAATGTGCATGACGAGACGTTTTAATGTTTATGATTATTTTTCGTGTAGTGCGAGTGTTACGAAAACATTCATATACTTTAGTTTGCTAGCAAAATTAAATTTATTCTTGAAACGTGCTAGAAATCCAGAGCACTCCAATGTATCTTAGCGAATTTCCCTATAGAAATCTAATATATAAGAATGATTATAGACAAGGTTGAAACAAAAATTTTGATTTGCACTCCGAAATGGACCTGATTTAATGCTTTATATCGTAGTTTAATTTATAGTTTATTTATCTTAATAGTTTCCTGGGTATCTTAATTTATATTTATATAGTACCTTAATAAAAGGAAAAGAAATTAATTTTACTAAATATTGGTTTAATTAATTATTGGTTTGAAATTTCGTCAGTTAAATAAATATAGTCGTTTACGATGCAAAGCAGATATTATTGTAATTGGATAGTTTTGTGAGTGTGTGTGGAGGGGGGGGGATAGTGCTTCACAGTTTCAAACTTCTGTTCTGTACAGGGTAGCCCCAGTGGCATCAAAGAGTTGCAAGTTCGACCCCGAACTTACCACACTAAACAGCACTGTGTACGTGTACGCTAAATCGGTGGTTCCGTTAACTCTCGGGCATTCGTTAATAATTTCTGATAAGGGCTGATATTCAAGTATCGAGCCAACTCCTTTTGATGAAAAAAAAAAAAAAAAAATTACTGTTCGCTCTTAAAAATTTACAGTTCAAATCGTCCGGGGTGAAATTACATTTTTATCGGTGGAAGCAAAACTTCTTAGAGGTGGTCCTACAACCTTCCCCTTACCTACCTTACCAAATTAACCCAATCAAGATGATTTATTTCTGCTATCCGTTAGTAAAATGTATTATTTCCTTGTCAGTGTTCATCTTATATGAAGTTAAAGATATCGTAAAGCTTGGTGAGACAAATTTTATTTTTAAGCTATTATTGTTGTTGATTGCTCTAGTGATAATTTAATTAGATTTTAAAAGTGGGAATGCACGTCAAGTAGATATTTATTATTACTCATCTACTATTATGAAATTATTTCGAGTTACCTGATTCCCCTGCAGATATCGAATTACATTGGAATTGTGTTTTGTGTCCGCATTCTTTCATTTACCCAAAAAAAAAGCGCACTTAATGTCAACAAATGGGTGGAATTCTAGCCTGTTTTTATAACAGTTCAGCTGCCTGTTTTCGTCTTCCTGTAACGCCTTTGTTGAAAAATAAAAATGAAAAACTACGTTATTTATGTTTCGTGGAAATATTTTTGACTATACTGTTGTGTTCTATTCTTTCTCGGAGCTCGATTGTTCGTGTACTCGAAAAGTTCATTCACTTATTCGTGAAATATGAGTCGTGTTTTCAAATTAGAATTTTCTGGTAAACATAGTTTTTTTTCTTCTTCTAATAAATTTATAATTTTTCTTTAAAATGAAAATTAAGTAATTAAAATATGGTTATAACGCACATGTCATTCAATCAAAATTTTTTACATAATCGAATGTAGTAATGAATTTGGTACAAAAACAAGTCGCATTGGCTTATAACTGTTATCCTAGTCGTAAAACCAATCAACTGTAATTGCTAAAAGACCCTATTTGTTGGGATCTATTAGTCGTTTATAGGGGTATGATTTCAGCCAACAGGAATGCATTTCAATTTTTAAAAGATCAGCTTATGTAACCGTTTTATTTATTTATTTTAACGAAACGCAAGAAATGAAAAAAAAAAAAAAAGTTTTGTCATAAATATTAACAACAAGAATAGCTGGATTTCGGTAAATGAGCACACTATCTTACCAGAAGGGCTAAATTGTGTATTACTTGATTGTGTAGCTTATATACTTATATAAGCAAGCTGCTGTAACTTTAAAATCTGTAAATGCCTAAGTGTTTGGGCCTTTTATTTACTTTTCAAGGAAGGGGAGATTCTTATTGGGGCGTTTGGTACAAAAGGGCAGGGCTGGACTGGCGCATCGGACGAATGCCCGAAAAGCCGCCGATTTAAAAAAAATTTTTGGTCAAAACCTATACATGGATTTAAACATTTAAAAAGAAATCGAAAGGAAAAGCATGATTGGCTTATACTAAAAGCATATACAAAGTCATCTGTTAAATCATCCTCAACACCCCAAAAAATTTTTACTTTGCCGACAAGATTTTCAAATTTCTTATAGTTATCTTTTAAATTACAGACTCTATAATAATCAGTTAGTTGTCCACGACATTCTCAAAAAGATAAACCTAAAAAAAAAATTTTAATTAAAAATATTTTAGCGTTTTTTAATTTTTGTTATTAATTATTTAATAATGAGGAGAGTATCAAATATAGTAGCAACTACAATTAACAAAAACCTTAAGCTACGATGAGGAACTTTATTATAATCTTTATAGCGTAGCCTGATTCTAAAGAATTTATAACTCCCTAGTTCAATAAAGTCAATCACTGCATTAAATTTAACTCGATTTGTTTTCCGTTGGTTTAAAAAAACAAAAACTAAAATAATAACTATATTTTAAATATACAAACATATACCCCCAGGTTCGCAATTCATTATAAAAGTTACACCAAACTCTTATAAAACACGAGAACTTTTCTTTTTAATAACTTCAAATTTAAACCATAATCATTTGTTATTTTAGGAGATGACAAAGTTTTCAATAGTTCAATCAATTCGTTAAAACTTTCGATTCAAATATTATGCAGACTTTGCTATTATTGGAATCAAGAAACCAATAAGAATCGAAAAAATAAGTAACTTGACTGTATTTGAAAATCTGCCTGTGTGGGTGGGCCAGTGTCTTGGAAGATCGGAGTCGGAATGGGCCGAAACTCTGGACTTTCTATATGTAGGAGTAAGTTTGGGACCTGTCGGATCAAATGGCCGGACCGCATCAGCGGTCCAGTCCGGCCTTTCAAAAGGGAAAACTTTGCACCAATGAGAGTGACCAGGTTAACCCTGTATTCAGTTAGAAAGTTTAAAATCATAAATCTCCATTCGTGTGCCATTGTGCAGTTCATTCATCTAGTGTTATTTCAAAATTATCAATTGATTATCCAATTAATTTTTTTTTTTTTTACACAAATTTGTGCACAACAGATTATAGTGAAATCAGCTTATGAAATTCAGGGCGGAATTAGAAAAGATAATATACGTTTTGCATTAATCTAATGCACTAAAACTATTAGCCTCTTTAACATTTTAAGTGAAAAGAAAATTATTTTTTTTCACAGTATAAACTTTTACTAATATTAAAAAAAAAAATTTACACATCTAACTTCACTATTTTCACTATATTCGTACTGTTTTTCCCTCTATGGTGAAAATGAATATGAGCACTTCTGTATGAAATAATTCATTATCTCAAGTGAGGGGCCTCTTTGTGGAATTTTTCTGGGCGAGGACTCGCATTTTTGTGTTACGCTGCTGATTTGCGCACAGCTGTGAGAGCTTGTGAAACAAGGATCCTGATAGAAACGGTCTAAAAATATTTGAATTAAACTGAACTGGTGGTCACATGGGCGAAAAGTCCTACAGATTACGATCCCATTTTCGTTTTTTTTTTTTTTTTTTAACTTTTTGGAAGCGTAGCGTGACGGAAAATTTTTCGGGAAGAAGGGGATGTTTGAGAGTAAGAATAGCGGTTCTTCAGATTAAAATAGTAATAATAATAAATAGTTCTCTAAATAAAGTTGAAGGGGGACGCTGTCCCTCCAACCCCCTATGACCTCCGACTCTTTGTCCAAGGACCGATTTTGCTCACTTCGGGCCCCACGGCACCGATACTTATGGACGCTCCCTACATAATTTATTGTTTACTGTTGGATGTTATTTTTAATTGCAACTATAGGATGTTATTTTTAATTGGAACTAATGTACCCATCTCAAATTATCCATGTATTAATATTTACTTTATATTAAAATTTTGAACGCCGTTGTCACATTGCTCAAGAATTCTTCAGGAGAAAGACTTAAAGCATTTCAAATGAATTAAATTATTGTCTTCCTTGAAGAACAAAATGAGCATTTTTTTGTTGTTGTTGTTTAATTTTACAAAGTTTTTGGTGCTATTAAAGAGCCAATAATTTCAGTTTTAAAATTACTCAAGAATAAAGAGTAAGGTTACATTAAAAAAAATGTTTAAGACAAAATTCTCCCCCCCCCCCCATTTCTTTCTAAAACATAAAAATTTTATGAGACAAAATTTCTAAAAGAAAATTAACGAGAATTTTGCATAAACTTTTTTACGAAATTCTTACTAGTTATCATTATCAGATATTATTAAATGTGTATGCTTTTACATAAATTGCAACTATCTTTATAAAATGAGAAAAAAAAAATGTAACGTCCCAAACTTAAATTAAAATTTTTGATTATTAGTGATGAATTGAGTGAAATAATCAGACACTAACTTTGATTTTTCAGGTAGAAGTCACTCCTTAAGAGAGTTTGAGACTATAATTTTAGACTGCCTTGGCAGCTTCCTACCCAGGGCACGTGCCCTGAATGCCCTGCCATAAATCAGTCCCTGGCAAAGCGCCTTTTAATAAACAATCTTGTAACAGAAATCTAGTATAATCTCATGTAAAAAATATTGTAATATGAATAAATTCTGTGTGAGAAGTCGACACACAGCAGTCCAATTGCTTATTATCTGTAAATATTCCAAGTTAATTAAATGTGATAACAATTGCGTTTTCAAGAAACACGATGCGCTTTTCCTTATTTTCAAATGATTTTTTTTTTCATGGGTAGCTAACTAATTTCATATTTCTGGCTGCTATTATTTATTTTTAATTTTCTTTGCAATCTAGGTTTACCATTGGCAGAGCCACCACATCAAGCAAAGTGGAGTGGATGACATGGTTCTCCTCACAAAAATTACCGAGCCAGCTATTGTTGATAATTTACGGAAGCGCTATCTCGATGACCAAATATTTGTATCCTTACTGTTTTAACATACGATAGAGTTTGTTTGATTTGATATTTAATTTGTTATAAATTATCATAAACAGTATGTAGTGGCAATTTAAAAAAAAAAAAGAAAAGAAAAAAAAAAAAATTATTCATTTTTTCTTGAAAATCAAAAATTATGTTGCCATAAACCCTGTCACTGCGAGTTCAATAATACAAGTATACTCGCTGCATATGTATATAATACATTTAATTATACAAAAATTTAAAGTTTAGCTAATTCGAAAAGCCAAACATATAAAGTCAATTGAGTGCTGTATAATTATGAATTTTAGAGGCATTTTGCTGGTACTTCGTAGATTCGCGATATGTTTCATACCGAAATATTGGAATATTTTAGCAATTCACACCAGCGGATATTCACTTACATCTGTAATTCCAAAAGTAATTAACAATTTCGACCTTTCCAAAGTTTAGAGTTCTAAACATTCCACGTTTTCTTTTTTAGTGAAAATTTAAATATTATTAACAATAGCACCATTGCACAAATTTAAAATATTGTACATATCTTTGATTACCATATGCATTTATTAGATTCTCTCCATTAATATACTGTGTTTCAGTTCTCTTATGTTTAAAACAAGTAAGAGCGCAACCTACTTGTAAATCAGGAAAGTATATTTTCTCTCTTTTGGAGTTTTATAAAATTTATAATTCAACAATATGACAATGCGATGATATTTTATCAATTTATTATAGCTATCAATTATAATGTCATATAATAATTACGGGACAACTTTCAGTAACTTAAAATATAAATTAATATGAACATTTTATACACTTTGATATTGTTTATTCTACTGCCTAAAATTTGTATTCAAGGACTTGGGTTCAGGTTTTTCTAGATTCACTTTTGTTTAAGAATTTCTGCATTTAAATTTCTTGAGTGTTTTTTCTTTTACAAAATAGCTAAGTCGTGAGATTTCATCTAAAATTTTGTTTGATTTGATTTCAAATTTTTATTGAGAAAGTAATAGCCAAAATATTTTTTGCAAAATGATAAATTCTGTTATTCAAATCATATTCAGTATATACATATGTACATATAAGTACTAAATCTTTTTCCTCAGCTTTTTAAGACATACATCGGTCCTGTTCTCATATCAGTTAATCCATTTAAACAGATGCCATATTTTACAGAAAGGGAAATTGAACAATATCAAGGAGCAGTAAGTAATATTTTTTTAATATTTGGGAAAAGATATTTGTAATGAATTGCTTTTGATTTTGCTTTATCTGTCACAGTAAGTAATCCACTAAAATATTTATAATTTTGATACCAGCTTAAATGTACTATTGATTACTTTATCATTGAAAAGTTTATCTTACTTCCACAGGGAAAATATATTCTGTAGTACGCCTTCAGTAGAGCATATATTTTTCAAGCCATTTTTTTAAATGGATGTCCAAGTTATTCAATACCTGGATTATTAAATAGATTATTAAAGAAGTTGAGGCAAAAACTTTTAACTATTTTAACTATAAAATTTTAATTTATAGACATGCATTTTTATTTGAGAATTTTTTTCTAATGTGAATAACAAGTATTTGTAGTAAGTTGTTTCTTTTTATGTTACTGAAACTGGAGCTTTTGAAAATTTTATACATATTTTAAAATTTCTATTATTTATATATGTTGGCCTTTAAATGGAAGATTGTGAAACTGTATTATCAAATTTTAAATTTAATAATTGTATAGTAATTGTTATTATTTTGTTTTTATCAGGCATCATATGAAAATCCACCTCATATATATGCTTTATCAGATAATATGTACAGGAACATGTTAATTGATAATGAAAGCCAGTGTGTTATTATTAGGTAATTTAAATATTTTTCTTATTTTGTTTTACTTATTCATGTCATAAAATGTGTGTTGCAAATAATTTGAAAACATCAAAATTTGTTATAAAATTATAAAGTTTATAGCAAAATATTTTCCTACATTCATTGCACTGTACGCTCATACTAAAATGATTTAAATGTTGATCTCCCCTTCTTATTCAATTCAAAGCAATGCTCTCTCTTTGTAAGTATATAATTTTTAAAATAATTCCTTAAAGTTTTATTTTATTTGACCAAATTATTTAGAAATTTAATAAAATATTAGACGCAGAATCATTTTACCTAAGTATCATTCAAATAAAATAAAAAAATGAATTGCACGAAACAATAATAACAACATACCTTATGGAAAAAGCACTCAAAATACTGGTGTTAAACTTTAAAATAAATAAAAACTTTGTGAAAAACACACATAAAATGATATTTATAACATACCTTATCATTTGAGCATAAAAATTTCATGAATTTTACTTCTTCGTCTTATGTTCAGTTATTCACTATCATGTCAAGACCTTGGTTCGTGAAAAATTTCTCATTTATTTCTTGTAAGTAAATAATAGAAAAGGATGCATTGTTCTTGAAGAGATAAGTGTATTTTTTTATATCTCAGAAGAGAACGGGGTATTAACTTGGTCACTGCGGTGCCTGAAGATATTAAAGAGTGATTGTTTATTGCTTAGTTAGTCATGAGATTCAACATGTGTTTGTGTTAATGAATTATATCATTTCACAGATGTTTTGTGTACAGTTCATGATATTCTAGCAATAAAATAATTGTCTGTCATTTATTATAGCAAAATTTTGGGCTCGGGTAGATTTGGATTACATATCTTAAGGTTTTACTTTAACCGTTAAATGCAAAGCGATATAGATTTGCATTGTATGGTTAAAACACCTTCCAAAAAGTATTAAGATAGAATGAAAGCCAAATTTCTTATGCCAATTTCACATATAAAATATTATAAATGATTAATTTTGTGAATAATAAAAATTTCAGACTGCGTGTTTTTTGAAAAAATTATTCAAAAAACTGATACAGGAAATTTAGCTTACACTCGTGGCTATCACGTGATCAGCGGTGAACATGCTTTAAAATCATGCATTTAAATGTTAATCCTCAAACGCATGTTTTTCTAAACAACCTGGTCTAAAGAATATGTTGTTTAGACCAATTCATGTATTTAACTCAATACAGTGTAGAAAAATGTTGTATTGAAATACATTTGTTCTAACAAGTTTTAAGTGCATTTCTTTTGCAATAATTTTAATTTCCTAATTTAATTGTAGCTTCTAGTTTTTTTTTTCTTTCTTCTTCTTTAACAATGTATGATAATGTTATATAATATTTTAAAAATGTTTTCAAAGTGGTGAAAGTGGAGCTGGTAAAACAGTAGCTGCAAAATACATCATGTCCTACATATCTCAAGTATCAGGAGGTGGTTCACGTGTACAGGTAAATCTCATTTCTTGTTTCTATATAAATAATAGAGACTATTTGTAAAATATGCCTCAAGAAGTTTGTATTTTTTTCCCACATTCTTTCAATCTGATAACATACATGCATATATATCCAAACACCTAAACAATTTGTCAAGTTGAAATGTGAATAATTTTCTATGTCTAAATATTTAAATAATTTTGTCATTTTGCTGCTGCAGTTTTTCTGTATAGGGAATTTTGTATGTATAAAAATTAATAAACTAATAACATTTTACCTGTATGAAAATTTAACATTTCTTTAAAAATATTTACCATGTTTATGAAGAATGTAAATTTTTAACATTAGCAAGGAATTATGAATGCAAATGACCCAAACATATTCATATATATTTACTCATTTTAAAGAGTTTTATACTATGAAAATACTAATTTTATTTTATTTTCCAGAAAATTAAAGAAATTATTTTAGAATCTAATCCTTTACTAGAAGCATTTGGAAATGCAAAAACTGTGAGGAACAATAATTCATCAAGATTTGTAAGTGTTCATATTTCTCTCATGTTACTTATTGTTATTATTTTCTTATTTTAAATGCTCATTTTTCTTATTTTAATCCATAGGGTAAATATATTGAAATTCAGTTCAGTAAAGGTGGAGAACCCGAAGGTGGTAAAGTGTCAAATTTTCTTTTAGAAAAGGTAAATATATAACATATGAAATTAAATATCCTCTCAAAATTCTAATTTCCTATTAGCTCCTTTCAAAATTCTCTAAGGCATAACAGCTTTCATTTTCAAACAAAGTATTTGTCTCAGGGTTTAAATTTAATAAAAGGCAATTGATATATCTCCCTGTTCTTCTGCCTCATAGTCACCGCAGCTCTCCAAGAATTTCCAAGGACCACAGACATATATGGGGGGGGGGGTCTAGGCACCCCATTACTCTGTGCAAAAATGGTACTTTGTATGAATGTCCTTGTACCCCTTCTTCAAAATAATACCCAGTAAAAATATTTTTAAATTTCATGTAAATTTTGGAAATTTTATAGTTATTCAAAAATTGTATAATTATTTTATAAACTGTATAATAGAGGTGATAAAGAAAAAAAATTGTAATTGAATTTTTTACAAAATATTTATAGTAAAATTTACAATCAGTCAAATTTTACAATAAAAATGGTTTTCTCCAAACCCCTAACTTCCCATGTGAAAGCTATAGCTACTTTTGTGCCTGGGTCTATGAGACCTGGACATTTTAATTGCCATTAATGTATATTTTTTAACCATGTGCATAGCTTATAAATCGTGTGACCCTGTTGAGAGAGTGGATTTTTCGTGACATATCTTCCTATAGAGACTTGTCTTACGTCCTGCTAAATATGCGTGCCTAAACATCTACTCATCTAGTAGCTATTTAATACTTTATGGCAGCCATGCTGCAATGAGGATCGGGGCTGCCCCAGCACCCCGTAGATTACAAACAACATGCAGCAGCCAGCCATGCATATCTCTGTGTATAGCCTAACCATGACTATTTCATCGAAACTTAAATCTGACCCATCTCTACAGCTCAAAGCATGTGTGAACCGGCTTCCCATTAGATATACATTACATATTTTTAATTAATTTTTAATATTATTACTACAGGGCGATTCTAAACTTCATGTACAAGTTTTTAGGAGAGTAGGGTACATAAAACGGAATCAGAATCACATAGCTATGTGGGGTCAAAAATGTCTTCTTCATGTAGCTGTTAATAATCACTTTGGAACAGGGGCTGAAACAACGGTGAGCTTTCCACCATTGTCTGTCAAAAACTAACATTTTTCTCAGAAAATGTGTCTAAAATTCATTTAAAAAGTTCATTTCATGGATGAGATTTGAGACAAGCCTATTGTTCATGAAACTTTGTAAAGAAATTAGACAAACACTTCAACACTTTTCCAAAAGTGATTATTACCAAGTAAGTGAAAATGGATTTTTTGACCCCACATTGCTACGTTATTCTGATGTCTTATTATGTGCCCTATCTCCCCTAAAAATTTGTACATGGAGTTTAGAATCACCCTGTGTAGTACACATGGCATATGTTTATTTAATGTTAAATTTAATTACTATATTTTAAGAAAATTAACATTTTATGACAATTATGCTGAATGTTTAAGTGCACTCTTAGATACAAGTGTGTGTGTGTGTGCAATTGTAATAATCATTTTTACAAATTTTTCTTCCTAGTCTCGAGTAGTCAATCAAAATCCAAATGAAAGAAATTTTCACATATTTTATCAACTATGTGCTGGTGTAACATCTGATATGCAGCGTAAGTATTTGCTTGTAGTTTATATATGCCATACAAGCCCCAAAGTTTGTTCCCTTAAACTACTTCTCTCTATTTTATTCTGTTTCCATTTTTATAATATCTGGTTGACTTGAGGGAAATTTATGCCATCAACAATACCTCGCTTAAGAAAGCTTTGTCAATCTTTGCTAAGTTTCATTATGACCAGTGGCGTAGCGAGGGGGGGTGTCAGAACCCCCTAAAATTTAGCAGAGTTCTATTATTAACATGAAGAATGCGATCCATAATGTAGATTATCCGTTACATCAGTGCCTAACCCCCCCCCTAAAAAAATTTTCTGGCTACGCTACTGATCATGACCTTCTTCTCATGTCTGCTATCTGACAAAATAAGGATATTATTATGTAATTCTAAACCAACTATAGACTAAGAGAGAGAGAAGACCATCCCCTACTGGAGAATCACCAAACTAACCATAGCAGTCCACGTAACTGTCTCTCAGCATTCATCCCTGGATCTGTGAACAATTTTCACATGCACTTTCTACCTAGATATCATGTACTTATGAAAGTAATTCTATCTAGTCATATTTCACACATAATTTTAAATAATGTTCTAATAATGGAGCAGTAATCTATAAAATTAATTTTAAAAAAAACTTTGTATTTTGTTTCTGTCGACTTTGATTTTAGCCATCTTTCTGTGCCTCACCTTAGTGCCAGTTAGTTAGATCAGCAATACGAGGCAATCAGATTATTTAAGGTAGAAATTCTATTCATCAGGGGAAGGGTGATCCCTGATGACCACATAATTCAAATGTGTCTGCAATTAGACAGACAATGAAGATTTAAGCAATTTTAATGTGCAAACCAACAACTTTAGCCATAAATGAGAAAAAAATTTAAAAAAGACATTAAATATGATATCATTAATAGTAACAAGCCATGATCTAAAAAAAAAAAAAAAAATCAAGAAATTGAGTAATAAATCACATTACTACATAATCTAAATCCTGTCTATACAGTTAAATCAGAATATATAGATAAAGTCTATTAAAAATTGGATATAAATAGTAATGTACAAAAAATAATCCACAGAATAATTAAAAAATACTGCAAAAATAAATCCAGAATATAATTAAAATATATTGCGATACATCCGTAATTAATCCATATTAATCCATAATTTTAAAATCCTTCTATGTAAAATAAACATAAAAATCCATTTAAAAATTGCATGCAAAACGCATACCACAGTGGAAAAGGGACTAAGCATTTATTCATTCTGTATTAAATTTAGAAGCATGATGAGTTACTGAGCCATATGATGAATGCACTCAAAAGGGAAAAAAAAAAAAAAGATATCATTCTTAATTGACTATGCTGTATTCATCGCAGCAGAAAGTACTAATGCCTTTTTCCACATCTGCATGTATTTAATAGTAAGTTTTTCTTTTATTTTCCTTTTATCATGATTTGATGACAGGAGGGTTAAGAAAATTATTTGGGATGTTGTATGCCAAGATATTTTAATAAATAAAATATAAATACATATAATCTGAGTTGTTTTGACATCATTTTAACAATATTTAAATTTGAAGATTGTGTATCTAAAATTAGTTCTTGAAATCTTAAAAAAAAACTGCCTTTTGTACTTTTTAATTGTGATATTTTCTACTTTTAGAAAACTTAGGAATCATGAGTCCAGATTATTACAATTATCTGAATCAAAGTGGTACTTTTAAAGTGGAAGGAACTAATGATGCCCATGATTTTCAAGAAACTTTGGTAATGTTAATAATTTAATTTGTATAGTTCTAAAAAGCAATTTTTTTCTGTCATTGATCATGTGCCCAAACACCATCTGTTACTGCAATAACATAGCGTACATAGTGTACAAGTGCAATAGTTTGTACTACATGCTTTGTGCAAACTAATGTACAAGTTTGTTTTTAAATACTGTTTTTATCATGTCTTAATAGATTTGAAATATGCCTAGTAATTTTATTATTAATCTAAAAAAAAATAACTCAATCTATCAAAGATTTATTTGTTGCCTTCAAATAACATATTTGTGTAGAGGAGATACACACATATATGATTCCATATGAGCCCCCAAAAAATCATAATTCTGAAATGCATTTCGATTTAAAAAGTATAACAGGGCTGAAAGAATGTACACAATTTCTGTCCAAAAATTAAGCAGTCTGTTCTTTAGATGTGTGTGTGTATTTGACCTTTTAAAATTTCCAAAATCTCTTTGCTATCTAATCTCGAGCTTGAGTTAAAACTCCTGATTGGACTTACATAGGCCCATCTGTACTATGTCTCCATAATAAAGTCAACACTTTTGACCTTAATATCAGAGTGCGAATTGACGGGGGGGGATGCCAGGAATTGTCCCCGGCTGAGGAATGTAACATCCCTGGCTAGAGAAATATTAATGGATCCCTGCCAGGGATACTATTTATCCCCTGCTGGAGAAATGTTAAAATTAGTCTCTGTCCCTACAAGTTCAACAGTACTTAGCGATTTTAAGTATTGAGAATAGAAATTTAGTGTTGACTCTAGAAAAAAAGGGCCGCCGGGGGGGAAATTTTCAAAAGGGGCACCCTGTTCTCAAAAAGGGCACTTTGGGGTTCCACGAGAATGTACAGGTAGATAACATATAGAAACTGGTTTGAAACAATCTGATCCCCGAAACTTTAACTTGTAGAGTTGTAATATGTGTTCTGACTTACAATGCATAGTAAGATTTTTTCCAATTTGTCTTAGTCCCCCCCCCCCTTCTTTTGGAGAAAATATCCAGTAGAAGTAAGTGTAAGCGAAATAGGAAAAATAATTTGTTGACAATATTTTGGTCTAAACATGACATAAATATGTGAATTAAATCTACATAACTAGAAGTTTTGATTTTAAAAAAAACTTCTAGCATAAAGAAGTTTTAATATAAGTAATGTTGAATTTTCTGCTTAATTTTTTTTCTCAAAATTACGTGACATACATGTTTATTGTTTATAAGAATAGTACATTTATTGAAGAAGATTTCAGAAATTTTTAGCCAGACATGATTTGTTAGGCAGTAGGGGAAGGCAGAGGGACTGTTAATTTTTGTTCCTGCATTTTATCACACTATCACTACTGGACCACAATTACTGGATCTCATTCATATATGATATTTCACCTATATTGGTACTATATATCACCTATATTGGTATATATATATATCACATATATTGGTTCACCTATATTGGTACACCTATAAAAGTACTATACAAACTTTTAAACAGAAAAGGACTGTCAGTGTAAGTGGATTAGGGTAGATGCGTTAAGCATGTAATAAAAATAATAAAATTTCTGCAATGCAGGATGTATAAAATTTAATTATATAATACAGAATTTTATTTAAATTCTTTTGTTTGCAATAATTATTGAATGAGTACCAAGTAAAGATTTTCAAAGTTACCCTTATTACTATTAGACATTATTAAAATTGCATCAAACAATTTAAATCATCCATCAATTGATAACTACAGAATTTGGGGAAATTTAATTCAGAACACAAAAGATTGCTGGAAAAAATGACATAGTCATGCAAATTTTGTAATACATCCTATGGTTGGAATGTACAACACCATATCAAATCAAATCACTGAAATATATTTGTTATTCCTCTTTCACTTCTAATTTAATGCCTGCTCATTCATGAAAAGTGAATATAAGTTTTTTAAAAAGTACTATTTCTTTAAAATAAATAAAAATAATTACTACATGTAAGTTTTTTAGCAGGTATAAAATTAATATTTTTTTTTTAACTCACAGAATTTTCCAAAGGTATGTATGAAATAAAGTTAAAATATTTTCAATAATTTATTTTTCATAAAGCTTTATTTTTAATTTCTTGTAACATACTTAAAAAGATCTCTTTAAAAACACTAAATTTTCTTTCTTAAACCTTGCTGTAATCTTTTTAAAATAAAAATAGTACTAATCAATATTTATTTTAACTATCAAATGTTTTTAATTTCTTCATTCAGCTTAATATAATTAAAATAATCAACATCCTGGTGCCAAAAGTACTTAAGCAAATTATCTATTAATAAACCTTCCAGAATTCTTTTTTTTTTTTTTTTTTTTTTTTTTTTCAACTGAAAATAAGCTTAAATTGATGACAGTTTGTTTTATGAATAACCTAGCTGTTAACTTATGACACAATTTGTTTTCTGAAGACATCCTTTTCCAGAACTAGCTTTCTTTTGCTTTTATTATTATTTTTTTTTTCCTTTCTTCATTCATTAAAATGTTGAGAATTTTAAAATCGGAAGGTGTATAATATGAATATTTAGATTACCAAATCTTGTCAATAGTCTGATTTACTAAATTCTGCATTTACTCCACTTTTATGTAATTAAAACTGTGGCGTAATAAGTGGGGGGGGGGGTCCGCCCCGGCGGCAAAAAAACTAACATGGTGGCCGGCAGGACACTTAGAAATAATAAAGTGGAAAACTAAAGGACCGAAATGGGGACAGAATGCTGAAACTTAGAAAGAATGGGGCGGCAAACTGAAAGACCGCACCGGGCGCCAATAACCCTAGCACTACATTGCTAAAGAAAAAGATCATTATTATGCTCTGATTTTGGCAAAAGCATAATGTGTTTCAATTGCTGTATTCCCAAAACGTCGCAAATCCCTCGATTTTCAGATGGATTTGAGTAGATAAAGCCACTGAACATGGTACATGGCTGAAGTGTTGAAGTTCCCACGTTCGGCGGGCCCCGCCCACGCGACTGTCGGTCTGGAGTTTTGGTCGGTTTCATCAAGATGTACGCGTCAATACACATTAGAACTCCTTAAAAAGTCACCCAACGAAGGCACCCCCCCTTAGAAGATATCCCTTGTCTAAGCTTGCCATAACAAACAAGCAAATCACGCGAATTTTCGAATCGCAATACGTGGTTTTGCTAAGGCATTCTTTCTGTATCATCTGTAACTATATATATATTTAGTAAATAACTGTTATACAATACGAATAATATGTACTAAGAAAGCCGATTAAAAAGAGCAAATCGTTTAGGGCGGGGGGGACTTGCTAGTGTTGCGAAACTATTAAAGACATCGAGAAGAGCAATAATTATATACAGCTCACGACGAACTCTGGTATAATGATTGTTTGATAATTCGCAACTACATATTTATCAAACGTAGCCACCGATATTTGAGGATTGACAGATGGAATCAGAAATTTTTAGATAACTTGAGAAAATTTTGAATTTCCCAACCGTATTTTCTTCCCCCAACTCCTAAGTGAAATGCCGATCGGGCTTCTCGCTTGAGTCAGCAAAAACAAAACATACAAGTGGGGCCTTTTCGGGTTACTCGGCTGTTGGGCTCGCGCAAAAGAAAACAAAGAAAAGGATAGTACGAGTATTTCGATCTGAAAGAGTAGAATATTTGAAAAAAGCATTTTAATAAATTACATTTGTGGGGAAAGATCGGATTTCATAGACGGTTTTTGTGAAAGGGCCGTTTTCAATCGAACCTATTTTTATGATGGGATTATTGTACTCAATCGTAACCGTTTTAATTAACGTATTATCGTGATGGGCCGCAAATGGTATGTAGGAAATAAAAAGTGCTGGTTGTTTACTAATAATAATAAAAATGTAAAAGCAGGAGGGCGCATAAAGAAGAGAAATAGGACCGCCCGGCGCTAAAAAGACGACAAAAGGGCCGCCGGGCGCTAAAAAGATAACAAAAAGGCCGCCGGGCGCTAAAAAGATAACAAAAAGGCCGCCGGGCGCTAAAAAGATAACAAAAAGGCCGCCGGGCGCTGCGCCCTGCCAAATTAATCTAGAGTCAACACTAAAATTCTTCTATTGTTTACTAGACAAAGGAGGAAGTTACAAATATCCCTTGAAATACGGATGAGGTTTTTTTTCACACATGCCTGATGCCACTTCTCATTCTGTTACTGGTGTCAGGTTTCAAAGTAAGACTGCGAAATGAACGAACAAGTGCTGCTCTACCACGAGCCGAATTTAAAGATAGACATAGAATCGACGAAGGCAGGAATATATGTGCATAGAAAATGGGCAGTCGACTTTTGTTTGAATTATGTCACTTCTCCTGTGTGACATGTCAAATAATACCTTAAGAGTCTTGTCATATAATACCTAATATATTATGTGAGTGGAGCATTTACATCTTCCCTCCTTTTACTCTTCTTATTTTCAAATGTCCCCCTCAAGAAAATTATCTTACTCATTCTGTCCACTGTTATAGATATTTTGTATTTTTATTGTAGAGCCACTGGTAAAATGCATATTCGTTTTCTAATTTTTTTTTTTTTTTTTTTTTTTTTTTAGTATAGTAAATATTTGTATAGTAAATATTTAAGTTGAAATTTATTTCACCGTGTTACTTCAGCTTGCTGTGTTTAAATGTATTCACTATACTGCATTATTATTATAGGTCTGAATTTCATAAATTGGCCTTTTGTATCACTCACTTGAAAGTTTTTAAAAGTTTTAGTTTGGTTTTAAATATGCTTAAATTGAACCATTATTAACTTCTAACAGGAATAAAAGAATTCCAATACGCACTGTAATCAAGTGATGTAGGCACTGTGAGTCCGAATCTGCTAGTATTCAGATTTGTACTATGGTACAGATCATGCAAGACTCGAGACATATGAATCATATAGACAAGTGAATCAATCAGATATGACTGCAAATCTGAAACACTCTTTTGAGGTCAAAACTTCTGCTTCAAGACGATCTAGTAACGAGTCATATTGAAAAGTAACGATTTGTTACCCCTAGTGGTAGATTGGAGATTGCCCTTTTCGTGAAGAGGCTGGAATTTCGTGATCATGATGTCTCCTGTCCCCTTATTCCACTCTGGATTTTTCTGCTATTACAGTAATTTTGATTGTCGTTGGGTTTGGGACAATCAGAGAACTTTTTTCCTCAATTTCTGTATCCATCCTGTAGATATTTTACTGGGGCATCAAAGATTTCCCTATAAATTCTCTGAAAATATAATGCTGTATGGACTACTATGTTACTGGCATTTTCTCCTGTTTGCTTTGATTTTTTCACTGTACGGTATATATATTAAATAGGGAATCCAATCCTGATCTCACACAAGTGTTTGCGGGACTAGTCTCACTAGATTCCGACTATAATCCTGCAGAATTGAAATTGAAAATTAAATTATTTTTATTACTTTTAAGCCATCTTTCAATCATCAAATGAGCAAAAATTTTGCATATCTTAGCCAACAATAGAATCAATAATTAAAAATTTTAAATTTAAGTTTTCAATTTTTTTAAATTATATTCCAGTGGTAGTCTAGATCAAATCTTATAATCTAAATTTTTCGCCAACAGAATCTCCAACTGAGCTAAAATATCATACTGATGTATCAGCTTAGCTGTTAGCGAACATTACAAATAAATTACAAAAAGTTTTGATTTTAGGTTTTTTTTTTTTACTTCACACTTTAAATTGTTTTACTAAAATTAGATCAACTAGGAAACGATTCATTGGATTTGTCCTCTTTCCTATATTTGTTTTTCAGCAACTTTAAAAATTGTAAGTATGTTCATGCACCTATAATTTTCATATTTTTGTAAATTATTTTCTTTACATGAAATTGAGCTTAGAATTCAAATCTTTCTTTTGCTTATTTCTCTCTGTAATCAGTTTTTCAGTTAATTCTAAGCTTGAAGGAAATACTCAATTAAGTTTGTCAAGCAATGCTTCCATGGGATACAGCCAGATCAGTAAATCTCAAGTCTGAAATCCCGCAAAACCAAAAACACTGGGAGATTGCACAGAGTCACAACTAGAAGAAGTGCAGGCGATGCATGTGCCCTGGGCAAGGACGTACCCAGGGGGTCCGGACACACCCCACCCCCACCCACCCCCCCGAAATTTCAGTTTTTGTTAACAAAATAAGAATGATGGAGTCTTTTTGTGAAAAATTCTGCCTTTTTCATCGTTTGGACCCCCTCCGAAATTTTTTTCTGGGTACGTCCTTGGCCCTGGGCACTTTGTTGAAGGGGCACTGAAATCCAGTATGGTTTCAAAGGGATGCCAGAATTATGGTTGGTTTACTCCAAGGGCTGTGCTGAGGAGGCATCAAAATTAAGTCCCCCCCCCCTCGTCCACAGTGACAACTATCTCTAGTTGTGGCACTAAATTGTATTCTCTAATGGTCAATGCACTAGAAAAGGGTGATGTAAACGAAGAGCAAAAACCTGCAATGTCTCTTAAAAGGTTAATACAATTAGTCGTACAAAAACACAAAAATGTATGGCTCTCTCAGGATTTTGTAAGATCAAGATTAGAAAGACCATTCATTACTCTTTACATTGTCTTTCTTTTTTAACATTGTTGTATTTTAGCAACCAAGAAAAACAACTAAGTGTATGATCATAAATATTATGCCTAACTTTCATGTTTCTGTAAGTTATTGTCTTAATTATCAATTGAGATTAATTATTATTATTAAGGTTAAACTTCATATTGCTTAAAATTTATTACCTTTTCATGAATTTCTCTCTTGGCAGTTTTAAATGAATTCTAAGCTGAATGAAATGAAAAACAGTGTAGGATTGCATTCTCTAGTACCAATATAACATCTTATTTGTGTTAACAACTGTTACATAACCAATTTTTTGTTGGACGTATCTTTCACATTTGCATGTATGTGTTTTGTCATATTCATTTATTCTAGTTTATTTTTAAAGATAACTGATAATTTATTTATATATTGTAGAAAGCAATGACAATTATGGGTATGACAGATGAAGATCAGATGAATGTTTTGCAAGCTGTTGCTGGTATTCTGCATTTAGGAAATGTAACTTTTCTTGAACAAGGAAATTATGCTGTGATTGAAGATGAGCAGTGTAAGTTTAGAAAACAAATACTATCATGTGTGATTTTCTAATATTTGTAAATGAAAGTACTGTAAAAAATAATGCCTATAGTTTTTATCACTATTATTATTACTTAAATCATTCTTAATACAACCTGTTAAGTCTATATAGTCATTCTGCCAATCATAAAATGAAATTCATTGGCAGAACTACGATTTTCAGATACTAAGTTGTGGTAAAATTAAAACCCAGAAGTTTGCTTAATTTATCTGCTAATTTCAACTTTTATTGCAAATAATCAGTGTATTTTTCCCCTTTTTTTGTGTGTGTGTCCCTGTGTGTGCATGTTGGAGCATGTGTGCATGTTGAGCATGTTGTGCATGTGTGTGCATGTTGGAAATTATTTTGAAAAAGTTAATTTAAAGTTTTGTTGTTATGTTGAAGTTTCATATTATTTCATTTTAGAAGCTGTAAGATTAGGAGGTTTCTTTTATTCCTTATATTATTACAAAAATCTTTTCAGCTCAACCATGGAGGAGGTGAAAAATTACATATTCCACTAACATTTTGGAAAATTTAATTGTACTATTAACAGCGTAACTAAATAAAATACTTTCAGTGTGTTTTCATACTTTTTACAAAATAAGATTTTCTTATTAAAATAGTTTTTTAGTAGAAAAGTAGATTGTGAATAGAAAAAGTATTGGTTTATTTTATATTAAATTAGAAGTTTGATTCATAAAACTCATACACAATTTATTTTTAAATATGATTTTGATATCAGAAAAACAATTGAAACTATTTGTACAGAAGTAATTTAAAATTCAACACAATTCCTACTTCAGAAGCTTCTTAACTGTACTTAAAAAGCTTGGAAGGAAAAAGAGATGGTTGAATCAAAATGAATAAGAGGATAGTGTAATTTTAGTGCAATTCTTTATTATTAATCCCCGCTATCTCTAATATATTTTTTTTTTTTAAATATTGTGTGTCTAACCTCACACTTAAATTTCACTGACTATTGCTTTAATTTTAATCAGAGATGTCTGTATTTTTAAGCTGTACTTATTATGTATTGTAAGTCATTTTGAAAATCATTTGTTTTATACATAAAATTAGAAATTGTAGCATTCTAGTTTAATTTTTCATACTGTATTGCTAATACATATTTAAATTTATTATTACTTTATCATTACTTTCAAAAAATTATAATTCTAATGTAAATATAATTTTCTCAGTTCTAGCATTTCCATCTTATTTATTTGGTGTTGATGCTGAATTAGTAAAAGCTAAGCTAACTAGTCGAGTAATGGACAGCAAGTGGGGAGGACAATCAGAAACCATTCACATGCAGTTAAATTTGCAACAAGCTGCTCATACTAGAGATGCTTGGGCCAAAGGTCTTTATACTCGTGTTTTTGATTACCTTGTCGGTGTAAGTAGTTTTTCACTCATATGAATTATTTTCCTTTTAAGAATTTTACTAAGCAGAGGAGTCCATGTTTAGTACATTCACATTCATTAGGCAGTATTATTTTTCAAGTAATGTTGAAAGCTACCTGAAAATCAGAAATTTAAAATATTAGAAAAATTTGATAATGGATAATTTATCATAGTATTTAATTTTCCTAATATATATATATACATATATAATACCTTTTAATTTTGTGTATATTTATCACATCTGTTTTGTTACAAATTTTCGGAGTAACCTGCTGTTATGGTGTTTAAAATAATTTAAAATTCATATTCTGCCCCATCAAATAGTTAAATTTTGCTTTTTGTTGCATCAAAATTGGTTAACTAGAATGCGAGATATGGATTTTAATGTTTCTCTATTCGTTTTGATAGCATCTTCTGATCCTCAAATATGGGTTGTAGGCCTTCGCTAACCTCACTTTTGGGGTCTTATTTTTGGTGCCATATTTAGCGATATTTCGCCAAAAAGTCACCAAGCTTGCAGACATTTAGGACATTTGGCACAGTTTTCCCAATGGGGCTTTTAAAGGTGTTTTCACACATTAAGGGGAACCTTTGGGAAATTTCCAATAGCTTCTGCATCATCTATAAAAGAACATAGGCTGCCCTGGTCCAGTCAGTTTCTCACCGAGCAGATGTTAAGTGTGTTCGCTGTATTATGCCATGAATTGTGTTGTGCAATAGAAATGGTATTTTCACTTGCCTTTTTGAAACCTTGTTTTAAAGTGCTGTGTGTAAATTCTTCATTGTTGAGTCTCGAGGGACTGTTTACAATATCCCTTGTATATTTCCTCTGAATTTTTGCCTGTAGAAGTGTTTTATTTTGTGTATAAAATACAGCACTTGTGAAAGCTTCTGTACTAAGAGGACTGTTAAAAGCACATTACTGTCTGATTGTGCTTGTGAATTTTGTACAGCTGATTTTTCGACGAAATTCTAGAAGCTATAAAGTTCGTGTTCCATCCTGACAAGTGGACTCTGTACTAGAACTTTCTACATCAACTGAACTTTAGAATGATGAACCCAGAAATTAGCAGAGTATTCTGCAATAATATGCAGTATTTTAAGTTCCGTCATGTTGGGTTTTTGTACATTCATTTTTGCTCAGGAATTAACTGAGTTGTAGTCAAAGACTGGTGTATGGATGTCAAATCTTTTCAGAGAGAGGAGAACGATATGAAATATAAATGTGCATACATAAACAGAAATTTCAGTACAATGTAAAAAATCTGAAAACTCCAAAACCAGCTAATAGTAAAATCTCAAGGAACTGGATATGAGTTGCATACTGATATCCCTCCTCCCTTGGTTACACTCCTGATCAAAGTGGTCATTCAGTTTTTGCTGTGAACCTTGTTATAGTTATTAACCAGTAGAGCTGAAATTTAAACTCGCAAACTTTGTGATTAAAAGAGTTATCTAGTAATTTTTAAATCTCCACAGGCTGTAAATTTATTTATTGCTCATTTCATATCAAATTGTTTTTCTTTGCTACTTTCAGATGTTGTGTGACTGTTGTATTGTTTGAGGATAGTCATTCTCTGTCCATCCAGTACATTATAATACTTAGGAAAAAATTTCTCAGTTAAATGCATGGTAGTTAAACCTGAAAATTGTGTAAACCTTAACGAATTTAAGCCTTAATGATTTGATTAAATCTATGAGCTAGCTGTGTCAGTACTTGTGTTCTGTTTTATGACACACCCAGTTAAATGTGTTTGACTTTGAGGATCGAGGAAATGTATTTATTACCAGATGCAGTTGCAGGTTTCTACAGAGCAGTGAGTCCAGCAGTGACCTAATCACTAAACTCTGTTCCCATAAGAATATGGAAAGTGAAACAACACCAGCTTACCAACCAGAGTGTCAGCCGGGGACTAACTGAGCTTCGCTCTCTGCGGGGATATACCGCGGAAGCCGGTATTTGACGGGTACGCGATGCGGTTAGCTTCGGGGGAGATTGCCGGGTCTCTGCTCGTGGCGAGCCAACTCCGTACTCTGAATTACTGCTGAAAGTGGTCCCCAGTCTTACCTAACTTTATGTTCGAACTTTTTCCATCTTTTACTGAACATCATGTTTGAACTCTTTACCATCTTGCTTACTGTGTCTGTGCGCCCTGGTCCTTCGGATGCTGGTATCCCTGCGCCCTGTGATGCTAAGAAGATCGTCTTCGCTGGTCGTTATTGCTGATCGCGGGTTCCTGATTGTGAGCTACCGGCCGTGCTATTGTGTATGCCCAAGACGTTTCCTGCCTGATGTGATGATGTATCGCCGACTGTGGTCTTCCGTAATGATGTCTGCTCTCTGCCCCCATCCCGACGGACTTGAGCTCTACAGCGCATCATGGACGTACTACTCGCCCTACATATACAACTGTTCGTGGAACCATTTCCCGAACTGGCCCATGGACTGAACGAAGCTGATGGAACTTATTTCTCCATGACTGATCTACCTGATTGATGACTATGGCTTGCGAGTGGCAGTCGACCTACGGTGCGGCGGATCGTCTGACGTCTTGATGGGACCTGTTAAAGAATAGCTGCAGCCTTATGACACTTGATGTCGTAGCGAGACCCAGGATTGATGTGCTTCGCTGCTTTACGGACGTGGCACCCCTTCGGGGCGACGTAGGGCGTCGCTTCTTCTTCCCCGTGGTTTGGTCCTGATGACGTACTTCCATCGCTCCAGTCACTCCTGTTCATTGATTTGGACCTTTTTTTATTTTTATTTTTTCATCTTCCTGCAACTTTATCGTCTGGTCCACTTCCATCTTGGACGCCGAATTGTTTTTTTCCATCTTTACTGGTCGTATATCGAGCAACCTGCCCTGGGAAGCCCATTTAGGGGGGAGGAGAGGTCGATATTCCAAGTTTCTTACTGCTGCTCATGCCCCGACAGCCCAGTCGGTAGCGCGTCGCACTTCAATGCCAACGGACCCGGGTTCATATCCCGGCCCGGACCGATGTTGTTTTTCTGCCCTTTCCGGCTTGTTTTGATGTCTGAGCATTCCATCTGCTCTTCCTGACTTGACTTGATTTTCATCGGGTGATTCCTTTTCACCCTGTTTTTTCTGTGGACTCTGTCCACTTTTTTTTCGCCTAACATCTCACTGAGCTCATTCACCAAAGAAGCTCTCGTCTTACTGGAGGTTTGGCCGTTGGCCGTAGGTACTCCGATAAAATTACTCTTCAGTCAGTCAGTCAACACCAGCTTGACCAGTACTTGGGAGTGTGAACTCCTATCTTGGCTGGACTCCTGTGGGTTCGTGTCGGGGAGGGGAGAATTAAAACATGAGTTTGGATGTCCAAGTTAGTCCTTCTTTGTAAAACCAAAGTTCACTCAAAAACTAATAAAGCATGTGGAAGAAATTTGAAATTAGGATATATCTAGCACTTTTGAGTTAATAATGACTACCAGTTTATCACTAATATATAAACATTATTTCTGTATTACAATTAATGTACAATGTTCTGTAGACATTTACTATATAAATTATTACTGAATATATTTGAAAGTAATCAAAGTTTTATGCTGTTTACTAAAAGGATACCTTGTGTGATTCTTACACATAAAATATAATACCATGTAACATTTATTCTTCGTATTAATTATTATGTGAAATGTGTAGGGATCATTTTTAATGTATTTAGATCTCCTAATTTACCTTAAAAAGGTGTTATTGATTTCATATAAGGTTTAATTCAAATTAAAACTTGTACACATATACATTATTGTTATATTGCGTACATTATTGTTATATTGCGTTATTTTGATAATTCTGCTACATTTAATTTTTTTTTTCTTTTTAGGTTGTAAATTCAGCTATGAAGACAGAAATGTCTGAGCTTACTGTTGGAATTCTTGATATCTATGGCTTTGAGATTTTTCAGAAAAATGGTTTTGAACAGTTTTGCATAAATTATGTTAATGAAAAGCTACAACAAATATTTATTGAACTCACTCTTAAAGCAGAACAAGTAAATGATTTTTAATATCTTCTTGATATCTTACCCAATAATTGATGTTGTACAGTTTTATTATTTAACATGTTCCTGTTTGTCAATTATTACTTTTTGAAGCTTAATGCTTTCTTTATTTTTAATCAATCAACATAGACAAATCTTTGTATTAGAAAAAAAAAAAAAATGCTGATTTAACCTGTTGAGTGCTAAGAAGACAAATACACCCCATTAAAAATTTAAAAAATAAATAAATAAAACCTAAAAAGAAATAAATTTGTTTTATTTTGACTTTCTTAATAATCTAAATTGAAATTGGAGTATTTTTTATTCAAATAATCAGAGGCATTAAAATTTAATCTCTTATTTTCATTCAAGTGTTTTCTACTCCTAATTTTTTAGTTGCATTTTAGAAAGTGTGCAAATTGTATCCGTTTGTTCTTTATATTAATTTTGAAAGAATGAACTCGTTTTTAATAAAAATGTTTGATCAATATTATGTAGAACTTTCAAAAATGTCATTGATTAATACTGGTTCTATAATCTAAGCCAGTATTTCAATAATATTTTCTCAGGTGGAGCCATTACTGCAGCATTTTTTTTTTTTTTAAGTAAGCAATGGAATATTATCATATAACAGTTTTTAAAAATCTAGCTATTCTGAAAATATGAGCGGGATCAAATTTAAAGAAGTAACATTTTATTCATCTGGCATTTAGAATACATGAAGCTATAATATTTATCAAACATATATACTGTAACATTGCGCCACTGTGGCAGCATGATGTTTGAGACTTCTTTTGAACTTTAATTTTATCTACAAAAAACAGTGTACAACTATTTATATTTTCACATATCTGCATCATAGAATTTTCTCTGCATAGAGCTGTTTAAAAATCAACCTGCCCCATCTATTTCAAAGAATCCCAAGCCGGATCAGTTTCTTTGACCCCCAGGAGGGGAAGAATGCTTTCTCCATATCCGATCGATGATCACCTCTAAAAATTAAATTTGTATTATAAATCTTGTTCCTAGATTATCTAACACAGGGATGGGCAAACTACAGCCCACCAGAAGGTTTTATCCGGCCCGCGGATGGAATTTTAATTTGCCGGTCCAACGGAAATTGAAAGAATATAAATATTTATTTATTATAAATCCATATTAAGAATTATGAAGATGGCTCGAAAAATGTGCACTTTGAGTTCGAACGCAGATTTCAAGATTTCAGTGCCATTCAAACAGTATTGGATATTTTTACCATGCCTTTTAATGTAAATTGTGAAGCAGTGAAGTCAGATTTGCAGTTCGAATTAATTGACTTGCAATATAACAATCATCTCAAGCAGTTGTTTCTAAATATGCCAAAGTTAGAGTTTTATAAATCATTATCGAAGGTAAGTTTCCCAAATTTAATATCTCACGCCCAGAATATCAGTGCTATGTTTGCTTCATCTTATATATGTGAGCAAGTGTTTTCAACTATGAACCTTAGAGAGAATTCTTTCAGAAGTAGACTGACAGATGAGCATTTAGCCTCGTTTCTTAGAATCAATGCATCTCACTTCGAACCTGCATATAAGAAACTTTTAAAAATGAAATCGCAATTTTATTCATCTCTTTAACATATTTAAATTGTAATACTTGTATATTGTTTTTAAAATTTTAGAAAAATTTATCTTGACCTGCCAAACTTTTTTTTTTTCGATTTTTGGCCCGCGACCGAAAAAGTTTGCCCATCCCTGATCTAACATGTCTATAAAAGAAAAGGTGAAAGTTTTCAAAATACTTTGCATTTTTCTCTTTGAGCTAGTTTGAGTATTAAGGAATGTGTGACTTATATTAAATCACTTAGTTTATTTTAATATCAAAGAAAGTGTAATGGACATCCCCTACTTCTTCACTTGCTCTGACTGAAAAAGCAGAACTAATCTTTTATCTAAAATTTAACTTTTTTTCTATATTTAGTTTTATCCATTCATTTATTTCTAAACATTTGACTAAAAAATTTTTATTAAAATTAGCTAAAAAGGATAATAATAAAAAAATGGTTAGCTTATTCTATTAATTTGAATGTGTGTGTCTTGAGTCTTTTTAATTTAAATCAATTCAAATTTACTCTATTTGTTAAAATTTCTCTGTTCTTAGGCACAAGCTGTTGTTTTGTTTGGCACTGATGTAGTTATTTTCATTTCCAGGAAGAATATGTGCAAGAAGGTATCAAATGGAATTCCATTGAATATTTCAACAACAAAATTGTTTGTGATCTCATCGAAAGCAAAACTCCTCCTGGGATAATGTCCATAATTGATGATGTTTGTGCAACCATGCATGCTGTCAGTGAAGGTTCTGATAATCAATTGCTTGGGGTAAAATAGATTTATCTCTATTTTATCTAGTTTGATTTTTTAGGAGTTACAGTTTAAAGTATCAGGTTGTAACGAAAGTTTTCCGCCAGATTTGCTTGAGTCAGCTCACGCGGTACCCAACTATTGACCTAATATGTCAAGTATTTTATGCTTAGTGTGACTAATGAACATGGCACTAAAGTCTAACTCTTTTAGCTAGCTCTCGAGTGGATGAATATTTTATCTTCTTCCACAAATTGTCTTAGGCGGGACTCATCAGCATCAATAGGCCGGTCAAAGCGCTCAGCTTCTTTAATATCCTGGTCCTCGTTTTTGAACTTTCAGTACCAAATCTTCACAGTGTCATGATTCAACAGTAGTACCTTAAGCAGTATACATGATTCAGTGTCATTCTGTAGCTGACTTTTTGCGACAGAACTGAGAGTAAATGATGGATCAATCTGGTAGCGTGGTAGTTCCATTTCAGACACCTTATACTTAATCATAACGATATTGTTTTACAGATTTCACAACACAGTTCTCTAAAACAAGTCTTTTCTTTCAAATAATAAAAATCATTTTACAAAATATTGGCAAAGACACCAACGGGAACTGCTTGTGCAGGCAATACTTGGAGTGGCGGAAAACTTTCGTTACAACCTAATATTTTTGTGTATTGTTAAAATTTTGAAGTATGTTTGTCAGTTCTCTTGAGGATTTCATAGTTTTCTTAAAATTTTATTATTTAAATTGATCATTGCATGTAATATTTTTAATATTAAATAATTTATTATTATCATTACTGTTACTATTTTATTTGTGTGCTGATGCACTATTCATTTTGTGATGGGCCATCACTTACGATGACTGAACCTACCTTAGACTGTTTTTTAGCAAAAAAATACAGGGGGGGGGGAGTGAAGAGTAATTTATTATCAGAATAAAAAGTAAAATAAACCCTTTATTCTAAAAATTAAGTATGTAAAACAGGTTTTTGTCAAATGTGATCTGCTTCTGCAAATTTTACAATACATTTATATATGCAAGGTTGAACAGTACAATCTATGAAGAGACACGCTAAAATTGTTTGAGTCTCTTGCCATAATTGATCTATTCATTATTTTTTTCAAGAGTCATGTGATGTATGTTGTTTTGTCAGAAAGTTGCCCAAACAATCCTTTGCTCTGTTAACAGTATTTTTACTCCCACGCTCAGTGTTGTGTTTCAGAAGTTAGCATCTTATATTCTGTTATTGTTATTAACCTCTTTTCATTTTAGACCAGACTCATGTGACTTAATTTAATTGTAGCATTTCATTGGTGTAATTCAAAAGTTTGCTTTATCTATTCTTTAGATAGATTTAAAGCTTAGATAGATTTAAAGCTTTTCTTATCCATTACAATGCGTTCTTTAACCAATTAAATACAAACTCAAAATACAAGGCATTATAAGACTAAATTGGTGTACTAACTTTTTTCACTCCTATTCTGCAGTATTTTATTATTGTGCTGACCATGTGTTATAGAGGTTAATGAATAAGAGTCAAAGTAAATAATATTTTGGTGTCATCCAGTGATGTCCACACCCCCTCATGATACCCCCTAGCTTAGGTTCAATTCCTGGCTTGGGCTTCGGTGTTAACTTGTTCCTCCCTTCGTAGGGAATAATGTTAGCCACCCGCTAGGCTCCCCCATAGTAAAATGGCCAATATTTGGGCCATCGTAGAGGCAAATGCCTAGCCTTTAAGAAGAAAAATTAAAAATATATTTTTATTATCCCTCATTCTGAATCATGAGTAGTGTTTTTAAAAAAATGGGTTTCACTTACTAAAAAATTTTTTGTAAAAGTTAAAATTATCATTATTCGCAGATACATGTAAAAAGTGAATATCGCTTCGTTCAAAATACATCTGAATAAATAGGATTTTTGTCGGGACCGGAGAAAATATCTTTATAGGTAGGTTTAACCTTGTAGTCAGTATCATTATACAGTACTGCATATTTTTTGAGATGACTAATCTAGATTGAAGAGTAAATAAAACTTATCATGAACGAATTTCGATATTCAGGTACATATGTTAGATAATTATACTGATGCAAGTTTTATCAAGCATGTATATAATATTTTTTTTTTTTTTCTCACTTCAGAAATTGACAAAAGCCGTCGGTTCACATGCCCATTTTCAGGATGGGGGAGGACAATTCATAATTCATCATTATGCTGGTAAAGTAAGTTTTTGCACACTGTTGTATTGAGTGTATTTTTAAATTCTTTATAGCCAAGTCGGTTCAAGTAATTCTTCATAAATGTTAATTAAAAAATACTTTTAATTCTTGAAGAGTTATTTTTCCTTTAATCTGTAGGTGACATATAGTGTTGATAGTTTCTGTGAAAAAAATCGGGATGTCCTCTTTACTGATATTATTCAAGTTATGCAAAGTAGTGAAAAGTAAGTACGTTTTTTAAAATATTTTTTATCTTCACTACTGTTGAATTGAGCTACATTAATACAATGCCAGCAACTAATTGTCATTTAATTTATCAAGATAAATTATTTTTATTGTTATCTGCTTATAAAATAAAATTGAACATAATTTATTTAAAATTCCACATCTGTGCAAGTTTTCCTTCCCGGAAACCTTTTAAGTGCATGTTTATTTATGACGAGTCTTACTTCATTATCATGTTTTATTTTAAATAATTATGGTGTAACTATTATTTCTAGTGCATTTATTAGAAGTTTATTTCCTGAAGATGTCAGTGGAACAATTAGAAGCAGACCTACTACTGCTGGAAGTAAGATCAAGGTAAATGCACATAATGTACATTATAACTTAATTTATGGGTAAATGATGTACTTGCCTTCTATTTAAAAAAAAACTGAATTGTTAAATGAACTGTAATGCCCAGATTGTAGAAACGAATTATAGATTTTGCTATATTTTATTTCTTTAACTCACTATCATAGTAATTCTAATGCAGAAATAATGAATCAATAGTCTCTTGCTGTTTGTGTAATCTTAAGGGGGAAATGAATCGATAAACACAGTGCAAGCCTGTTGGAAATGCTCATTTTTAAAAAAACTTTATTGCTGTAGAAATATGAATTATATGGTATCATTCTTATCCCTGTTGTATTAACATTGTGTACAATGTCCAATGAATAGTCAGTGTGCAACTAAAGTAAATGGTATTTTACTGACAATTTACCTACCACAGTCAGTCATCAATTAACTTTCATTCCATCGCTCAAATGTTCCACAATTATTTCAGACTCAAGCCAATCAGCTAGTTGAAGCTCTTATGAAATGTACTCCACATTATATCCGTTGCATCAAACCCAATGAAACGAAGAAGCCTCATGACTGGGAGGAAGATAGGTTAATATTCATGTATTTTCTAAATTTCTTTTTTTCTGATCATTTTGCATTGATTTAACACTTTATTTCTATTTTTATCTATTTACTTTCAGAGTTAAGCATCAGGTTGAATATTTAGGCTTAAAAGAAAATATAAGGGTTCGTAGAGCAGGATATGCTTATAGGAGGCCATTCCAAAAATTCTTACATAGGTTTGTTCTTTTTTAACTGATAGTGTGTAAAAATTAATTTGATGAAGTACTTTTGTTTGTTCTTAGTATCATTTTAAATCACAAAAGTGTAAACTAAATGCATATAAGGTTTTTCTTAATTATAGTAATAAATTAACGATGAACTGTTTTTGTTAAACTCATATTTTATCTGTTTTGTTATGCTCATTTATAAAATTGCATAAATCATGAACATTTAAAAAATTTCCTGATGACTGACATAAAATATTTAGTATAAATGAATATATGTAATTGATTACATTTGATTAAGAAATATTTTATATTGTCCCATTATTTTCATTAAATTACTGATTAAAAATTTGCCTTTTCACTTTCTGAAATAAAATTGAGTATGACATTGATTACAAAGGATTTACATTAATGCAGTTTGACAGAAATGGTTTATGTTATATTCAGTATTTGCTAGAGACAGTAGCTAATCTGCACTTTTAATACAATAGTTGATTTCAATAAAGATTTTAAAACTTGATCTGTCTCTGATTATACATGAAAGAGATATTATAATTCATTTCTCTTACCTCAGCTTTAGATCCTTTAAACATATTTGTTCTTGAAATTTAATATACACTGTTTTTATTCATTTATAACTATGATAAATGCAATTTCGTGACAGCTTTAAAAGTTGTTTGTATCTTATGTTTTGAGCTTATTATTTTATTTATCTTTTAATCAGATATGCAATATTAACCAAAGAGACATGGCCTACGTGGATAGGAGATCCTAGGCAAGGAGTAGTTCATATTCTAAGAAGTGTAAATATGGATGATGACAACTATCAGCTTGGGAAAACAAAAATATTTATAAAAGCTCCTGAATCGGTAATTTGCTTTTGATCTCCTCCATTTCTTTATAAGTTTTTTAATTTCTCTTGCCCATGTTTTTCTGAACAAATCTCATAAATGAATATTTAAGATTTTTCTTTTAAATGTTAGTCTTTTGAAAAGGTTTTTTTTTTAAAATCAAAATTAGATCAGAGACTTAAAAAAGCTCAGAGTATTTCTTTTAAAAGTTGGAATTTTTTCACCCCTCTTCTCTGATGATCATCTATCAGAGCAAGAGCAATTTTGGTACAAAAACAGTGCTTTTATTAAAATTGTTAAATGATCTTGAATAGCTATTGAAATGTTGAGCATAAGAGATAATTACATTCTAAAAATAAAACAATTTGGGAAAACTTTGTTTTTCTCCCTTTAAAAAATCAACTTGCCAAATTGTTTGTATCTGAAGTAGCAGAATTTTAATTTTAGGTTGTTCACTTCATTTAATATTTTCTAATAGTTTCATTTGTTATTGAAGTTAATATTATACCAAGCTAAGTTAAGTTTTTAAGTAATTATATGGCATACATGTAAAATAGTAACAAATACATCCAAAGTACCTTTATAATAGTGATTAGTGTCTTTTATGTATGTTATTTTACTAAGTTTTAATTATTTTAACTTCAATAAATATCTTTAAAAATATTCTTTTTAGTTGGCATTTTTTCTGATTTATTTAAGAATGTTGATGTTTCACTCTAACACATTTGAAATAAAGAATTTTTTTCTCCTTTTAGCTCTTTTTATTAGAAGAAATGAGGGAAAGAAAATATGATGGCTATGCCAGAGTTATTCAAAAAGCATTCAGGCAATATTTTGCAAGAAAGCAATATCAGAAATTAAAAGAACAAGGTAGGAAGTGTTACCAGTGTTTTAACTAGATCAATGCATTTTATTCAATCTCTGCTCCCTGACATTGCTATGATAAATTTATTAAAGTGTATTTTCATGTTATAATAAATATACACGCTTCTTTCAAAGCAAATTGAAACAAATTTTACTGTGAGATTTGATTTACAGTCTATTGAGAAATTTCACTATGAAAGTTAATTTAAATTTTATTTTTAACAATTGCATTAGTGAAAAAAATATATATAATAACAATCAGAATGTTTGAAATTCCATTCTTTTAATATAGCTTACTAATGAAATAATATTGAATTATTAATAAATATGCATTTGACTTTATCCTTCAGCAGATCTTAGTTTTCTCTCTCCATTGATTTAATCTTATACTTAATATTCCTTTTATATTTAATTAAAAGCATAATCACTGCACCCTAAATTAAACAAATAGGCAGTTCACATCTTTTAACCAAGAACATTTTACAAGCTCTGAAATATTTCAATTATTTAATTGAAAAAATTATTTTTTTATACAGAAAAAGACACTTGTCATCTAATTTTTTTATTAAAAAGAGATTTCTTTTTTATTTGTATTAACTAAATATTTTTAAATAAATATTGCACGTTCTAAAATAATGTCTGGGAACATTAATACACCATTTGTAAGTTTTCTGGTCCAAAAAAAAAAAGAAAGCAAGAATATTGTATTAAGCAAAATTATAAGAATAACATTTGGGAGTAAGTGCACTAAGAAAATTTGAAAAGAAACCAGAAGGCATAACATGCTATGGTGACATATCTTTTATGTACCTATAAAAAAAATGCATACTGTTTGTCCTCATTGAATTTAGCCCCCCTCTCACCAAATTTTCTTATATTAGCAAAATAATATATAGTTTTGAAAACCATTAATTAATTGCATTATTGAAAGCCTGTCAGCATCTGACATAATTTTTTACATGTTTTCATTTATTGTTTGAAGGTCAAATTCTTCCCACCCCACACTCGCTTTAACATGTTGCAATCAATGGTAACGAATGCAGTAGTGATCCTTTAGTCTAAATCTTTTAAATCATGAAGCATGGGGGGGCACGAACACACAATCTTTTATGTAAGCCCATTAAAAAAAATCGCATGGAGTTAGGTCCAGAGAGCAAGGTGGCAGTGGAAGGAGGCGATTGTTGGCGTCAGAACCTCGACCAATCCCACAACGGGGAAGCTCGTTTTTTGCAAAACAAAACTTGTAATGTTTCTTCAGTAAAGTCGAACTTTTTTACTGTATTGGTAATATATTTTTGCATAAGCCTTCCAAACCCACGCGGGAATTGTGAATAACCTTGTATATTGTAAATTACATAGTTTTAAATGAAGGAGAAATGATTGTAGTTGTAACTTTTGTAGTATTTTTCATGACTTAATTAATTTTGTTTCAGCATGTAGTCTGCTAGTGGGCAAAAAAGAAAGACGCCATAACAGCATTAATAGAAATTTTGTTGGCGATTATATTGGCTTAGAAGAGAAACCAGGCTTAAGAGCTTTGATAGGCAAAAGAGAAAGGATTGAGTTTGCTGAAACTGTAAATAAATATGACAGAAGGTTTAAGGCAAGTATATATAAAAATGTAAACTCATTTCTTATTTTTCATATATCATTGTGAATAACACATATAATGGGGAGTGTTTGTTACAGAAAACGTTCTATAAACAAAGTTTTAATCAAATATTTATCAGAATTTTCTGTATATAACTTCATTTGTCACTTATGTTGTGAATTAGTTTATTAATCAAAAGTGTGAATGATTCAAATGCAGTATAAAAGAATAACAGTTGGTAACAATATCCATTTTTATTAGTGGTTTTTGTTGTTTTAATATTACTTATTTTTATTTATTTATTGTTACATAGACATATCGATAAAAAATTAAACCATAATAATTTCAATTGGTCAAAGCCTCTATTGTAGTTTTCTGCATTTTTTTATTCTATTTTAAAATTAACTAGACTTGTAAGACTATTCTTTCATAAACAAGTTGTACTACTGAATTTTATATAAAACTTTTTATGACTAATAGTGTCATGAGAAAGACAGGAATTACTCCCTCACCCCCAACTATCCCCCTTTCCTCCCCTCAGTTGACTCCTGCTATACATTAATTAATTTATAGTTTAAATTTTTGTGGTAAATGTGTTTACTGCTAGAATGATATGCATCACTATTCATTAATAGAAAGAGAAAATTGTATTTTTACTTTAGTTCAATAGATTTCAGCTGGGTTGGCAAAAGTTGCCAAGGCTAACTCTATGAGTTTTGCCACCCCAGATGAAAATATAAAATGCTGCCCCCTGTTTGTTAACAACAATAACAATAAAAAAGTATTTTATATATTTAATGCAGAATGTTGCCCCAGACAATAAAATCTGTTAACTTTTAGCAAAAGAAAATAATTGATACGTTTAAATTTTGACTAATTGGGTTGTTTAGATGCTCAATGTTTCTTCATGCTTGCAGCCAAAATATTACTCTTAAATTTTAACATCCCAGGCTGCTTATCTTCTCCTAGAGCAGGCCCTGTAGGATTAGATAACTAGTAAGAGTTTGTACCTGCAATGCATTTAAAAAGATGTAACTGTAATAAAAAAATAAAACCTCCCATAAGTAACATAGAAGGCTCCACTGACAGAGCTCTTAGTAAAATCTGGCTTTTATATATTGTAGTCTTTTGTAATTAATGTAGTTTTGTTTCATACTAGGTACAATTTGTCTAAACATGTATTCTCTTACCTTTTTTTAATGTATTTTTTCAGGTTACAAAACGAGACTTAATTTTAACTCCTAAAAATGTCTACCTCATTGGAAGAGAAAGGGTAGGTTTTTCCTCCAAACTCTTATATATTTCACTTTTTTCAACTTATGTTTGCTTTTGTACAATTTATGCTGTGGTTTGTTATACTCGTAGTATCTTATAAAGACTTTAAATTTAATTCAAGGTGAAAAAAGGTCCCGAGAAAGGATTATATAAAGAAGTAGTTAAACGAAAAATAGATATAGAAAATATTTCCCATTTGTCCTTAAGGTAAGTTTTGACAATTTTTAAGATTATGAATTATGTTTTTTTAAATCAAAGCAATGTGATAAAAATTCTTTTAATAACTAAAATTAGTGCACTTTTATCAAATTGCTGTTATGTGCAAGGTTTCAAGGTTTTTTGTTTTTGTTTGTTTGTTTGTAGATTAATTTCGAAACTAAATTTTAAATTGAATTGTTTAATCCTTTGAAATCTAAATTTCATGTTAAATTTCTCCATAGTTTGAGTATTGTATTTTTTCTTTTGATGGCAAAAATTGAATCTCATTCCTTTTTATAGTAATCGTGTTTTGTTTAAAAAAAATTCTTCACATATAAAGCTTGTATAATTTTGATATAATATTTAAATAAGTTCAATAATTTGGAAGAAGGTAGATACCTTTCTTCTTTTCCTTTTTAAAAGTAATTACAGGGTGTGCCAAAAAAGAGTACCCGTTTTCAAAATGAATAAAAAACATACAAATAGAGTTTTTTAAAAAAATTCTTGCAGATAGCAAATGTGTGGTCTGTTTTATTTTATTTTTCTCTTTTTTTTTAACACTTTATTATATTGATAAAAATCTTACCAACAGGAACCGAACCAAAGGCTAACACACTCAGCAACAGTTTTCGTCAATTACATCTCTCTCAGAATGAAATTAGCATAATACTAACTTTCTGTAACATCTTTAACAAAATTGCTGCACACTCCTTACAGATTAATCACTGCAGCTCTGCTAATGAGGTGGAATTTCGGCAATAAACCACATCTTCCGAATGTCCCCAAAGAAAGAAATTCTCACAGATTTAGTGATAAATTGAGGACATTTTGAGAATATTCTCATGTAATTGCCAACTACTGTTGCTCAATGTAGTTGCTGCAGCACGACCTGTTGGTAAGAGTTTTGTACTAACATAATAAAATGTTCCAAAAATTTTTTCAGATATCATATATTTGTTTACTACAAGAAAATTTTTAGTAACTGTATTCATTTAGTTTTATTCCTTTTAAAAGAAAGCACTCTTTTTGGAGACACACTGTATTTACATTAAAGTAAAGTTAAAAATTTTAATAAGTGTTTTGTGTAATGATGTCATAATAAGCAATTATTTTCTTCGTTAAATAGTTTTTTTTTTTTTAATCTTTCTCACAAATTTCTTACATTTCTTCTCCTAGTACTCATCAAGATGACTTTGTTGTGATACATGTAAAAAATGATTATGGTAGCCTTTTAGAAATTACATTTAAAACTGAGTTTCTGACACTTCTCAACAAGAAATTTCTGGAACGTTTAAATAAACCATTAAATGTCCAGTTCAGTGATTTGTAAGTATTACTAAATTAATTGTTTATTAACTTTCTCTTTCAGTATGACTATGCTGTTGACAGCTTCCACCTTGTTATGTAGTTTTACTCTATATGTTCTTTTTTACATTCATCCTAATTTCATTTAAGAACCTGCATGTTTCATCATCTGCACTATATATTATTAGAATATAGTAAAACACCAATATTTCAGGAACTTCATTGATGAATATGGTATTCATTAGGACAACAGAAACATAGGTCTTATTTTATTATCATTATTATTATTTTACAGGGAGGATAATTTTACTGAGTAAATTTAAATTTTAAATAATTACTCAAAACTCTTGTATAATATTAAAAACACGTTAAAATCCGTTTGTAGCACTTTCGGTGGCAGCCACCACCTTCTTCAGCTCAGGTCTTAGTTCCAAAAGCTCAGCTCTCTTCCTCAGCACGGCGTTCCACCCAGGATCTATCTGCGCATGCGTCATATCATTTATAGCGCCATCTGTGGTTATAATCTGTAAAGCCTCCATGGTTAGAGCATAATAACTATTTTTGTAATTGGCGAGTTTTTGGCTATTGTTAAAGTTGATTTCTATGGGGCGTTTTTGGGCTATTTTTGCGATTCTCTTTTTGAAAACCTTTTCAAAAAGAGAATCAAAAAACTGGAACAAATTAATAACTATCAAAATCCGAAACTAAAATTTACCAACGCCATTCCCTACTGCAGGGGAGCCGCTCTAAAAATTACAAATGAGGCCGCCAAGAAAAATATCCAAATCCCCATAAAACCTAATCAAAATATCTTCAAACGCATTCGCAGTGATAAAGATAATATTACTCCTGATGAAACTGCCTATATTTATAAAATAAACTTTACAGACAATAGTACTAATAAACCAGGATGCTATATTGGCATGACGAAACGAAAAATTAAAGACCGAAAAAAGGAACACCACAATGACATTAAATTCAACAAAACCACTACTGCCCTCGCAAAAATTGCCCAAGAACGCCTCATAGAAATCAACTTTAACAATAGCCAAAAACTTGCCAATTACAAAAATAGTTATTATGCACTAAACATGGAGGCCTTACAGATTATAACCACAGATGGCGCTATAAATGATATGACGCATGCGCAGATAGATCCTGAGTGGAATGCCGTGCTGAGGAAGAGAGCTGGGCTTTTGGAACTAAGACCTGAGCTGAAGAAGGTGGTGGCTGCCACCGAAAGTGCTACAAACAGATTTTAACTGTTTTTAATGCTTTTATACTATCCGTCATTTTGCTTTTAAATTACTCTTGTATAATATTATATGAGTTTATCATTACTTGAACTAAAATCTGTTGTTTCTTAAACAGCCAACAATTTGTCTACAGATTATACTTTCGAGTTTATAATTCAATTGCAGGTATATGAAAGTGTTATTTGCTGTAAAACTAAATTTTAACCTGAAGTAACAAAAAATGTTACAATATGAAACATCTGGTTCTAATTTTAAAATATTAAGCATCTTAAATATGTTAAAATTAAGTTATTTTAGATAATTATAATCACTTGATCGCATTGTGTTCTAAAATTTAAGTCCCAAGGGTCACTTGCTAAATTTTCTAGGCCCGTTTTCAAAAACATCGGAAAATAGTGATAAAACTCGTAAGTTAGCTCAGGGGCATAAAAGTGTGTGCATCAGTTGCTTAAGGTCTTAAAAAAGCAGATCCTGGTGATTTGAAGTAAATATCCCCTTTTTGAAAAAAGAAAAAAAATGTGTGGGGGATGCACTCTAGCATATCAGCACAATCCCTGATATTATATTGGGTGATCAATAAAAGAGTGTATCTTTGAAACAATGTAAGTTTGTTGCTTTGAATTACATAATTTTTATGTCTAATCAATAACTATTCAGTTACTAATAAACTTTTCATTCGTTAAGAGTACATGCATTCTGTCTATACTAGTATCAAGGTATCATCTTTAAAATACAATTTCATTAAATAATTTAAAAATTGTGTATATTATATATATAATTGTATTTTATTTTTATAATTCCAGACTTGAGTTCAAAGTGAAGAAAGAAGGATTTGGTGGAGGTGGTACAAAACAAGTTAAAGTTATAAATGGTCAGGATGCCCAAGCTGTTAAAAAAGTTTCAGGCAAAATTTTAACTGTTAGTATAGGACCTGGTCTTCCGAAAGAAGCGCGTAAGTAGTTTATATTATTTTATGATGCATTTTTTTAAAAATGAAGATTATAAATACTATGCCCTGTTCAAATGACTTTAATAGAATACTAGGAAGAGATGTTTGCTTCTTTTTAACATACCCATATTTTGTGTGGGATCAAATTATACTTTTTTAAGAATCTGTCTACAATTATGTAATATAATCAAGAGTGTATTTCAGTGGTATTTAATCTATAAATCTTGAAAAATTACCTTTGGCCTAAGATAAATTAAAGATTATAAGTGAGACATTCTCACCCATTTTTTTCCCCCCATAATGAAAGCCCTGGTTCAAGATTGAAAAAGGAAAGGTATTTAGAAAATCCATCTGATAATATGATTTTGTCCTACTTATTGCCCCTTCCTTGAAACTTTTCTTGATCCACCACTGCCTTGATAATTTTTTTTTCATACAGCTCAGATTTAAATGGTTTTATATTAATTTTCATTAAAGGTCCAGGAGTTAGGAATGCAGGGAGAGCTCGAACTTCCATGCGACCTTTGGTTAATCATAAACAGACATCTTCAACTCGCCTTGTACCTCGTAGAAATGCTCCTGCTCCACCATCCTCCAATCCAGCCTTACAATTAGCTCATGCTTTAGAATCTAAAAGATTAGGTATAGCTCTTGCTTGACTTACATATTGAACTGTAATGATACACCATTGATGTACTTTATTAATTTGTAATGCATTTAAATAGCATGTAGTAGTTAATAATCGACACTTATTCTGTTATTGATAACTGATATAAGGGTTATTTATGTTATAATATTCTTATAGAAACTCTTTGTGGTGAATTTACTTTCATTTTATTATACTTGTTCTTAACCCTCTCGCTGCGTATTTTTTTAAAATCAAAATAGGTTCAAAAATTGCGTATTTTTTTTTATTACATATTTCAAATCTACATATATTTTAGACTTAAAATATACAAAAATGTTTTGTAAAAGAGTTTTTTTCAATATAGAATTAGATCATAGAAAAAAGTTGTCAGAATATTGAAATTGAAAAATAATGATATAAAAGCAAAATTTTGAAAATCAATTTTGGTTAAATTATGATTTATTTTATAAAATACAAAGGTAAAAAGTATATACTAATGAAAATATGCAAAATACTTACAAAACATTTATTAGAAATGAAGTTTTGTATGATAAATTTCGAAACAAGGCTCGAGGCAAAGTCCGACCTCGCAATCTTTGCACCAAATTCGCGTTTCTTTTCAAATTTTTTTTCCGCTTTCAGTTTTTTTTTTAACAACAGACAGCACACTGTCTACGAGGCTCTTTCTTGATGGGATTTGGGGGTATATGACTAGCAAAATGTCAAGCAGTTAGCCTCATGGGATTGAGAGTTGAACTACATCTGCTAGAGTGAACACTGGAATTTCTATCTGAATACTTCTGAATGCTTAGTTCAATAATTTGCAAGCGGAAATCTAGAAGCGTTATATTTTGTAATGGGTTATCCTTTTTATAAAGGATATAAGCATTCCACAGTGATTGGTCCATGAATTGTCGGAAAATTTTTATATAATATTTCCCTTGTTGTTTTCTGAGGGTGGGGTAATATGACATTTCTTGGTCACATAAATCAACCCCACCCATCGTGTTGTTGTAATCACAAACAACAATTGGTTTGAGTACAGTTTTCTTTGATTTGCATTTCACCAAACGGAAACTTGCATTATGAACTGTACTCATAAGAAAAACACTCTTTTTATCTTGCCACTTCAGAGCCATAACTTTACCCCTTTAGTAAGCAAGGGCGTCACCTTTAGGGATATTTTCTTTTTCAAAATTTGGAGGAAGGTCTTTCCTCATCTTATTTACAGTTCCATATAAGTCTGTTCTTTCTGAAATTAAAATGTCTGCTAACTGTGGAGACATGTAGTAATTGTCCATGGTTACACAGTAACCTTGGCCCAGGAATCTGTCCATCAGTTGCAGAACAATTTTAGTGGAAACTGGATAATTTGCAAATTTCGGGTTATACACAGTTCCATTACCTGTGTATATGAGAAAGTCTGCAATATATCCAGTTCCCACTTCGCAGGCAACAAAAAACTTAAGGCCAAATCTTGCTCTTTTTTTCGCGATGAACATTTTCCAGCTCAGTCTGCCTTTGAAGCGCATCAAACTCTCGTCTATGCTGAGATTTTTATCTGGTATATAAAGATTTCGAAATTTGTTTCGAAGATGCTCCATGATGTCATAAATTTTATTTAATTTTGGCCATGGATGATTATCCTTATCAAACTCTTCGTTATTTGTAAAATGAAGGAACTTCATCAGCAAAATAAATCTATCTTTCTGAATTACTTGTTGAAAAATAGGTGTTTGCAATACGTGACGTTTGGACCAATAATATTCTTGTTTAGGCTTTTTTACAATTCCTTGGAGAAACAAAACGGAAAAGAATAATCTAAGTTCTTTCTCATCCGTATCTGTCCATTTTTTCCACCTAAATCTTTCTTTAGGAACTGCCTTATTCATATACTGCTGAGCGTATCTGTTGGTCTCTTTTACTATTATTTGCAACATAACATTGTCAAAAAAAAGTTCAAAATAATCCAAAACAGTTGCATCATCTGCCATAGTGAAATTTGGTCCGGGATTGCCAATAAAAGGAAATGAAGCAGGAGCTGGTGGAATATTTTGCATACCAATTTTGCACCACTGTCGGGCGTTTTGAATAGAAAATGAATTTTCAGATTCATCACTATCCACAGAGGAATCCGAGAAATTTTCATGAGTTCCGCTATAAATATCATCAATATACTCGGAATCAGAGTCAGAACTACTGTCAGTGTCGGAAATATCGTCAGGAACATAGGTCATATTACTCGCGAAACGCTTCCTGCCAGACATCTTTGAGCTCTGAAAAGCGCGTGCAAAATGCTAAAAGAAATTCTTTTTATATTTCGCAGAAACGTAGACAACTAACGCCATCTGTTAATCGACATCTAAATAAACAATTAAACATTACAGAAAAGCCAAAATGAAACCATGAACGGGGAAAGAGCGGGTTGCACACTTAAATAGACGGCAAAAACGCATCCCCGCGATAATCGTGGGTTGCGCAAAGTTTGCTACTTCTACGTTGCCCGTGGAAATCGCGGGTTGCGCAAATTTTCCTACTTCTACGTTGCCCGTGGAAATCGCGGGATGCGCAGTGAGAGGGTTAATGTATTCCTGTAAGAATGTCAGTGTGTATTTATATATCACACTGGCTTTACTTGTCTTTAAAACTCTTTTTTCTAACTTATTCAAAATACATGTATTGCAAAAAATCAAGTAATTAATGAAGTATATATGAAGAGTTAACAAATCCACAAAAAAATCTTGAACATTAATTTTGACTAGTGCAACTTCAGCTAATTTTACTATGCAATTTATTTTCATTTATTTACTTATTTATTCATTTTGAGTTTTTATGAGCTATTTTACAAAATCATGACCATATTTTTGTTCATTTATAAGATTATATTAATACAGCTCATTAAAACACATTTTAATGATTTTGAGTTTTAGCATAATTTATTTGTCTTTTAAATTGTTTAAGAATCATGTAATATTTTAAAATAGTCTTAAGGATTTTTTGCCTTGCTATTCATTGTCTCTTTTTCGTTGAAATTCTTTTCTTCAGCTGTATTCCAATACACCAGAATCTCTTTTTATACACGGTGGATATTTTCCACGCAATGCCATGTAAAAAAAATAAAAGTACGCTTTAATAAAGAACAATGGTATATAACCCCTCCCATAAAGCACTCTGCACATGCTGAGTATTAAATACTTGACAAAGGTCTAAAAATTCTCAAAAAAGAATAGTATTACCGTTATGCATTGATAAAATGAAGATCGAGAATTTTTTGTGTGTGTGTGTGTGTAAAAAGCAAATCTAGTGCTATCATATGAATTAAAAAATATATGATTTTGTCATGTTATTCTTTTCATTTTTTCAGCATCTTCTATAACTAATTCAAGAAATAATCAAAGGAACTCGTCCTCCAGTGATAAAGTGCCTTTTATAACTAAAGAAATTTTAGAGAAGAAATTAAGTTCCCAAAATAAATTTCAAACAAAAAATTCAAATGGGACAACTCAAGACTTTCTTAAAACTCCAGAAGCAGGTGTTGCTGGGTATGTAAAAAAAATCAAGATAAATGTGTAGTAGTTTTATGTTTTATATTAGCTAAATCACCTGGAGTTATTCAGAATGATAAAGATGATTCAAATTAACCTGAGCTCCCTCTTCAGCAATGTCCTGCAAACAAAAGTGTCTTAAGTGCAGTATACACAAACAAGAGAAATATATGCAACTTCCCCTCCCCTAGCTTCATTTAATTAAAGATTTACATGGTTGTTATCAATATGTAAGGAACACCATATGTAATTCACTAATTTAAAGCAAGAACTTTGAAGAAATCTGTTCTCTCACTCTCTTTTGAGGTATGAACGATATTTAAATCTAAAAAACAAGTTTTGGGTGAAGAGATTTTTTTAAGTCCCTGAAATTAATGTTTAATAATTTTTTGATACATTTTAAAGCAACTGATTTTGTGACTGTTTTTCCTTCAAAGTGTGTAGAATGAAGCAAAAAATATTTGGCCCCTTATTCCCATTCAGAAAGAAAATTTTGAAAAATTATTTTTTTAAGTGCTTCAGCAAAGGAATTAGCTCATTAAATTTCATATGTGTATCCTTAATCTCTTGGCCAGGCCATGCTAATTTAATCAGTCACTCACTTGGGCTATCCTTCTATGTGTAGAAATTTAAATGTGAGCACTTAAATGAATCACATACAGATATACATTCCAATATTTGCCATTTTTGTAAACTTTTGTTAAAAAGTATGCAAGGTTTCAGAAAACTGTATATGGGAGATATATACTAGAGTACTTTTTAGAAGTTTTAATATGAAATTTTTTTTAGCTCCTCTTTGAGCATGTTTCAGAAACTATAAATATGCCTTTAAAATTTAATAGTACACATTTTGATGCACTGATACTATATTTGCCTTTTTGACTTTAGTATTTTATTATATAAGCAAAAATATCAATATAGAGTTACAGCTCTTTTACAAGCTTCTTGACTATTCATGTTATATTTGAATTTTTCAATGTATCAGAAACAGTGAAGGAATGTTTTGAACTGCTTAGTTGCAGGAATGTTGTGTAGGTAGTTTTAAAAATGTATATATGCTGCTCAGGTGAAAAAAAATCTTCAGTAGTAAAAGCAGTGGAAGAATTAAGTCTTTTGCAAATAAATATAAACTCCTTTTTTAGTTCTTGTTAACTTTGTTGTGTTTTACTTTACATTTCTAAAATGTCCCTTACTATAAATTACTCTCTGCTAAATTTAGTTTAGGTAACTCTAAAATCAGTGTGAATATTTTGAATGAAAGTCTTATATTTGTTCTTTGAAAAACAAAAAATAAATAAAAAATAAAAATAAAGGAGTGAGGACTCAGTGGCGGCCCGTGGTCAAAACTGTTACTGCAGCCGGAAGCATATATGAGCCCCCCTTCCTCCGGATAGGAATGGAAAATCTTTGTTACTGAATTCGAAAGCTGGCGGATTAAGCCCTCACCGAGGGGAAAAAAAAAAGAAATTACATAAAAAATGTAAGAGATCCTATTTTACTTCCATAAAATGGACATGAATTTCAAGCAGCCGCTCTTATCCTCAGAATTGCATTAATCCGTGTCTGATTCGAAGTTTCCTTAGAATTTTCTTTTGGAACGATAACTTGAGAAGAAAAGAAAAAAAAAAAAAAAAAGAAAACTTACTTATTTTTTATAAGTCAAATCAATCCTCCTTTCTTTTAAACTTGCGAATCAGTCAGTGATGCCCTCATAAAAAGGCGTTGTTTTAATTCAGATATCAATAATTTTAAAAGCTCTTTAAAATTTCCCATGTTTAAAGAATTTTCTCGCTCGCCATGTCCTCTAAATGCTAGTTCTTGCTTACTTAAAAACAATACTGCTTTGATGGGTAATTGTCCATTCATAAGCGTCTATTCAGGCTTTTCTTCTTGATAAATTCAGCAATATAAAGTCGAGAGTTTGACGAACATATATTCTCCTTACCCCCTCCCTCACTTCTCGAGCCAATCAGTAGGTCAAATTCATCGCGCTCTTTCAAGTGCTGCCGACGTTTGAAAATCTTTGATGAGCTGAGTCTTAGCTGCGTATCCCCATTATAGCCTATGCTGGAGCACTGCTTACGTAATCGTTGTCATGGCAACGGTGCTGCCAATTTTCTTATCAGCGCTCTGGGCTGAACCAAAGATTTTCCCAATTGAATTGCTGGAAGATTAAAGTGCTTTTTTTCTGAATGAGCGATCCGGCCACAATACAGTTTTTTTGTTTGGGTCTTTTTTTTTTTTTGAGATTTTTTTTTAATTTACTGCAGGATTTCCATAATTCTAATCTGAATTTAGGAAAATTAGTACATTAAATTATTTTAAAGTATGTGCTGATAATTTCAAGTGCAGCCCGGCTGTACTTGCTGTATCCCACGAGCCGCCACTGTGAGGACTTGGAATAAATCAAATACGTTTACATGCTTGTTTGATTATCAATGTTATCTCCATATGTCTGGAACAAAACTTGAATTAATATTTTACTAATTATTTTCTGTTTAAATACCTATTCAGTTTATAGTGAGTATGTGGCATTTCAATTCAATACTTGATTATGCATATTTTTGCAGTTTGTACGAAATTACTCAACATTTATTTTTGCTTTGTGTGCAGACATTGTACAAAATAAATTGTTATCCATTTTTAAAAAAGGCTGTATGCTTAGTAATATAGTAGACTCTGATATTAAACATTCTTAACATACATGCTCCTTCAACTTGTAAAATCACAAAAAAGAAAAAAACTTTGCTACTCTATTTTCAGTTTGATTTGTGTTCCTTCAAGCTTTCCAGCCTTACTATGTCTATGTTTGAGGTCATTCCAAAGTACACTTCTTCATCATTAAAAGAAATTCTTTGAAAAATTCTGTGCCTTTTTCTTTTTGAAATTAATTAAACATACTCATTTTTTAATGCAAATTTTCTATTATTTTGTTGCCCGTTGCTCGCTAATTACTTTTTGATGTGAAATTGATCAACAGGTAATAAAAATAAAACCGTCCTCTAGAGGACAACAAATGCATTCAAATAATTAAAAAATTCACTAACTAAAAATCTTTGTTACATCAAAGTTATTGATTAATGATTATATGTAATTACATGATGATTACACTGTTTTATAAATTTTGGGTTGCTAAACATGAAAATCATGTTTGAAATTCTTCCCTGGTTCTCTATTTACATTTCACATATAATGCTACGAGACGTTATAATTGTAATACTTTGGGAAAATCTAAAAAGGACAAAAACAAATAAAATATGTCCATGCTGTTCTTGAAAAAAACTACTATTGACCTGGCAATGTTGCTCCTAATGAATCATGTGATCAAGTGATTAAAACTAGTTTCATCCAACTCGCTTAATCTTGTATGTGGCAGCCCGTCATAAACTTCATATTGCACCATGTTTCATATTTTACACAAGTTTAGTGGTCTACTGAATAGGTAGTATGCCACGTGTCTGTATAAATTCACTGGAAAACTTTTGCTATGTATACACTGACAGGATTTGGGATCCTAGGAGCAGCTGTTGACTTCTGCAGTGAAAAAAATGTATGCACTGCACTCTCTGTCATGCTGGAGAAACTGTTGCGACATATGTAAGCAGGATAGTCGCACAAAGTATATTAAACGTTATAAACTGAAGGAGTGGCATATTGATGTCTACCCAACAAATTGTGGCACTATTAGTGATGAAAAAGTAGAGCGATTCTATCAGGACATTTCTACTGTATGATCCAGAGAGATTATCCATATGTTCCCCTAAAGCAACCTGGCAAACAGTTGGCATGTATGAAAAGGGATGTTTTTAAATTTTTATTTATACCATAGTGTTCCCATACAGTATGCATCCATATAAACAATGCAGAATCTGAATCCTGAGCCACGAGGCAATTTTAAAGATGATTTTCATGTTCAACTACCCAAAATCTATAAAGTATGGATGCTTTCATTTCTGTAAAAATTTCACTGTTGAAAATTATCCATACATCTATGCATCTATGTGTTATCTATAACAGGTAAATTGACATATTTTGTTAAAAATATCTTTCTTTTCAAATTTTACAACAAAATATGTGTATTAAGTATTAAGTATTTTATTGCATAAAAATTTTTCTGATATTATTTATACTGTATAAATATGCATGAAAATATTCTCTTGCTCATTAAAGTATTGTTTCTCTGTTTTTCTAGTTTACAAAGATTAAATACACGGCAAGTCAAACCCCCTCCTGGTGGAGGTCGACCTAAGCCTCCTGCTAAACCAAAGCCAGCTCTTCCCCAATGTAAAGCTATTTATGCATACGATGCCCAAGATGCAGATGAGTTGTCTTTTACAGTTAATGATATCATTAGTGTGATTAAGCAAGGTAAGTGCTTCTACTTGAATTTTATTTCTTGCAAAATTACTCAGTTCATTTTGAATGAAACTTAATATTCTAATTGCTGCATGATTTTTGGATGGAAAATGCTCTTTCAATACATGAGAAGCATATACCTGTTAGGTAGCCAATTTGTTTGAAACTTTGCAAGAAAGTAGAACAATGAGATTAAAACTTATTATTCAATAATTAAGTAATTTTACATAAGCATTTAAGAGAAATTCAGAAGTAACATTTGTGATATCTGTAATTGCTACTGAGTACTCTGAAACAAAACCATGGGTGAGTAGATAAAGTGATTGAATTTATGAGCAAAAGGACTGATGGTGTAAATTTTAAAAGTTCATATTTTTAAACTTTTTTTGGAGATATTTTGTTGATAAAACACCTACATCTAAATTTAAACAAACTGTGAATAAAGGTTTATATTTCATAAGAATGATAAGGTATATGTTTTTTTCAATATTAAAATACAATAAATTTTAATAATTTACTGTCTATGTAACTTAATTTATAATTGTTATTAACTGTGTGTGTCCCAATTAGCTGGTCCATGATCACATATACGAATTTTACTTCAAAATATATCATAAAGCATCACACATTAATTATTAGACAAATTTTTTTACAACCAATTTTTCTTCCAGACAAATCAAGCAAAAACAGCTATATTTTATTAATGTAATCAGTGATGGTCCCCCCCCTCCTCTTTAAACTTACTAATTGTATATTTCTTATAGTTTATTTTTAGAAAATATTCATTATCAAATAAAAAATTATGATGTAGTTATTCTAGTTTGAGAATATTTTCTAAAAGTTTATTACCATGATTTTTATGTTTTTAGTCACTCAAAAATATGTAAAATGTTACTAAATTTTACATAAAAAACGCTAATGATTAGAGTTATATTGAATGTTTCAATTGTGAATGAAAGTCCTTTAAAAGGAAGTAATTGCAGACTGCTTTTGACTTATATGTTCACAGATATACACGATGGCCCAAAGGCATATACGTTGGAGGTATGAAAGCAAATATATGCTGACTTAAGCAACTTTTCAATGGCTCTCGAAGGGAAATATCACGGCAAATGCTCACATTTTATTGATCATACTCAAATTACAAAAGAAAACAATGATTCCATAAGTACATCTGCTATTATTGATATTGTATAGCCCCCCTCACCAACTTTGTTTAATAATATCTCTCAGTCTTTTTATGATGAAAGGCTGAAACTTTGTAAATCACATAATTAATGTATGTGGCACATTGTACTAATTGGGAAATTTTGTACAGGGGATGTATAAACATTTAAATTTTGTATTTATTTGGATTTAATCTCCCAAAAATATTTATTAAATAGCCTGCAATCAATATTTAAAGAATAAAACTGTAGGTTAGTGTTTTGGGGACAACTTGTATAAGAAAAATGATCATCAAATTTTCATTGTTATTCAGTATTGAAACCTATTAGTTAGTGATTAATTTTACCCATATCTGGTCTTAAATAACTGTACTGTATTATTTAACCAATGTTCCCTCCCCTCCCAGAGTCTTCTATTAATTTATAATTCTTTTATTGGTATTCAAAGTCTGGTGACATAGTGATATGCTATTGCAATGTCTAGTGCCACAGGTTTGGGGTTTGATCTTTGGACCTCATTGACACAGGCTTTCATCCGTTGTATGGGTTGATAAAATGAGGATTAATCTTGCTTGGAAAACTAAACATTGAGGACCTCACGTCAGGCTACCATTTGGCCTGGCTTCTGAAACCCATGGCTTTGATCAAAAAAGCATAGTTGGGCATCGCAGGCCTTGACCCTTACATGAGCTGTTGTGCCACTAAGTTTAGTTTAGTTTTATTGATATTATGTTTCCTCTGCAATACCCTTTTGTTGTGTTTGCATTTCTCAGTAGTTTTTGTTATGTTTTTAGATCCGTCTGGATGGTGGCTTGGCAGATTAAAGGGCAAAGAAGGGCTTTTCCCCTCCAATTATGTTGAGACCATATAAATATGTGTAATGTTAAGTTTTGTAAATAAGGTAACATATAGATTTTATTGGAGCTTTGATTCAAGATTTATCTATCTCTAAAAGAGTATTTTAAATCCATGTTTGATTTAAAAGAATTTAGTGTCCTATGAAAAATTTTAAAAAATCCTAGGGCTATTCAGTAAATCTAAAAAAGTTGATTAATGTTAGATTTTATCAGAGAAATTATACTTTAGATGTGCCAATCATTGTCTAGTTGCATATTAATGTGTAATTTGAAAGAGTTTATTACATGTGATAAAAAAAAGAACTGTATTATTACTTTTCTATTACTGTATTATTACTGGACATTTTATATTGAAGTCATTATATAAGATTATTTTAATGTGGAGAAAAGGGGAGAACTTTAGATTTTCTCTCTTGCATAAAACTGTGTGCCACACAAATGAAAAAACTCTTACATTTATGATTCTGTACTGGTATCAGGTTCTTTTTTTTTCCAAATTAAAAAAATAGCTTCAAGTAAATTTTAACTTAAAGTTTGGTGAATTTTTTTAATTAACAAAGGTTTTACTCAAGACATTTAGATTTATTGAAACAAGCATTTATCTTTTTTTGTGTGTGTGTGTGTGTGACAAATCTAGAAAATGACTACAAAGGAAAAATGGTTTTATTTATTTATTTTTTTTAAATAAAAATAAGTGTTTGATAGCATGAAGAATTTTTATCTGTCAGTTTTAAAAGATGTGAAAAAAAAATGTTCATATGCTTGTTTAAATTTTGAGTTATTGCAAGTCAGAGCATAATTTCAAAATTGTAAATTTTAATTAATGCCTCACATGTATTACTATTTAAATATACTAAATCTGAAAACTTATGTTATTGATATGTAAAAAAGAAAATATTAGCCTCTTTGAAACAAATTAAAAGTATTTTGAAAATCAAGTAGCTTTTGTATGAGCCTTCTCGTGACGAAGAGAATCCTTAATTATCCACATCAAGAAATGCCTTCATTAGAACTCTTCTATCATGTATATAAAAGTTGTAGTTGTATTGTTAAAGATTCACATTTGCATGAAACATCAAAGAATTTATGTTGACAAAACAAGCAAGTTGAAAATCAGAAGATTTCAAATGTCTAAGAAAAGTTGCTCTGTTGGTAAGAAATCGTTCCCAGAAAGGCAATGTAATTCTATATTTTCATAAAAAGTTTAACTAGAACAATAAGTTGAAAATCTTTTGAAATGAAAAATTCACTGTTTCATTTCAAAAGATTTTCAAATGCTAAATGTATGTTTTATATTTTAGCGAGTATGCTAATCAAAAGATTTCATTTCAAACATGAGTATTGTGTGGAAAATTATTTTAATTTCAAACCATTAAATGAAACACTTGTGATGTGTATTGTTTCTAGTTTTATTTTGTATTATTTCTTTTAATCATGAAGCTCGTAAATTATATTACTCACATTTTTTTATCTTGAAGAAAAAATGAATCTTCGTTTTTGTAATATCTCTTTTTCATTACACATTTTGTATTGTATATTACATCAGATTAACAATTTTTGTTTAAAATGATCTCTTTACTATTTTGAGTCATTATTGTGCAGTATACTTAAATCGTGTTTCTCCACCACACTTTCCCTCTTCTCCTCTCACCTTTGAAGAAACTCTTGTTTATGATTTGTTAAAAAAAAAAATAAAAAAAAAACCATAATCAATATAAAGTACAATTCCACTTATTAAGATTTTTTTAGATTGTTATATTTTACAAACAGTCCAGTGATATGTGTATGCTTATTTACCCTAAAATTTTAGTTAAATTAATGTTTCCCAGTGTGGTGAGTACATTGCATTTCTTCTGTAAATGTGGTCAAAATGAACTAAAAGAAAAATACTATCTGTGATATATGTTGATTTTCTAAAATAACTAAGTTATGTATATAATAAGTCTTGTGTATTTCCTATTGTAAAATTACTATTCCTTTGTTGTATTTCTACTTTTTTTATTACTTTGACAAAGTACTAAAGCATTTTTTAACTGTATCTGTTTCATCTAAGTCATGCATTGCATCATATAATTTCAAAGAAACTAATGACTATTTGCTGCGGCTGTATGAATGTATTTTTAACAATAACAAATTGTGGTTTAAAGCATTTTAGTTTTTGTACAAAGTTCACTAGTCTGAAGAATAAAGTTTTTCATTTATTTTATATGTTTTAACTTATTTAATTTTAGCCTCAACAGCCATAAGGTATTCAACTAAATTTCAGTTTATTCATCTGCAATTTTTTATATAGTTCAATTAATAAGGGATTTATTTTTATCTCTTATATTTTCTGTTGTTTTATAACAAGAATTTTTTTTTAAAGTCCATAAAATCTTCTAACCTTTTGAAAAGGGCTGTTCAATTTTGAAATCAAGGCAGATACCTTCTGAAAATGTTAGAAGTTAGCATCAAAAATGCTGTAATCTTCATAAAACAAGCTCTTTTCATTTCAAGACACTCAGTATAATGTTTTTGGTTGTTTGAGAGAGCCTATCAGTGGTGAAATGGAGCCGTGTCATTCTGACATTAATACGTGGCCAAAATCTGTTAATGAGGAAAATATTTTTGCAAAGTTTTTGTAGTTGTAAATATTTCTTCAAGTTGCGGATATTTAAATGTAATTTAGACTAAGAAGTTGACTCCATAAAAAAATCTAATAAACCATATGAAAATGTCTAATTTTAGATTATGTCAATAATGAATTTGTGCAAGGTTCTTTCATGTGTACAAAAGCATTTTATCTCTAAGCATTTTGATGCATAAAAATATTTCCTCAAAAATGTAATTCATTATCTAGAACACAAAAGGTTCTAAAAAAGTTGAGCTACCCCCCGCAAACATACACACACTGTAGCAATATGACTTCTGTCAAAGCATACTAGGCACTGCTTAATTTATGATTACATCCCTGTGACCAAGAGACAGGATGTCTCTTAGTTTCATTGGCAAAGTAGAAAATACAAAAATGTATATTGTAATTTAAACAAAATTGCTTTCTTGTTCAACAGTGCTAAATAAGAGTAACAATTTTTTGTATTTTGGAATCCAGAATATTTACAAAGGGTTTGTTGTGTAATTAGTTCATTCTTACACATAATGTTTGTGTAAATTTGTTTGCTTATTATGTTTGACAAAAGCCACAAGTTTTTCTTAAAACAATTCAACTTAATCAATTGATGAGCCACTAGTGCTCTGGACAAGCTCTATTTTGCACAGGGGGAGCACTAATTTTTTGAATAAAAGCTGTTTATTTTTTAAGATTATTCCCCAACGTATGTGCCTGTTTGAGTTGTAAATTATGTAATTTTAATCACAGTTTACATTTTAGTTAAAATATTGTAATGATATTAGCATATATTTTTACTTCAAAGTTAGTTTAGATTTATTAAATTGCTATTATTGAAAACATTAGTAGACTTCTGGTATATCAGTTTTCTTCCACTGTTATTGAGCTGACAATAGTTGGTGTACAAGCACAGATGGATTAAAGGGAGGGGGGAGACCGCCCCCCCCCCTTTAAATTAAATCAAAATAAAAAATGTGAAAGATCTTATTTTACTTCCATAAAATGGACAGATATTTTGATTAGCTGAACCCCACCCACAAAATTACATTCTATCTCAGTATACAAGCAGCTCTGAACGTTACTATTTTTTCTGAAAGCAAAAGAAAAACAAATGGGCTTATGTGTACTAAAAAATTTATTTATAGTTTTTATCTGATTCCGTCAAACATTAATTTAGTTATTATGTTTGCATTTGCACTCTTATGTATTTAATTTAATTTTTTTTTTCCTTTGACTTATACACATTTCATAGGTGCCATACCGCTATGGTTTTCTGAGAGGCTCCCAAATTTTAAAGTGATCTCCCAAACTCAGAAAAATTTATAAATCTCCCAAATTTTCAAAAATTCTTCATTACATCGTTTATTTATTTCCCTGTAAGTTTGATGTGGCTGAAGTTATAAATCTTTGTAATATTTCTTCTGCCAATTTTTTTGTTGAAAAATCTCCAATTATACTTCTTTTAAAAAAAAAAAAAGAAAGAAACGTACAAAGAAGCTTTAGATGTGTTACAGTCACAGTTTTGTGAGCTTCAGTTGGAAAATTTTGAGTTATCTCTTTGTGAAAAACCCTTTAAAAGAGTGGTTGATTTAAGAAATGAAATTGGGGAAGAAAAATTTAAGAAATTAGAATTGATTATATTGTCATTATTAGTAATCTCTCACTCAAATGTTGAATGTCAGTGAGTATTCAGTCAAATAAGAAAGATTAAAGCAGACTTCCCACACAGATCTCCAAGATCAGTCAATTATTTCTTTAAAAGCAAAATCTGCTGTATCTGAAGTCTTAATTTTAGAAAATTTAAATTTAATTGTTTCAAGAAATGAGTTTTAAATGCTATCAATCAATTTGTTTTGCATTGTATGTGTAAATGTGCATAGTTTTGGAATACATCAAGGCATCTGTGTGTGAATTTTTTTGTTAACTGGGAATTTTTTAAATCTCCCTAAATTTTATAAGATCTCCCTAAATTTCCTTTAAATCTCCCTAAGTTACATTCTCTAAATATAGCAGCTATGACATTCTTATCTGAAGTCTTTTAAATGATGTTTGTCAGAAGAATATACTTATGATGTAAAATTATTCACTTTTCTTACATTTTAAAAAATGGCGGGGTCATTCAGTTCTTGAAAATTCTATTGTTTAAGTGACAGTTTGTTTATGGAATGTTAAAAAAATAATTTATGTTATTTTCTTAATATTGAGGGATAAATGTGTATTAGTGAGATAGACCATCAGCACAAATTATATATAGTCTGTTAAGAGAATGAAGCATTATATTTTATCATAGAAGTATACACAACATTTTATCACAACAAATAGAGTAATGTACAAATGATATACAGGCTAGTAATAAATATAACACATAATGAAGTACAACCTCAGACTCAAGCTTGAAAAACATGTAAGCTAAAAACAGCACTATTTTTCTTATTTTATTTGTGATTGTTTGTTGATTATGTGTGAAGTTGAAATAGAAATTCATTTATTATCTAAGAATTGGTTCATTTTGCTCAAACAATTCTCAATACCATCTTATAAAATTATACACATACAGATTTATTTTTAATACACTTTTTTATTATGCTACCCCAAAAATAAAATAATCGTGTTTCTTAAAATAGCTTTTTTAAAATTAAGATAGTATGAATATAATTAATAACTCATCCATTTTAAATTTCTCTTGTGTGAGTATTCTGCTACATAAACTTTTTAGTATATCTATGTATAGCTATAAAATTGTTCCATTATATTATAGGCAACTGACATGTGTTTATCATTTAAAATCAAAACTTTTTATTTAAAATGTAAGGCGTTCAAATTAAATATGTTGCTATTTTATTAGGCTCTTACAATATGCCTTTATTTATTCTTTTAAGAATTATGAAATTAAAAGAAAGTATAAAGTTGTACAGAGTAGCTCTGTTTAAAATATAATTTAATCCAAATTAATTATTTTATGTTTTAAATTTAGAAAATTTACTGGTGCTAGTTAGTTAATTTCATACACATCACTATTTTTAAGTGTTGTTTTATAAAACTTTACATTACATTATTATGAGGAATTCTATAAACTTTAATACTGCACTTATCATACATATATCTATCATACATATATCTTCATATGTATGATCATACATATATCATACATAATGCTTTATCATACTACTACAGTATAAAAGGAAATACACCATATATGAATAACTTCAGGAGAGTGTTTGCATATTCTGTTACTACAGTCTTAGAAGTAATAAGTACAATGCATAAACAACAAAACTGATATCGACACCTTCCCCCCCTTCCCAAATAAAAGTGTAGTAAATGTAATTAATGTCAATGGCATCATTATCATGGAATACTTTTTATAAGATACATACACTTAGTCATATTCATTCTGCAGTACCTCATTATTAGCTTTGCTGAAAAAGTAAAGCATGGCGAATATTCTAAATTCAAGGTGTAACAAACACCGATTCAGCCAGATACCAAATATTTTATAGGCATTTTTTAGGCCAAGTATGAGTTTTATTTAACTTAAAACAAAAATTAAAATATATATTATATATATGAAATTAATTCAAATTTTATTTACCGTATATCTCGGTGTATTACATGCACTTTCAACTTCAAAATATTACTTCATTTTTTCGTGTACATATTATACACCAAATATAAAATAGTTAATATAAAAAATTTATAAATAAACGCACATACACACACACATTACAAATAGGCATTACATTACAAAAGATTAATATTACCAACTACTGTGGAACCCCGATCTATCGTTCCCGCATTCGTCGTTTTCCCGTATTGATCGTTTTATTTCTATGGTCCCTGCACAAACTGCATTTAAATAACGTTAACAAAACCTGCATGTATTGTTCGTCAAAAATTCGCTTTCCCGCATTCATCGTTGTAAAATGTTTCTACTGACCAAAATGAAATTGAAGATCAAGCGGATCAATACGGCTTACAAATCTAATTACTTTCTGGTATGATATCTTGGGTTGATGATGGTATAGCTGAAGAGTTCTTCCATCTAGCAGGGATGAGTATGGTGTGAAATGTAGTGATTATATTTGCATTGATTTAGAAGTAGCAACGTGCGGTATCCTAAGAATGGAAGAAATGTGACGCAAAAAAGGAAAATAATTGCGAAGAAGCTGAGAATAACATTGCCAATGAGACTGAGCCAACACTAGTGCCTAGTTTATCCTACGCAATAACAGTATTTGAAATTGTATTACTTTTATATACACACATGAATACACATCAAAAGACAAAAAAAATGTAAATCTTGAAAATTTTGTTTAATTAAAAGATTAATGAAAAACCCAGTGTAAAATTACTGATTGTTTAAAAATAAGTATCACTTAATTTCTACACAACTTCAATTTGTTTCTTTAACAGTTTGGTAACAAATTTTTAGTATACTGTATACATTGTGTATTCATAAATACTGTGTTTTTTTTTTTTTAATTTTGACTTTAACCCACCTTCATCGTTTTCCCGCATGCATCGTTTTTTACTACGTACCCCTTGAAAAACGATAGATCGAGGTTCTACTGTATTTAATTTAATTTATCGATATATTTAACAATATAAACAAACAAACCAAAAATAATCTTACAAACTATATCCTAACAAACTTTATCAGATGGCATGAAAAGTTCATTATGTTCAATCTCGTTTATATTTTCGGGAATGTCACTGTCATCTTCATTCTCACTTTCTTCTAACCATAAAAAGTCATCCTCTGTTCCGTATAGTACATTTGATATTCCAGATTTTTTGAATAAATTAACAATTATTTTTGGTTTTATTTCATTGCTTGAAAGTAGTAAGACAAACCCTAAATTTACTGGTGCATGTTATATGCCAGGATAAACAGTAGTTCTTGTTTTCGTTTTTACGGGAAAGAGGGTAATAGGCTTTACTCAGAAAAACTTTTAAAGCTAAATAACTTCTATAGCCGTATAATTTTGTTCAAAAATACTTCTTATAATTTGTATGCATTTCATTTGAAAAAGAAACTTATTGTCATTATTAATTTCATTTTTTGATCCCTTTCACCCATTAGAGAAATAATTTGAACCTAAAAATGAACTTTATTTTATACAGAGAAACCTCTCTGAGCGGTTGAGAATATTTGACTGCTCCAAACCCCGCAGCACCCCCGGTTAACCCCACGGTACCGAGAATATTTGGCTGCTCTGAAGGGTTTTATTTACTATGATAAGATAATTGCTATAATGCGTAATATAAACAAGTCTGACACATATCCCTTATTTAAAATGAAATTTAAAACTTTTCTAAAGAGAATTTATTTGATGCTTTCTTACATTTTTTGAGAAAAAAAGTACATACAATTTGTGTCTGTTTTAAGTTTTTACTTTTCTCTAAAACAACAATTTTTTTCAAGTTTGTTTTTTACTTTTAAAAGCAGATCTGTAACAGATTTGTTTGTAACCGCTTCGGAATCTTCATCAACTTTCCTTAAAAGTCGCTTGTGTTGAAAGTTTAGCTTGCTCGCCATTACAAATATCAGGAAACTCCTCGTCAGGGACGAAATTAGCGCCTGACAAAAATTCACAGGAGGGGGGGGGGGAGGGACTAAATTCACTTGTAGGACACCTTCAACGCCTGATTGTTCTGTTCCTCCTTCAGTTTCCATGGGTGGTGTTATAAGGATTCCCCATCTTAAGGGTGTAGGGAGAATACAAAGAGATAACAGATTCAATTCCAATTATTGCTGGGTCTTATATTTGATCATACACCTGACCTTGAATTTTTCCGCTCAAAGTTAAAGCATGGAGTGAGTAGAATTTCCTGAAAAATGAGATTGGCGATCCCACTCGGTGGCCGTTTACAGGGGGTAGGGTGGCCGCTGATAGAGGTTATTTTAGCATTAAGTCTATGAGCCAAAAAATCCGTGCCATGAAAAATTGGCTGTTTAGAGGGTGACCACTCGGAGAGGTTTCACTGTACTTGTTTTCTCAATTTTGCATTTTTTCTGTATGCAGTAGCAACACAGACTTTTTTAATGACCCCCCACTTTAAGTAATAAAAATGACCCAAACACAATGTACGGTAAAGTAAAATGTTACTATGAAGTAATGTATTTATGTGCACCACAAAAGATAGATTGCCTAAAGAGATTTTTTGTAACCTAATGTAGAGGTTCGTGTGTATTTAAAAACAAACATGCATTTAAAATTGAGATCAGAGAACGATATTTTCTTTAGATGATTATGCTGTTCTTATGAAACATGGTAAGTACTTTTTATAACAATTTATTAATTTTACTGTTAAAGAAATGATTTAAGAAGATCTATTAACAAAATCCAACTTCTATATTGTTAAATTCACATAAGACTTAATCATAAAAGTATCTTCTGCCTTTTGCATAGTTTATGTGAATGATTGGGTATAACATAATGAATGTACACATTATGCTATATATGTAGTTGAAAAATATTTTTTTATTTTGATAAATCATTTAATTCACTTTTAAGATGTATTGTACAACTTAAAATCGATTGAATGTTGGAATATTTAATAAATTAGGTAGTGTAGTCAAATAAATACAACGTTATTATTTTAAAAATAAAACTGTTTTCTTTTATCATCCCTAAAGTATTTGGTCGAATATCTGCCTACACTTCAGCCAGACTGGATATTCAGTAAATAAGCTGAATACCAAATAATGGCCGAATATTTGCTAAATCACTATTCTAAATAAGTGAGTAACACCATTCTTTCTCCTTTTGATTTCTGACACAATTTGCTGTTATTCCACTCTTTTATCAACATAAAAAAAGTATTTTTTAAAAACTCGTAATATTTTATGAACCATGGGCAGATGTGCAATAAAACATACTAAATCTGTAGTTACATTTATGGGCTCAAACCAAAATACATTCTGGAAAGCAGAGATTTGTGGTTAACCAAACATGCACAATATATATTTTTTAACATTAAATATTGTAAACTACACCATATTTTTTTTTTATTCTGCAATGTCAAATGGAAAACCTCAGATCTTTGAACAAATCATGAGGAGTTTTTAAGGACAATCAGTATGAAGTACTTTAAAAATGGAAATGAAATATATGGGTCAAAAAAGATATTACAACAATCATCTCTTAAACTGTAAGTGATCGAAACATACTTTCAAATAGAAAAGTTTGTCAAATTTAACGTATCCTTCACGTATGGCAATTTTTTTTTACAAGGGGCTGTATACATATTAAAATATGAAATTTAATTTTTATTTGGTTTCTCATTCCCTGTCACTAATATTTGAGAAAATATTGCTTTATGTTTAAGAAGGTAAATAAAAAAAATCACATATCTCTGAGTGAAAAGGTTAACGAGATATTTAATGTTGGAAAAAGATTACTTACACCAATTCTAACTAATACAGGATTTCCAGAGTCAAATGTAACAGTGGAATGACCACTAACATAAATTAATGTCAATTTAAAAGTATTTTTTTCCCATTTTTGAGCCACCCCCCTTAGGACTTGGCAACAAAGACAAAAATTTTTGACTTACGATATCTCAGTAACTGTTTACTCTGGGACATGAGTTTTATATATTTATTTATTTAACCTTCCTAGACCCAGAGCAACATTTTCCTAACTATAAGTGATAGGAAATAGGGCACTGTATAAAAAAAAATTGCATTTAATATGTATACAATCCCTTGTAAAAAAAAAAAAAATTTTTTTTAATCCATACTTTAAAGCTACTCTAAATTTGGCAAGCTTTTCTAATTGAAAGTACAATGGACTGGTGCTACAATGCAAACTATATTACGTGAGTTTTTCCTGAATAACATAACTCAAAGCTAACTCCTCGTGACAACACAAGATTTATTGCCAACAATAAAAACACCAACAGAAGTGTGGAGTGTGAGAGGTAAGTATCATGTATATGACTTGTTACAGGAGAAGAGAGCCTATCAGTGAACAGTATTTCATCTCTCGTAGCATCTGTTAAGGCGGAAGCACCAAAACCCTCCCAGTCTAAACTTGGCTTAGTTTATTACTTTATATAGGAAATGATAACATCTAGTTAGGGAAGGGTTCAAAACGGCTTCAAGTGTGTTTATAAGTGTCTATAGTAGCTATGTGTCGTGTTTCAAAAAGTCGTATATATAGCCTATTTCACAATGTGAAATTCTTGGAATGCATCCCTTGAGCAAATCAAGACTCCACTGTATCTTTTGATCACTAACATTTTAAGAGATAATCTCTGTAATATCTATTTTGAATCACCCGGTATAAAGAATTCTAAAGGACAGGCCTATCGCATGGGCACTTGGGACCCATGCCCTAGGCAATACATCCAGACAGTGACCAAAAATTGAGTTTAGACTAATATATAGGGGCACCAGAATTTGAAAAGTGTTTCAGGCCCAAAAATGTTATAATTGGGCTTTGCTAAAGGACATATAAGTAGCATGGAAACTTTGTCATTCATCTAATCAGCATCGCCTCAAAATTGTTTATGTGAATAATCATATATGGCTGTTATTTTATAAATCTGACATCATATCAGAATGCCATATCTTTCAAAGACTTACATTTGAATCTTCGTTAATATCGATTCCATCCGAATTACAGTGGTTTTTGCCCCATTCATCGAAACCTTCCTTCTCTATATCCAACTGAATTTTATTTTTAACATCTCCCTTGTCTTCAGTAGTGCTGTGTTCGTTAATCTGGCATTCTTCATCTTCGTTGATAGCATTGAGTGTGTGAGCTTGGTTTTCAATTTGAGGAGAGGGGTCGTCAGTTCTGCTGACTTCATATGAGGACGCCCTTGGTTTACAAAGGTCACATAGTCCACATCCAGATGCTTGCGGAGTTTCAGAATCCTCCGGTGTGTTGGGTTCGGAATTGCGCTCAGATTTGGTTGTGGAAAAAGACCTGATGAGGTTTGGAATCAGTGGCAAGCTTCTCCAGCTGGTCTGAGACAGCATGGTGCGTTGACGGTGCAGAGTTTGCTGCGTGTCATGTACATTCACTGCAATAATAAAATACGATGTTTTATCAAGTAATGTAGTGAGACTTTGTCTAATAATGCAGCAATAAGAAGCAAATCCCAGAAGAAAAAAAAAATGCACTAGATAAAGCAGACATCTGTTGGGTCTAACAAGCATCAGTTTGGATGCAAACTCGCAGCACAAAAAGTAACATATCAGCATTCATTTTCAATCCTTGATTTGATAGATACTGTGTTGTACAGTAAAACTATTTTCAAAATGAAGTTTCACTGTATGATTAAAATTGGTTGCTGGTGCGTTTGATACTGGAGATAGTTCTGGATAGTTTATAAAAAATGAAAGAGGAATTTTCAGAAACTCCGGGAGTTGTATGAGTTTTAACAGAAACACAATACTACTGCAGACAGTAACAACGTTTCTCTTCTCGTAGGATTTTGGCCAATTTTTTATTCTTTTATAAAGTAAAAAATGGGTGCCTTCAGCATTTTAATATGCCTGCTAGTATGTTATTTTATAAGGCATTCAGTATAGTTTAGTAGTAGTTTTATAATTAAAAAAATCATTTTAATAATATTTAGCAATGTATATACTTTTAGCAATATATATTAACAAAATATATACTTTTTCCTAGCAAATTAACACTACATATACTTTTCCTAATGTATTAAAATTTTCACAACTATATGCTACACTGTAAAAATAAGAAAAAGTTCAATGTGTTTTTATTATAACTTTTATATTTGTTTAAAGTTGTTTTTAAATATGTGCTTAGGGGGCTTGCACGCATTTTAGAACAATTAGCTATGCAAAAACCGTAATTTGCATAGTTTTATCTTTCACAGCTTACACTATAAGTTCTGCTTAGACAAACTAAATATAGTTGTAGGAAAAGCGCCTGAAGCTATATTTTGCCCGAGGCATCATTACCTTCTGATTTTATTGAAGGAGACATTTTAAAAAGTGTGAAAATTAGCATGGCTTTGGAAAAAATGAATGCAATATTAAATGCATATGTAATGAGCTAATATATTTATTTATCTATAATAAAGTAAAAAGCACATTCCTTTTAGATATGTTAATAGTATATACAGCTATAGCTTACCAGTATTAGTAGTGGATTTCTGAGAACTTCTTGCAGACCTTGAACGAAAACTGAGAGAGTTGGCTGGAAATATTAGTGAAAAAAAGAACGGTTAGTTTTTAATTATTAGGAAAAAATGAACTAATTGTCAGTACTTGTACTAATTTTATTAATATCAAAACAATCGCGTGCAACATTGCATCAACTCATTATCAAGAAATCCATATGTTGAGGTTAAAATAATAGATGGCTAAGTTAGATACTGTAATTGTTATTTTAAGCATTATAATAAATAGTTGTTATTTGGTGTTAGTCTTCTTCATGCAAAACACAAACAAGGTTTTCCTGTACACAGGAATTAAACATAACTTATGTTAGTACCAGAGCCTTATTATCGCATGGGCAAATCGGGACTTTGCCCAGGGCCCCCGGCTTTAAAGGGCCCCCAATATCAAATGTTGTTCTTTTTTACATCAAAATTTCATGAAAAATACAACAAATTTCATAGATGGGGGCCCCCAAATTCAGCAGTGCCCGGGGCCCCAGTTGGACGTAATCAGGCTCTGGTTAGTACAGCAAAGTCTTTTAGCAACGAATGCAGAGGTTATACAGTCGTTAAAGAGGCCTTCAAACTAGAGCAGACCCAAACCACGTAATTTTGCCAATTAATTTATTTAGCAATTACTATTGTGGGAAACGCGCTAAATTATATCAGAATTTTCTTTAATTCCTAAGCAGTCAATCGATAAGAAAGGACGACATAAGTGCCCTGCAACACACCACTCTTGTTCTTACTTATTATCGTCAAGATTTCAGTGTTATGGTTTTGCAATTTCTTATACATATTTGTCTGCATTTTACTTAAATAGCAAAACTTTTTATAAAGGTTTAAACGGATTTCTACCGGTTTTGTTTCTACTGATAATGTGAAACTCCTTTCTATCTTAAACTAGTTTTAATAAAATAAAACGAAATAAAAAATGATGAAAGTCAAGTCGTTGTTTAAAAGTTTCATTTTAACATATTCGGCGTGAGTGCCTTTTACCTTTTCTCTTTAGTAATTTTCATTAAAATCATCAGGTTATATTGTGTACCTGTTCTGCGTACGAAATGTATAAACATATTAAAATTTTAAAAATAAAAAAATTTAAAACTTTTTAAGTTGTTTTCCAAATTTATTTCGCACAGCAGTCGGCTGTGCGAAATAATGTGTAGTGGCTAGAAAACCATTCTACTACACCTCGGGTCCGGGTTTGATTTCCGGCTTTGGCTTGGCTGTAATTTCAACCGTGGTCCACTTATTAGATGCCTCCATAATAAAGTGACCAGTACATCCTAGTAGTGGCCAATGCCTGTAAACGACTAGTGCCACCATTAGGGGGAAAAAACAAAACATTCATTCCGGAAAAGGGGCAACTGAATTTTTTTTTTTTTTTTTTTTTTTTTTTGTAAATTGAGTAGAGTTATTTTTTGCGCCTTCTTTAGAGATGATGTTAGAGAGTGGGTTGGCTGTTATGGGATGCTGGTAATAATATGTGTAACGAATGGAAAAAATTCGGGGAAAACTAAATATTCTTGCAAATGATGCGAAACAAATAGTCACTACCGTGATTATTTCTTAAATTAACTTCATGCATCAAAGAATGGAGTCTAGATGGATAGCATTGGAATTATAACAAAAGCCGCGACTACACCACATAAGGTTCGATTTCGAGCATCAAAAATTAAAATAACACAGGTGATTTGTTAACCAATGTAAACATACCATGGGATTTCGACACACGCTTGGAGTTCAGTACATTTTTGAAGAAAACTAATTTTTTTTTCGAAGCAATTTTTTTTATACACGATGATGTGCGTCAGGCACGTGCAAAATTACAGTATATAGACCGGAACAGCAAAAATGGAAGTACGCTGCTGAACTATCGATTGAGCTCTACAGAAGATTATGTCACTATTTAAAAAATAAATTTTGAAAATTTCTTCAAGTGCATTATGTGTCTGTGATGTAAACATGAGTAGTACCACAACTTTCAACAGGAAATAACAAACTGAGCAGAAATTAGTCCATTCTTTTGCATGCTGTTCCCATGGAATTAGTAAGACATGCGAATTAGTTTAAAGATGTAAAAAATATTACCTTTCATATCGGCGAAAAACTACTATTTCTAACCATATGCTTTTGAGAATTAACTTCAAACAGCTATAAAGACAACACTGATTTGAGTTTCTTTGACAGAAGATAAAGCTTCAGTGATTTTCTGTGATTAGTGGGTTTTTTCTAATAGGCTAAAAGTTATTTAGCATTTCCAGGTATAATCCATGCCTTTTTTATTCAAGGAAATCATTCCTATGTCTTTTTATTTCTTCCAAAAGTTTAATATTCGCTGCTACATATAAAGAAAGCAAGTTGATTTGCATCTAATGAAGGGTCGTTGAACACATTTGTATATGAAATCAAGCACTTTTTTAATTTTCAATTTTCTTCTGATCTTAAAGTTATTATTTTTCCAGTGTTAATGTTTTCTCTCTATTACTAATCATTATTTGTTATCAATAAAACTAGGTGGGTAGATTAGTTAGTTAATGTTTTAGTATTAAATAATGAATCTTCAATTTTTTCTTGAGTACCTTTTTTCTGGTTTTCATGTTTATTTTCATCTGTACAAGAGCGAAATTTTAGTTTTACCATCTATTAGTATTAGAAATGGTAGATTAATTAATCTTTCAGTAAGTAGTACAGCAAAAACAGTAGTAAATAGATTTCTATACCCCTTCAGGGCATTTCATTTCTAATACAATAATTGTATCGCTTCTAACAATTAGTATATTAATCAACTACACATTGCATACATAGTTTTATAAACAAATAAGTGAATATGAGAATAGGCATCTTTAAAAGAAATGAAATTTCTTGAATTTGAAGGAATGGTAATCGTTGAAGAGAGGTACTAGCACAATATGTGAAAAGTATAAATCACGAAGCTCGTAGTCCATGATTTGTTTGTTTCAAATTGTATTTGTACTTTTTACGTTAAAACGCAACTGTCAACACTGAAGTTAACAGTGTTGTCTCAGATTTAGCACAAATGAGAAAATTACAAAAACTGGTAAAAACAGGTGTGTGTTGCTTTAAAATTTTTTGAAATTCTAAAAATTATAGTATTGCAGGAAAAGAATAAGCAAAATAATAAAGAACTCTTTTTTTTATCTGTAAATAAAAAGCGTGGTGGTTTAATGAACTGTATGAACTGAACAGTGTCTTGCAAGCCACGCATCACATAATCTGTCTCTTGTTATGCGGTGCTGTTCCAGTGAAGATAATGTTGGTCTTCGTCCAGTAAGGACGTCTATAAAATAAATAGCTTATTTTCTCAAATTAGAACTGACATAAGTAATAAATTGCACATAATATAGTGTTATGCTATTAATATTTGTTAAGTATAAAATGCATCCATAAAATGGCATATTTTACAAGAAAATTATGCCAAGAATTTTGCGGTTGATTAAAATTTAAAATAAAATTATTTTTTAAGCAAAATTTAAAGCTTGCTGCCGGTTTCAAGAGCAGCCTAGTTTTGGACCAATAATTGTAGCAATAAATACATAATACATACATAAAAAAATAATAGTGCCGCCCGGGTTCGATTCCCGGAATGGTCTTGAGTGTCATTTCATCCGTCCCTTCATAGGAGGCAATGCCTATTACCTATTATGTGTCTTCATAATAAAGTGACCAGTACCCCGAGCCTTCGTAGTGGCGAATGACTGATGGTCAAGTGCCCGCCCTTAAAAATTACAAAAAAAGTACAGTACGAAGGTTTGAGGGGGATACAAAGGTCCACCACTCGAAAGAAGCACAAAGCTTGAATACATATTCCGAACTGCACGAAATATGTCAGTGGCCGTTATTAAGAAGCCCGTTCTATGAACTGTAAATATATTCCTCGTGAGGTGGGGAAGCGCCCCCTGCGCTGTACCACTGGATTGCTCATGGTAATAGCGGCCACTGAATTTCCTTGATGATATTAGGATTATGCCAAGGCGGCCCCAGATTATGTGCGGTGGTTAGCGCACCACTCTGCTGTGCAACTATTCATCTAATGGTCCGGAGTTTGGGCGGTTTTCTCCAGATGTAACGCAAATACGCGTCAGAACCCCTTAAAAAGGTTTCCACTCTAGGCCCACTCCCCTAGATACTCTTGGTGCAGCTTTGCTTTAAAACAAAGCACACTACTATCTCTGTTCGGGTTCTACTCCCGGCTGGGGCTTGATTGTCAAAGTGTCCTTCATAGCGGTCAGTGCTATGAAGAAGTGTCTTTCATAGCACTGACCGCTTTCTGTGCTTCCATAATCAAAACCCCAGCACATCCGGCTTTAGTAGCGGTCAATGTTTGGATAGTAAGTGCCGCCATTAAATGAAAAAATTACGCCAAGATTCTTGCTATGTTTTATAAGTGCAAACATTTATACGAATTGAAACATTGTCGTGAGATTTCATCGCCATTATCTTAGCGATATATCTCAGTCTCGTTTGCCTGGTAATTAAATTTCAGTGACCGCTATAACCTGACACAAGCGCACCAGACAATTTTTTATAGTTAATGTTGTTTTTCTTGCAAGAAAGCGAATTATTGCATGGTTAACCTCTGCATATTTTCCAACCCATTCGTAACCTAATTTTAATAGCACTGATTAACAATTCGAGGGCAGTTTCTATCAGCGTCCGCAAAAAAGAATATACATAAAGGAATATTCAAACACTGAAGTGCTGCAATTAAGCTAAAAGGTTACAATATTTTATGACTAATTAAATGGAAAACAAAATTTTAAAGTTTATAAAAATGATGCATGGTTTATGTCACCCTCCTCCAGGGGGGGGGGGGGGAGAATGGGGATTCAGTAGCTTCACCGCATCCCCTTCCTTAATTATTCAAAGACAAATGTCATAAACAAAAGGAATATCTCAAATTTGAAATGTTAAATTTCCCCAGCCTAACAAGTAAACGCAACGTTTTAAGATATTCAGATATTCTTTTGTAAGTAATATATATGCTCGATTCGGAAGGGAAGGGTTGAGTCCCACGTTTCCTTGTTTTACGAATTTGGTTCTTGGTAAAGGGTCGCATTCTGCATGCATATTTTTAGACTTTAGAATGTTGCTGTTGGTTAAATTTGGCCAAAATGTTCTATCTTCTTTACAACATTTATGTATGTCCTGTAGAGTGTGCAGCAGGACTCGAAATAAAATTTTTGAAGCTGGCAGCAAAAACAGTTCAGCTCACGGCAAGATTTAAATTTTCATAATAGCCGTGAACTGCAGCTGCGGTTTTTTCGCCTAACTTGCCACGATAACTGTTCATTATCGCAGCTATTTGGGTTAATCTCACGGCATTTACCGTGGAAGCTGCGACTTATTTCCAGCCCTGGTGTGCAGTTGTATTCTCCCTTATATCTATTTAAAAATGGCTGCTGGTTGCTTTATTATCCGCCTGAAACAACTTGATTCACTGAAATGGAGACTTGCTTAGTACCTGCGCTAAGACCAGAAGGTGCTCCACACATGATTTCCTTGTAACCCTTTCTGAAAGAAGGACTCCGGAAAGCGTATATGATTGGGTTGCAAGCAGAATTCAGGTAGCCACACCAATAAGACTGAAAAAAGAGAGAAACAAAATGTATGTTAAATCTTCTGGAATAAAGCGAACTTTTCTGTTTGAGCCAGTTATAGCTTGCCAAGAATCGAATCCCCTTAAAAGTCATCCGCTCAAGGCATCCTCGCCTAGGCAGATACCCCTCGTGTAGGTTTGCTTTAATGCAACACTTTTTTGTTGGAAAAAACTTATTAAATAAGCACGTGAGACGCAAAGTCTGCCACCTGCTGGTTTTGGCATGCGCTGCCACCTTGGGCGCTGGCAGCATATTGCAAAGGGGCACTTGCCTCCCCCTACCCTAGATTTTTGTATGCCTTTTCTTCCGTGTTTTTTTTTTTTTTTTCTTTCCAACATGGTAACGATATGTTCAACTAATCTATCCCACCCCACCCCATCCCCCTGGAAAATGTTCTGTCGACGCTCATGGCTACTACCTGTTAACCACCCCTTTTATAAAACATGCGGAATCCATGGGCGTCGGCAGAAAATTTTCCAAGGTGGGACAAAGATTACTTCAACATATGGTTACTATTGTTGAAATCACAAAAAAGCAGGGGGAAGAAAACAGCATGCAAAAATCCAGGGGGAGGCAAGTACCCCCCTTGCCCTATGCTGCCAATGCCCATGGTGGAATCCGTCAGATATTGTGGAACTGAATATTTGCACAAATACCGAAATAAAAATGAAGCTTACAGAAAAAAAGTATTTTATTAATTTATTCATTTATATACTTCATGGGGCAATTCCAAACAACAGCATCAATAAAAAATCAATCCGAGAAGCAGCAAATAAAACGCAACGCATAGCTTCGATGTCGGTATCTTTTCGGGTCATCGAACGCTCAGGAAATAAAAATGTAGAACGGAAATTTTAATCAAACTGGAAAAAAAAAAAAAACACTTTCACCGCTAGTAGAAAATTGCATGCTCACTGATGCCGAGAAGAAAAGTGTATAGTAAAACTTTACATGTTGATAGAAAACAGAAACGAGATAAAGGAAAGTTACAAGAAAAACATCTTACTGTTAAGTTTTACCAAGCGCGCAATTTTATTAGAACTGAGTGATAGGAAGCCAATCTTAAATAAAAATTACTTTATATATTTCTGGATGGATCAATCTGTTAGTTGTGTCAAATAGATTAAAGATAACGTTAATCGTACTGAATTCACGAGTTATATTATTAATGCTACAGCGTTTCTCAGATGCCAGTGTTTTCGCAAACTTTTTCCAAGTTGAAAAGTGGTCATGATTTCCGACTATGACCCAGACAGCACAGCAAACTTGCAGCAAGCTTGATTTATCAAGTCAATGAGCTTGAATTAAGCTTAAAAATTTCAAGCGTGTAAGCTTAATGCAAGCTTGAATCAAGTGTTCTAGTTTACACTTGCCCAGCTTGCATTAAGCTTGACATTTCAAGCTTAAAAAATTTTCCTAAAAAAATTTCCTAAATACACGGGGCGCCGGTCGGCGAACTCGCCCCACATATCTTACATTGCCACGCATTTTCCCCCTCTACGCTGAAATTTCAATTTAATTTAATCTGTTTCCATCGAGTGTTCGCGGCTGGAATAGAACCCGGGACCTTTCGGTTGGGAGTCGAGCTCGCTATCCGTTCAGCTACTAAGCTTCACGCAGATATGTCTAAAGTTTGAAGTGACTTATCACGCCGTTTTCTCGCCAGATTGATAAGTGGGCGATGTGTTATTTGTTTCTTTTATTTTTCATTGGGATGCATCAAAATTAAAATAATGTTATGTGTGATTTAGAGTCTCTACTAATAGGGAAATAAACATAATATAAACTTAAGAGCAGCACAAGTTTTAAAACTTTCAGTACCGCAACACTCATGAGCAATACTGCTGGCCAAAATCGAGACAAACGACTAATTTGGAAATCAATTTCGTAGTATAATTGTATTTTATTTTGAAGAATTTCCATATTTGGAAATATAGAATGGGTTTACTTACTTAACACAAATTTTGTGTTAAGTAATCTGAAATCAAAGAAACAGATAGTTAAACGTTACTTCAAAATGCTATATCACAGTTGCTAACATAACATGTATGGAATACAAACACTTTAGTCATTTTTGTAAATATTTCTTATAATAACAAATAATTGAAAAATTTTGCTATTTTTTAACGCTAAAAATTCTCTTTACAAATGTGGTTAGTTATTTTCCTACATATTGGTATGCTATATCGATATAGAGCATTTCGAAGAATTAAAAATAAGTTTAAATTAATTTATACAAATGTAAATTTGAATTATTTTCATTGTTCATACTTTATAATTAAAAAAATTATTTAACTTCTGAATTTTTTTTATCCTTTGTAATTTTATTTTAAAACTACAAAAGTGTAAGATTTTTGGGCCCTAAAATCTGTAGGCCCTGGGCAGTTGCCCCGTTTGCCCTGCCGGTAATATGGCACTGGTAATAAAATAAAACACATCTTTTACGAACTTTCAGCAAATTTGAGGACGCTAGACAATTAATGTCCATTCTCTTTCACAGATGACGCCATCACTGCGCACTTTGAAAGCTACAATCAAGCTAAAGCCAAGCTTGCATTAATACGTCAAATTCAAGGAAATGTCAAGCTTGATTTAAGCTTATGTGCTGTCTGGGGAAGTTTAGTATTGGACCAGGCCTGCATTTGGCCTTCTTAACTTTCCGAAGATGTGCCATGTAAGGAAAGTATTGTAACCAAGAAAAGATTCGATTTTGAGTTTTGGGTGTATTTACACGATTCGAGGTCTGAATTAATTTATGTTATTTTTACGGTGATGCGCACGCAGTTTTTCTGGCACTTTAATTTAAATCCTCTGACAAACACTAGATTTTGACTTCAGGGGCAGAGGCGGCCCGACACGGTAAGCATCGCATCGGAAGGCATTTCGAACTTAAAAACTGATAAAAACTTGACCTAGAGCATAAAAGGGGGCCCCACGAAACCTAGAGCCGCCCCTTACTCAGGAGCGTCATCGATTGCTATAATTTAAGATCTCCTCCCACTCTTCAAAACATTGTCTATGAAAAAAATGGCGTGTGACAATTAAAGGACCCATTGTTCTTCCACGTAGCAACGAATGACAATGAACATGGCTAAGGTAATAGATAAAAGATTTTTCCAAACAGAGTGCTACGAAGTTGTTTGGCGAACTTAATTTAACAAAGCAAATTTACAGTGGAAACTTAGTTTTATACTTTATTTTATACTAGCTGAAGTACCCGTTCTTCGCACGGGAATGATGGACTTTTTGATATTACGATTTGTGGTGATTACTATTCATTGTAATAAACAGATATAGCAAAGTGGATATCGCGTTATATTGTGTCCAATAATCATGCATACCGAATTGCAAGGCAATCGTTTGTACGGTGCAGAAGGTCATGCGGCGTAGCTCAATCTAGTGGCGAGTTTTAGCAAAACGGATACGGCGAAAATATTTTTCGCATTCAGATATCGATGTATACAAATTTTCATGACTATCAGCTGGACAGTCCTGAAGTTCATGTGTTGACGCGACATCTAGTGGCAAGTTATAGGAAAATGGATAGCGCCAAACTCTTCCCCGTGTTCAAATATCTAGGTATACCTATTTTCATAGCGATTATTTGCACAGTCAAGAAGTGATACACTGCAGGGCCATCTAGTGGTTCAATAAAGTAATGATTTGCTACAGCGCCGTCAAGTGGCGAGTTATAGCAAAATGGATAACGCCAAAATATTCTCATTGTTCAAATAGCTATGTATACTGATTTTCATAGCGACCGTGTTCAACTATCTATGTATACCAATTTTCATAGCGATCATTTGCACAGTCAAGAAGTGATACACTGCAGGGCCATCTAGTAGTTAATTAAAGTAATGATTTGCTACAGCGCCGTCAAGTGGCGAGTCATAGCAAAATGGATAACGCCAAAATATTCTCATTGTTCAAATAGCTATGTATACTGATTTTCATAGCGACCGTTTGAATGGTCAAGAATTTGGCCTGCTGCAGCGTCATCTAGTGGCGAGTTAAAATAATAATGCATTGCCGTGTCATCTAGTGGTGAGTAACATCAGAAGGAACGCAGTTAGAATATATTCTTCGTGCTCAAATGTGTAAGTATAAAAAATTTTATGCCGATCGGTCGAACGGTATAGAAGTTGATGCTTTGCAGCGCCATTTAGCGGCAAGTTACAGCAAAATGGATAGTGAAAAATATTCTCCGTGTTCTAATATTCGCGTGTACCAAATTTCATCGAAATCGGTTGGACGATATTCGCATAGCAAACGGCTAAACGGAATAGAATTCAACGTTGTGCTGCGGCACCAAGTGGCAAGTTAAGGAAAACGGATAGCATAAAACCTTCTCCATCATAAAAGACTTAGGTGAACCAAATTTCATTGTGCAACGATGCTGGAGTTTTTCAACCTCATAAGCACATACCAACATCCATTTTTATCTATAACCAGTGTTATTATATATACCAGTCTCAAATAAAATCCAGTTTCAAATCTAAGCCTCGTCAAAGTGCCAACATACGCCATTTTGCAAGAGTTTTTTCGGGGAATCATTCGAAGCATTGACTTAGCAGCAATCAGTATGGGAAATGGTTCGACCGCCAAAGAGTAGCACACATTTATTTGTGAAATTGGAATCCCTTAATACAGTCGATTTTTTTTTAATTATCAGCTATAATGTGTTTCATTCATCGTTACTCCGATGTACTAAATGAGAAGATTTCAATTTTGTGAAATTTGGCGGAATTCCCCCAACTTAAATCAATGTACTCAATTGGCGAGAATTCTGAAGTTAGATCGCTTGAAATCCCTTAATAACTGCATTATTTCTTCACGGATCATTAAAATTCAACGCTGTATTCTAATAAAACCTTTGCACTTGTTTTCAAAAATCTATTTCCTTAAGCTCTCAATAAATTGCGCCAAGCCGAAAACTGTGCAAACCGCTAGAACTCACTTACTCAAAATCCATATTTCAGCCATTTTATTTTTTCGCCAAACTAAAAAAATTTACACATTAGCCTCGGAAATCTTCAATTTTTATTGTTTTGCATGTAAAGCATTACATTCCTGCTCTGATTTCCCATGCACACGATATTATAATTTTAAAAAAATAAACTTACGAATATAAACTAACAAAAAAAAAATCATTATTATTCTTTTATTTTTACTTTGAGAATTTGAAACATTTTATTCGGCAAAATCGCCACACATGGCAACCACGATCCTTATTTCACACTTTTTTCACTACAGGGGTTACAATTACGGAAAGCTTTTTGCGTAAAGAGCATAAAAAATCTCTTAAATTCCGGGAACGGGTGGACATTCAAAGTTTTAAAGTGGACTATGATTTATTCTATATTATTTTACATATCTGTGCTAAATTTCAGGCCGATAGGTCCATTTTTGTGGATTTGTATACGAATCAAATCCACAAACAAACAAACAAACAAACAGAATTTCATTTTTATTTATAAGATATAGTACATTCTATACAACGCGCTTTGTGCACGTTTGGAGAACACAACACTTGATCCAGTTTTCAACTACTATATTTTTGAACACGTTTTGGCCGGACATACTGCCATAGGCGATGCCTAAATCCTGAACGGTATGGAAACGCATGCTGATTGTACTTGTAACAGCTTTTGAACGACCCTGTGCTACTGGGGCTCTATTATCCGACATCTGTAAGCCAAAATTGGTGATTAGGTTACATATTTTCTTATACAGTTGCTGGTTAACGAATGTCCTAATCACTTTTTAGAACTGGTTTCATCTCGTTTAGCCCATCACATAAACCCCTTAACGTTCCTCCTCAACTTAGAGATAACGAAAGCTGCTTAAAGACTTCGCATACAGCACAAGGTATGTGTATATCTATTAGGCCCTCCAGATAACTTCCAATGGACCTCTGTTAGAGGTTTAAGGTGAGATCTCTCAAAACGCATCCATTTGAGATCTTTCAAATTACTTAGGAGATAGGTATCCATTTCTGGGCTATTTCGGATCACCCTGATATTCTGGATGTGAAACAGACACTCAGTTTCCCATCGAGAATATCAGAGTGATCCGAAATATCCCATAAATGGATATCTATCTCTTATCTAGACGATCTCAGTGATCTGAAATAGCTCAGATATTATAGGTGGTTTTTGGTTGTTAGAGAAATCTCACCTCAAATCTCTGATAGAGTTTCATTTGAAGGTTTCTGGAGGACCTTGGACCTTTTAATAGATATACAGATGAGCACTGCTGTGGGGGTTATTATGGGAGAATAGGTCCAGTAGTACGTACCAGCACGCCTGCATCAGGAAGAGAGTGGTGGCTACTTCCTTCTGCTGGTGCATCGAGTTCTCGAGGTCCATGTTGGAGGTTCTTACTCAGTTAATGACTGCCCTAAGCACTTTCTAAAACTGTTTTTACCTCATTTGACCAATCACAAGAACCCCTTAACTATCCTAATGAAGGTGGAGCAGAGATGACGATTGTTGTTTAACCCTTTAACGCGCAGTGTTCCCGCTCTGGGAACACCAAACTCTGACGTTTTGACTGTTGCCAGTCACGAAGAATAGATTTGATAAAAATAGTTGCGGGTGACATAGCTCCACGTAATCCTTTACCTTTTTAGCACGTCATTTCCCGTAAAAAAAAATGGTCACGATTATTTTTAACAGCACTGACATCTGCTGAAAAATGAAATAATGCAAGAACAGCTGGATGGATTGCCTAATGCTGAAGAAAGGGGCAGCCGTTTGACGCAGCCGGCTGCGTCAAAAAAAGGGATCTCTAGATCTGTGGCACGCGACGAACGCTTCGATCGTCCGCCATCTTGCTGGTAGTTAAGTCGAGCGATGGCAACGGCTGCCCCTTTTTTCAGCATTGGGAAAGGGTTACAGACTTATTGTGTGTGTGTGGGAGGGGGGACAGATCTCATGGTACATGCCTTCATAGGTGTTCGCAACAAGGTGTTCTTATGTGAGAAAATGGCGTCTTACCAGGGGATTCATGATGAGCGGGATGGCGTCCTTGTTCTTGCTGAAGGCGGCCCAGTTGGAGTAGGCCACGAACGGAAACCAGCACGACACGAAGCAGGCCAGCACCAGGAAGAGGGTGGTAGCCACTTTCTTCTGCTGCTGCACCGAGTTCTCGAGGTCGATGTTGGAGGTCTTCCGTATGCGGCGCATGTGCACGTGGATCTCGCGGAATATCTTGTAGTAGCAGAACGACATCACGCCCAGGGGCACCACGAAGTTGCTGGTCGTGATCAGCAGGGAGTGGGAACGGGACTTGAAGTCGTTTGGGATCGCTGGACCGCACTGGCTCGCTCCCTGAGAAAGATTAAGATGATTCATCCCATTATTGAACCCCTTTCCAATTCACTCCTATAGACGCTCTACACTACCACTCAAAACACGGTTAACCTATTCGCTTCCATCATTGCGAAGGCGACGTCGATTCTTCGCAACTATGGAGCGAACAGGTTAAAGCCAATAAGACACTTAAAGGTTTAACGTGTCTGCTTACCTTTAAAATGCAAATTTGGGGGGGGGGGATTACAATTTTCTAATTTTAGCTTAATATTAAATCTGAATGTTTTATTCTTTTAAATACATTTCAATTTTACTGCTAACCTGAGTTACAGGAATTTCAATAGGAATCATCTCTTAGGTAAAACCTAGTATTTTTAATGTTTAGTGTCAGCTTTTTACTCAAAATGAGATTTTTCAAGATACGGCTACATAGCAAAACATAATAACTCAAAGAATTATTATTGTAATGTTATGGAACTTTGACAAAATGCTCTAAAATAGTGGATTTAGGAAATGAATTTTTAAAAGGAATGCAGTGAAGTTATTCCAGTGCTTTTTATTATCTAGATTTCTGAAGTAATGAATTGCCGCATATTCTTATGATTTTTGTGCATGTTAAGACGTTAACTTGTCGAATATAACAGAGAGTGGTTCATTCCCTCAAGGAGGTTTCAGACATGAAAATAAAATTTACAGTACAAAGATACTTTGAGTTTTGTTTAGTCAAAGCAGGCTCGGACTGGCCAAGTCGGCTGGTCTGCGATTGCCGTTGGCCCCCGGTCTAAGGGGGTCCCCAGCGAGGCCTCCCCAAAACGGATATACTACTTTGTAATTAAAATAACTTGATATATATCAGAATAATATACCAAAGTAGTTTGATTTTTTTTTTCATGTAATCTTAAGCCTTTATACAGTGGTGTAGAGGAGGACTCCACAGACCGAGGGGTCCTCAGAAGAATGCGGCCATGAGGGAGCCCCCAACAGCTTAAAAATAGCTAAATATGGTTTTAGGCACGTAAGCCTTTCAAGTATTACATATCCCAACTTTCTATTCTTGCTAAATTCCCCAGTAAGGGGCTCCTGTTCAATATCTAGCCGTGAGCCCCCAAAGGAGCCAGTCCGGGCCTGAGTCAAAATGTCATTTTATAACAATTTCTATGCATGTTTAGACCTAAAAATAAAAATACACATATTTTGATTTTTTGTTAGCAGTTTTTAAATATAATCTGTAATATAATGCGCATACATAGGCATGTTTTTTCAAATACTATTAAGAAAACTACATTCCGAAGGTAGGGAGGCATCTTAATCATTACCATCATATCAGCGCCAATCTTAAGACAGGCTTGGACAGTCAATGACGTCTTTCAGACTGGTAGAGTCAGGTGACTTTCAACTCGATTACAGATTGGGCTGCAGGGATTCATGGCCAATCAGTAATCGAGTGGAAAGTCACCTGACTCTTGTAGTCTGAGAGATGTCACTTAATGCCTAGGCAGGCACGAAAATTGGCTGTGCATCGCAATCAGTTACGTAACTATAAAATTGAGCCTCGTCGCATCGCAAATTCATGACAGTACGTCAAGTGCTTACAAACGCTATTAGCGTTTTTCGTTTATTTTCTAGTAGCTTTTAATCTAGAGAACGCATTGGATTGAAATTTTGAAAGGCACTAATAAATCCCCTTAAACACCGTCCCTTCTCCCACTGCACTCCCGGATTTAGGGGTGTAGAGCCCCCCCCTCAAAAAAAATGGATGCCCCTTATTATTTTATTTTATTTTCAAACATGTCAAATATTTTTTTTCGACGACCTCTGTGGCGGAGTGGGTTCAGCTTTAACTCATCGCCTAGCACTACCTGGTTTGATTCCCGATGGAGGTAGATTTTTATTTACTCAAAAAATAATGTCTATCTCTTGTCTGGAGTTGACCTCTTAATGTAACGTTGATATGACTCGCAACCGATCACGGTGAGTGCCAGTAGTATACAAAGAAGCACTTGCGTTTCCTTTCACCCCCCCCCTTTGGGTTATTCCATGTCACAAGTGATCCAATTTCAAAATAATTTTTTACCGCACTTTCTCGGATTGTCATATAATTTTCTACAATTCTTAAATGGCCAAAAATAAAAGCAAGTATAAAATATTAAAGGTTTATCTGTTGTCCTTTCCTAATTATCACATCTGAAGTTGAAAAATACTAAAATTTTGGTTCATCTTGCCTCTAAATAAATCTAAATAATTCAATCCAGAATTAAGCTATTCAAAAAATAAAGATATGACTATCTTCAGAATATTATGGGCTTTAAAATGATATATTGCACGTGTGTATTTTTTATTTTTTATTTAATTTTAAAAAGTTAATATGAATTTAAAAAATTAAAAATCAAGCCTATTCCTCTCTTATTTATTTAAAATCACGGCAAAATGTGAGAATGATATGTAAGAAGCATCTTACTCTTTAAAAAATGAAAGAAATAAAGAAAAAAGAATTTGTATCAAGTGTATTTGATTCCTATATAGACACACAGAAATCATTAATGCACTGCTAAAATGAAGGAACTGGTATGTTCATTCAAACTAGGATATGTTGCAACCTTCGCTTAGCCATATTTAAAATCACATTTAAAATAATGCTTGTTAAAAATGGATTTTGTGGATTTGATTAGCTATTGAGATGTAGATCACATATTGTAAAACAAATTTCCATAGCTTTGTTCCTTTAAGTTGTAGGCAAATTGCAATCAAAATATACTTATTCAATTCAGTACTCAGAGTGAAAACTTTATTCTGAAGGAAAAGGAAGTTTTGTGGTCATAAATGAAATAAATGGATTTGTAACCTGTGAATATGACAAACATGGCCGTTCATAAGGGGGGGGGGCAAGGTAGGGCACTTGCCCTCCCCACTAGTGTTTTAGTATATTATCTTATAATGTAAGAAAACTGCATCACAGATCAAAATCGGTACCGAAATTGTTAAAAGGGAGAAATTTGCCCCCTCTAGAATTTTTTTAAGTCCCCCCCCCTCCCTTAAAAAAATTGTATGGGCGCCCATGATGACAAAAAGTGGTAGTTGGCGTGTTCTTTTAAAGGACTTACAAAAGAGAGATAACAGCAACTTTTTGCACCCAACCGGCTGCATCATTTATTTATCCTGGAAATCAGAATGTTCTCAAAATTCGATCAGAGTAAATTTTAACTAACGTTGAGCCACGAACTGCAACTGGCTGCACTTACACTTTAACAAAACGTGAAATGTATGCTGCTATAAATGCTCTTGAAAAATACAGAAAATCATGTGTATGGCATAAAATCATGTGTAAATGATAATATGTAAATGATCTAAAATAGTTTCCACACCAGTTTTATGTGAGTAGTATTGTTTTTCTTTAATTTTGTGGTACTTGTTTTTTTTAATAAACAAAACAACATAGACTGAAATACTGTTCAAAACTGTTGCCATTGTTTAAAATTGTTTAAAATGAATGGCACAGCTTTTAACTTTATATTCACTGTTATTTGTTACGCTGCAAAACGTCTTTTTTATTATTATTTGCTAAACAAACATAAATAGTGTATTTTTCCATGATCCCATTGAGATCCCAAATTGAAATGTCGTAGAGAGTTTATAAAAATAGCTGGGAATTAGTACAATTTTTACTCATAATTAATTTTTTAAATAAAAATTTTAACATTTAATTTTAAAAAATAATATAAAAACTTTAAATAATGCTTTCATGTTACATATCATTTTAAAGCTTGCGATTTACTGAATAAAATAATACTTTTATTTTTTAAATAGTTTGATTCTATGTTAATTTATAAAGGTTTATCTTCAGTATAGTACAACATAAACTTGAAATTTTTTGGATTTTTAAGCTCTTGTTATACCAGAATAAAATGAGATAAAAAGAAACAAATATAGATTTGAGACCTTCTTTGATAGTACTTGATATGCACTTAAAATGAAAACAATTGAAAATAGTAAGGTAAAAATCATTGGATAACTTAACATGGAGTTAAAAGTCTCTTGTCTGGTGTTGAACTGTTAATGTAACGTCGATATGAAATGAAATGAAATGTGGTATTACGCCAGTTATCTACACGAGAGATCTAGGCCAGGGAGGAAGGTTGTCCTCCGTGGGGGACTTTCTAAGGGGTTCCAACCCGTATTTACTCGATATTTCGGAGAAAAGAACGGAAAACTCCGAACGACTAGATCGGCAAACTCAACCTGGGTTTGAACCAGGCACCTTCCGTCTCCCAGTTAAGTGTGCAAATGCGCTGTAACGTCGATATGACTCGCAACCGACCACGTTGAGTGCCAAAGGTATGCAAAATGTGGGCAATGAAGCACTTTAATTGCATTTGACCCCTTTGGAGTTAAAAGTCGTGATGTCAATTTTTAATTAATCAGTAATCGGTCAGAAATTTTACGCGGAAATGTCTATTGCGAGAGGGGAGCTCTCTTGTGGAGGCTCCAGGACTGCAGCCCCGGTTGCCCTCCCCTAAATCTGGCTTTGCCCCTTCTGTCAGCCGCATGTAATTTCTAGTAAGTCGCAAAGGAATAAATTTGCTCAAACATACCTTTTTGTATATATTTTCATTCCATCCAATTACAGGTCCCAGAGCGCAGAAAGTAGCCCATAACCAAGAGGCTGCAATCATTATTTTTATTCGTCTTGGTGTCATTGCCCTAGAAAATAAAGAACATATATCTGTAATATAAATGACAAGTACTGCACTGGGTTCTTAAGGGATAAAAAGTTATTTTTCTTTTTTCATGCTTAAAATGTTGTTATTAAAAGACTCCCGTTGTAGTCTGCCTATTTACTACGCACAAGCCTCTTGTAAATTTATGGTGATTTCAACAAGTACTTCCTTTTGTTGAAAGTAATTCGTTAATAAAAGTTTAGTCCATTGTCCACATTTTTAAAAATCACTGTTATACCGTATATTTTAGCACTAGTTTTAGCAATTTCGGTATTTTGTTGAAATTTATTCTTTAAAGGTTTAGTCCATTGTTTCAAAGTGTATCATTGGCACATTCTTAAAGAGCATAGTTATACCGCATATTTTTGCATTCATCTCAACAAGTACGTCCTTTGTTGAAATTCATTTTTAAATAAATGTTTAGTCCATTGTTTCATTTCATTGACACATTCTTAAAAAGCGTTGTTATAACGTATGTTTTTGCATTCATCTTAACAAATATGTCTCTGTTGAAAGTCAAACTTTAATAAAGGCTTAGTTCAATGTTTAAAAGTTTATTATTGACACATCCTTAAAAAGAATTGTTACACCATATATTTTTACTTTCATCTCAACAATTGCGTCCCTTTGTTGAAAGTTTTCCTTTAATTGTGGTTTAGACCATTGTTTTAAAGTACATTATAGACACATTCTTATACCGTATATTTTTGCATCCATCTCAACAAATACGTCTCTTTGTTGAAAAACAATCTTTCATAAAGATTTAGTACATTGTATCAATGTTTATCACTGACACATTCAAAAACATTGTTACACTGTATGTTTTAACATTCGTCTCAACAATTACGTCTCTTTGCTGAAAGTCAAACTTTCATAAAGATATAGTCCATTGTATCAAAGTATATTATTGATGCATTCTTAAAAAGCATTAAAATAACCCATACTTTTGCACTTATTTAAGTTACTTCCTTTTGTTAAAAGTCATTTTTTAATGAAGGTTATATTCATTGTTTCATTGACTCATTCTTAGAAAGCACTGTTATACCATATATTTTTGCTTTAACCTCAACAATTACGTCCTTTTGTTGAAATTCTTTAATTAGGGTTAGGCCGTTGTTTCAAAGTATATTATTGCCACATTATTAAGTAGCATTGTTATACCGTATATTTTTTCATTGATTTTAACAATTACACACCTTTGTTGAAAGTCATCCTACTAATATTATAAATGTGAAAGTTTGGATGTTTGTTACTCAATTACGCAAAAACGGCTGAACGGATTTGGTTAAAATTTGGAATGAAAATAGCTATTACCCTCCCTGGATTAACATATATGCTACCTTTCATGCATATGGCATAAATAGTTCGTTTACAGTAACACTAGGGGGGGGCTTATTTTTGAAGTTTGAAAATATTATCTTCTCACCCTCTAAATTTGTTCTTTTTATGGAAAAAAATCAGGCAAAATTTTAGCCCAATTGAGCAATATTTAGAGGTAGCTCAATCATGGAAAGTTTCCAATGCATTTGCAGATGTATTTTAAATAGTGAGTTATAGATTTCAGCACTAGGGTGGAGCTTATTTTTGAAGTTTGAATATATTATCTTCTTACCCTCTAAATTGTTCCTTTTTATGAAAAAAAAAAAAAAAAATCAGACAAAGTTTTAGCCCAATTGAGCAATATTTAGGGGTAATTCAATGATGGAAAAGTGGAAAGTTTTCAGCAAAGTGTTTCCAATGCATTTGCAAATGTATTTAAATCGTGAGTCATAGATGGCGTTGCCATACTGTTAAAAGCTGTAAATAGCACTAGTAAATGGAAAAAATCAGATCAGCTATTTCATTTCATGCTGAATGACATTTAAACGTACGATTTCTTTTCCGTACGATTTCTTTTTACTATTTCCCCCCCCCCCCCATGAAAAATTTCTGGCTACGCCCCTGGTTGGAGTAGATAGAACACTTGCCCTTAAAGAAAAAAAGAGTCTGAAAGAAACAAAACTTTCCTTGCTAAACAACAGCGAATGAAGTACATAAGACCAGAAAATTCTGTTCAACTTATGTCATCAACTGATGATGAGTCTGAAAATAACTCAGCAGAAAGCGACTGAAAAATTAGTAGATACCGAAGTTCATGTTGGAGAAGTACGAAAAAGAAAACGAGGACGTAAAAATATAATTACTCCCGATCTTGCAGCAGCTCTAGATCGTACTAAGGTGTCCGACTGAAAGATTGTTTTTGTATTGTCAGAAACTGCCAAAAGTTTAGGATTGAGTATAGATGAATATACCATAAACAAAGACTCAACTATGCTTGAGAGAGCTAAAATATACGAAAAATTAAAAACCAAGTTCCACAGCAACACTACTTTTGTCATTCATTGGAATGGAAAACTAATATATGGTCTGACTGGAAAAGAGAACGTTGATAGATTGCCACAATTAATTTCTGGGAAAGGTGTCTCTCAACTACTGGCTGCTGACAAGATTTCATTTGCAACAGGAGAAGCTGTCGTTTCTTCCGCTGTCTTTGAAGATACTCAAGACTGGGGAATAGATAACATTCGTGCAATGGGTTTTGACACTACTAGCTCAAACGTTGGTCATAAATCTGGTGCCTTGTGTCCTTAGAGCAAAAGTTACAAAAAGAACTCTTATCACTTCCTTGGAGGCATCACATTATAGAACTCATAATTATGCTGTGTTTGAAGCGGTGTATAGGAATAAAATCGTCTCCTGAAGTTTCCCATTTTAAACGCTTTCAAGAGACCTGTGGCTGCATTGATAAAAACAAGTACTAACCAGGAACTTCATTTCATGATGTCGCAAATCTAGTGGAAAGTATAAAGCAAAAGACGATTGACTATGCAAAGAAGTATCTCGAAGTACAAAGAGAGATAAGAGGGGATTATAAAGAGTTTTTAGAGCTTTTAATTATCTTTCTTGGTGCAGTCCCAGCAAGAGGAGCGAAATTTATGTCACCAGCTGTCCTGCTGGATGTCAAAAGTGACATATTGTTTCAAGATCTGGATGTTCATGGCTCATTTCAACTTGTATGCAAAAGAGGAAGAAGGTGTACACGATGTGTGTGTTTTCACAGTTCGTGTATACATGAAAGCTTGGTTCTGTGCACCTCGAGCTTCATGTGCCCCGTATCATGAATTGTTGTTGCTTAAATCACTACTTGAATATTCATCAATACACTCAGTCATTTCCAAGGCAGCATAACGCAAATTGTCCAATCCCTTATGATATTTGTCAGAAGGACTTGTTTGTTCAGCTTTATTTGATAGTCGTGTCAGTTCATTAACCAAAAGACGCATGATCAACACTTTGCAGAATGAAGATAATGCTAGAGAACAAACTCAAAATTACTATAAGCGAATCAGTATTACTCTTCATTCACTGAAGAATAAAAACTTGGAGGATTTTGTGACAGCCAAGTAAATGATACTGTTTAAACTTGTTGGAACTTCCAGTTGGATACCTTACAGTTGATCCTGACTTGTGGAAGTCAAGAGCGGACTATAAACAAGTTAAAGAAATAATAAATCCCTACATGTAGTGAATGACCACGCTGAACCTGCTGCTACTCTCATTCAGGAGTATAGTGGACTGGTGACTCATGAAAAAACTCAGCTACAATTCCTGCTTCAAGGAATGTGGAAGAACATCGAAAAATGTACCCAGGCAGCAGGGGAAAATCTCTGTCTCAGCCTTTGCAAACAATGAAATTTTAATGTGAAGAAAAATTCATTATTTGCACAGAAAATTAAATAGATTGTAAAAATTATATCATTAGTTACATTATAAATTGTATTGTTTGCAGTACAAAAGGGTTTACAACCTTTACAACGATTAAAAGGGTTTAAAACTTGCGTGCAGCTATCTGCACGCTGTCTCTATCAAACTTTAGATCATATGTTTGAAATGGCACAAAATTTTTATGTCTGTGCAGTTTAACATAGAATATTCCCTAATGAAAAGAGTGCTCAGAATTCTTAGCTCTTTTTACTAGGGTACACAAAAGAATATCGATGCATTTGCACTTGGTGTGTTTCACCTGGTTGTATTGCGTTTTAACAGCGTTCTGCTTGTATTGAACTAAATTGTATTTGAACATGTTGAATGGTAAGATAATATTACCATGCTCTAGCTTTTATTTGGGTGAGCAAAGCATATTAAAATGTTTTAACTACACCAGACAACGACGAAGAAATGACTACTATGTAAAAACTACCAAAAATAAAGCCTCTTTCTTTTTAAGAAAGCTAATTTATTGCCATAAAAATAGTTTATTAATCATTTATTCATACTTTTATAATTTATATAGAAAGTCGGGAAAAAAAATCTCATGGTCCATATCTGCGATTTATGTTCACGTTCGATAAAATGTTTTTCTTTGAATCGATTTATCGATTTTATCGAATGAAAACAAAGTTGACATTTTGTTTAGTATAGTACTATTTTAAATTTGGTGTCGTAATACTTTTCTCTTCCAATAAAGTAGGCCATTAACTTTTTCTTTCTCTTTTAAAGGGAGATGCGGGAGAGGGGGGGGGGATTTATCTCGCCAGGAAAATAATGAATCATTTTGCGCTAACACTCGTGTCGCCATTTGCATGCTTACTTTCCTTTTGTGACACGTCCAATGCTCAATTAAATGAACAGTCGACCTTCAGGAAAAAGGGTAAACGTATTCCGCGGGTTTTCAATGGTGTAAGTCAGATTTTTAAAAAGTAGTTTCATTGTTCACACAGAGACTGTTACGCTTCAAATCAACCATTTTTTTTTACCTCTTTATTGATACGGAAACAACCGTATGTCGGTTGAACGTCACTTACGATGAGACGAATCCGTAAGCATGAACCAGACTTTTACGTAATGTTTCGACTGTGTTGGTCATTAAAATTAAATAAATGAAAGAATGAACCACTTATATACATATAAAAAAAAACAGTGTGTAACCATTAAAACTGTTATATTGGTCAATATTATATTGCATCAAGATACAGGGTGTTTAGAAAATAACACCCTGATTACAAAACTAAAAAATCTCAAAAAACAAAGATTAATAGAAGGGTGCAGAAAACGGTATGTTTCTTATGCAAACTGTAAACATTTTGTCCAGAAGTTTCGAAGTAGTAGTTTCAAAAACCGCTAGTAGATGTCGTTGTAATCGAAGGCTTTCATAATGGACTGGCCTCCATATTTTCCATATCTGATCCCTTGTTACTCCTTTCTGTAGGGCACGTCAAAAGTTACTGTCTACCAGAACCATCCCAGAGCTCGAAACGTCAATCTGTGTGGCACGTGAATCCGTTTCCGTTGATACATTACGGGCTGTGTGATAAATTTCATTTCTCGTCTTTCATTTCAATTCTGTATGTCGAACGGCGGACATTTCGAAAAGATTGAGTTGGGACTGCTAGCTGAGAATGAATTAGTTCATACGCATACATAATGATCGTCGACCGATTTTGACGTCTCTGTACACCATTCTCTGTTGGCAATGACTGAAATTTACTATTTCGAAATTTCTGAATAAAATTTTTACCGGTTACATAATAAATTTACCTTTCGCTGCATCTTCAACCTTTGTTTTTGAGGCTGGTCAAGTCAACCTTTGTTTTCGAGGTCGGGCTGGCTATGCTTGCACCTATACAACGTTTACAACGATGCTTCAAGCAGGGCAATTGCTAGGACTTTTGTGTGTGTGTGCGGGGGGGTCGATAAACTGCCAAGTCAAACATTGCTCCCTTAACAACTTTTTTTTTTTAAATCAAATATATTACCAACTTCTTTTGGAAAACTCCTTATCAGAAATTGAAAGTAAACTATAGTTTTCGTTACAAGTTGTTGAGAAAGAACCAGGCCCGGACTGGCCAGGTCGACGATCGCCGATGGCCCCCGACTCAAGGCATCCCGGAAAGGCCCCAAAAATGGATATACTACTTCATAATTAGAGAAATTTAATATATTTATCTGAGTAATTAGATTATTTATTTCCAAGTAATCTTGTGTCTTTACGCAGTGGCTCAGCGGTGGACCTCCGGAACCCCAGGACACCGAAGAGTTAGAGCCCCCAAATTCTCTAAAATAGTTAAATGTGGTTTTTAATCACGTAAGGAGTGGAGGATTATGTGATGTCCAAACATCACATATTCTAATATTCTATTCCCTCTAAACTGATCAGTAAGGGGGCCCTTTTCAATTTCTAGCCGAGGGCCCCCAAAGGAGCCAGTCCGGGCCTGGAAAGAACGCTGGAAGTCCTGATTATGTACTTCCCCGGTCTGCTCGTCACAGGACAGTGCAATGGTTAACGATGCGCTGGCTCACTATTCACAGTTTTTCGCATCAAAACAGATTCACGAGTGTGAACACCCACCCTCTATTCGTCTGATTTGGCACCTGCAGCATTCTTTTTTTCTAATTCCTTAAATTTAAATGTGCTTTAAAAGGAAGTACGTTCAAGACTTCAACTTGCTGTAACCAACAGCTTGAAGGAGATGCACAATCAGGACTTCTGGCGTTCTTTCAATAACTTACATATTTTCTGCAATTGAAAGGGGACTATTTCCAATCCTTTAAACTTCGAAATTGAGTTTAAATGTAATGCTAGCTTCACAACTTATTTGGCACACTGTGTGTTACGTAACACTCAAATGTTCTGTATTAGTGCCTGGCAATTATGACAGTTATATTTATCGTTCTTAATTCAAATCGCACATGGCCCCACAATGGCCGACTGGATAAGATATTGAAGATGGTACTGTCTATCTCCGATAACTTGGTACTTGGGTCACTTGTCTTTGGACGCATCGATTGTTCAAAACAAGTGAAAGGAAAAAAGAGTCCCTTCACATGGTTAATGGAGAGACCCCCACAATCAGCGCCTTATTGCACCTGACGGCGCTGAGAGGAATCAAAAAAGGAATATGTTCTATGAAAAGCTCACAATGATCGTGAAATTCCACCCTCTTGGCGAGAACAGTCGCCATCGCTCATTCTCATCGCTCATTCATTTGAGTCTCATCGCTCAACTCTCGAAGAGAACAGTCGCCAATCGCTCATTCAGGAAAGTAACCTTTAAATTGACGTCCCGTACCGGGAATCAACTTGTCCGAGCTCGAGTGCCAAGTTATCTGAGACGAACAACAGACGTCCGGAGGTCCACAGTTCTGGCCTATCTGGGCATCTAACGTCCGGAGTTTTGGTCGGTTTTCTCTAGGTGTGACATGAATACGCGTTAGATTCCCCTAAAAAGTCCTCCGACGAAGACACTCCACCCGTACGTAAATGCCCCTCATGTAGGCTTGCCGTAACACAAAAACAAAAAACTCAAATCGTACGTTAACTTGAATAAGGCCATGAACTCATTTTTCTCTTTTATGCTCTCAGTACTGCCCACCGCTAGCATTGAAGTATAGCATTCAATGAAGGCCTGTCATGTACAGGAAGTTTGGTTTTCTTTTTTCAATGGGGGTGGAATAGAATTTCGCTATGAATGTCGTCTAAAAAGCGGCGACATGCACACAAGTGCTACCATGCGAGACTTTCTGCTCTTGACCAATCTAGTCAATTCATTAAAGCTTTTTTTTTTTATTCGTTTACTGTAAAATACAGTAGTAGACACTGTGGAAAAATGGGATGGAGTAAAAAAAAAGTATGCTAACAAAAAGTCGCTTTGGAAAACTGATTCTTACGCAGCTTTGAAATTTTGAAAGTGTTTAGAACTTCATTTTTGAGTTTCTAATACTTTTATTTTTTGCTTTCTTCTCGTATAGAGAAGGTAACATTGAATGAAATGAATTTCAATGATTTTTAAGCAAATGGAAAATAATAGAGGAAAATTCACTACTCGAAGTGTTTTCCACCATTTTAAGTTGAAAAGTGTTGGTAATTTCTCTTTGGCTGATAGTCTGTGCTCCAACTGGCTTAAAGAAACATCAGTTATAAACTACTATGTATCCTATTCTTGCTTTCTAGCCAATTTATATTCTACCGTTTCGTTACTCTACTTTCACCACTGATGCATGAGATTATGAATGATCTTAAGCACCAGATACCATAGGATTACGGTTTATTTTTGTATCAGAGATCTGTAAGACACAGATAGCTAGTTTGTTTAGTAGATCTGTATATTATTTATTTTTCTAAAGTTTTCAGTAATTTTAGAATTTTTTTATGTAAAAAAGTGGCAGGAAATTCTATTATCTTCAGTTCCTTTGCTAATTCAGGCAACATCTGTGATTCTTCCTTAACCCTTTGAGGCGCAGTGATCCCGCTCTGAGAACACGAAACTCTGACGTTTTGATAGTTGCCAGTCACGAAGAATAGATTGGATTTCTATAAAAATAGTTGCGGGTGACCTAGCTCCACGAGAATCCTTTACTTTTTAGCACGCCCTTTCCCGTAAAAAAATTGTCACGATTCTTTTTAACAGCACTGGCATCTGCTGAAAAATGGAAGAACGCGAGAATAGCTGGATAGATTGTCCAATGCTGAAAAAGGACAGCCGTTGCCATCGCTCGACTTAACTACCAGCAAGATGGCGGACGATCGAAACGTTCATCGCGTGCCACAGATCTAGAGACCCTTTTTTGACGCAGCTGGCTGTGCACGCGATGAACGTTTCGATCGTCCGCCATCTTGCTGGTAGTTAAGTCGAGCGATGGCAACGGCTGCCCTTTTTTCAGCATTGGGAAAGGTTTGCGCCTCAAAGGGTTAAAGCAATAACTCAACATGCTCAAAGGGTTAAAGCAATAACAATCACTCAAGGAATAACATTCTATTTTATAACAGACAACTGAAAGCTTAGCTGTACTGTATTACTTTGAAATTATTAATCAAGATTTGTTCTATCTTTAATATTCGATTTGTTTTATTAATATAGAAATACAAAGTCATTCTTGCTTTAAGCATTAACAGATATGGATCTGAGAGTCGAGTAGTCGGAAATACTAACCCCCGAAATTTTTATTTTTTATTCGGAACTATTAAATATTTCAGATTTTCTTTTAAAACTGAACCGTGTAACTGCTTACAATTTTACGTCCAAAAGGATGCTACAATTATCATTTCCTGAATAGTATAATTTTTATATTATCAAAATAATACTCATTTTGATGAACTACCATCGATATATTTTAAGCTATTTTAGCACTTCAATCATCTTTATAATTTTATAAAAAAGACATGCATCCAGCATTTTCTTGTAACAAGTTCTCCGAGTTATTACGTCTAATTCAATTAATCCATAACCCACCGACAAAAGAGTAGCATACCCATCATACACATGAATAAATACGAATTCATATTTAAAAACACAAAAGTAGAATTCCGTTCATTTTATTTATTGAATGGTTTTATTCGACCATCGAATTTAAGGGTGTATGTCGAAGAAAAAAAAAATCTGTTTTTAGTCTTGGTACACAAATTGAAATAAACTAATAGCACCATGACCTCCAAAAAATTCCAGATGGTTCTTCATGAGCTGCTTTACACACTGCGATAACCGAAAAAGCTGTGGCTTTTGTGAAATTTTCAGAAAACATGACATCAATAAACATGAATCTGAGCTGCAAGATTTTTCGAAAAGTGACACGCTTTGCGAAAATTTCCGATTTTTAAGAATTTTTTCTAAAAGTTTTGAAACTGATACAGATTGATCGTTTATTTCAGTATGTAGTACAGCTTGTAAAGAGACAGTTTCAAAATTTTGAAGTGCCTGACATAATTAGTTTATTTGTACTTATGTACCAAAATCACATGATTTTTTCGAACAACACCGTTAAAGCTGTCCCTCAGTGTATGAAGCAACAATATACAGGGTGTCCCAAAAATGTGGTAAAACGCTTTAATTCTTTATTTATTAGAGATAACTGACCAATTTAAATTGAAGAAATGTTCGAAATAAGGTAGGAAAAAAGCCTACGTCAAAAAAAGAAATTCTTCTCTTGAATTTTTAAAAAGTAACACTTTTTAAATTTATACACGACCCCCGTACAAGCAGTCCCATTTAGTAAAAGGTGCCCCATACCCTAATGAGGTGATGCATACATTAAAATCAAAGCAATAAATTGTAAAAAATGAACTTTAGCGGATTTTTTAATGTTTTTACATATGAAGCATATGTAAAAAAACTTAAAAAAATGTACATGGGTTTTTCTCTGCTACTGAATATTGTTTAAAAAAAAAAAGAATGAAAGATGCCATCACTTAAGTGACTAGACATGTTGAACATTATAAATAATGTACAATGGGAAGGAAACCACACAATATATCGCATTTTCATTATACTTACGTCATTTACTAGAAAGACGGTGCCTGCTTCACATATGGTGTAAGTAAATGGCATAATAAAGATTGAAACCATGCACAGCAGCATCACAAATCGTCTGTGCATGACTCACCCTTATCAAAGAAAGTTTGAGCAGCGGCATGTTCTCATAAGGAATTACTGAATCTAAAGTTTCAAAAAGTGAGTTTCTTTTTTATTTATTTATTTTTTACGCAAAGAAAGGTGATTTCTCCGTATGTATAATTTTAATTAAGTATTACTGATTAGTTTCTGTTGTTACAATCTGATTTAAAAACGTACGTTGTTGAAATTTAAATTGTATGTACACAAATTAGTGTCGTGCATTTGCATTAGTAACCTTGGATATTACAATGTTTGTTTTTTTAAATCTGCATAAGGAAGAGAAACTTTTATTCATGCTTGTATCTTCTCACCTTATCTTTTAATTTATTAATAGGAAATTTAAAATTTCTCAGCCATAATACTTCAGTATAATTTAGTGCTGAAATATAATAAATAAATTCTTCGTTTTACAGAGTCAATAATTTTTTTAAAGTCATTTTTTCAAATATCTGCACTTAACCCAAGCAAGGATCCCTTCTGGGGAAAAAAAACTATATATATATATATATATATATATATATATATACGTATTCGCGGATCTACACACACACACACACAAAAAAAAAAAAAAAAAAAAAAAAAAAAAGGAATTGGAAAATGTGAGTATTCGTTATTCGCGAATCTAGCGTTTCAGAGATTAGGTATATGCAGTTATATAATGTTATTAAGTTAGTTGCTTTAAATATGTCATTGTGCTATCGAATACTAAATTTTTTCTTATTTAATACTATATTTTTTACGGGTGTTGAATACATACCTATTTTATTGTTTGTTGCATATTTATTTTATATAAGTAATATTTACACAAATATTCATTAATACTAAAAACAAAATGTTTTTAAAATATACATACATATTATTTATTTCAATTCCTTTGAACAGAATTGTAATTAAATTATCTTTTAAGTTCGTGTTTGTACTTAGTAGAGTAGCTATTTCCTTACTTATCTTCTTATTGTTAAATTTGTAAGCATTTTCAAAAATAAAATTTAACTTTGGATTATTAAAGATAGTGACAGCAATAATTAAAAGTAAAATCGATCGCATAAGTGTTCAGTTATTTCTGCAAAATATACTTTTGCAACTCAACAGGGAATCTAGTTTACGTAACATGTGTGTTATAATGAATTTTCTCGTTACAGTTAGTGTATTGGTCGAACCATTTTCACTACACTGTTATAGCGGATTTTTATATAGAAAACAGCACATACAAGACCAAAATCTAAAACTACAAAATGATTTCGGCCGGTAAGTCATCTTCATAAGCAAAGCAAATTAACTACGACATAATGTAGACTATTGTCTGTATGGAAGACCCCCCAAAAGAAAATTTGCATAAATAAGCTTTGCACACTAGGCACGGAGTTGTCATCATCTTCACAACAGAGATCTCAAAGTAGATAATAAAAGTAACTTAGACAAGCGAATAAAGTGTCATGAACTTCACTGGTGTATGGTAATTTTTTGATTTTGGCGTGCTTTCCTTTTCCCACTATTCCCATCCATTTTTTAAATAAAAGCCAGTAACAAAATCATTACAAAGCACAAGTAAATGAACAAGTTATTTTATTCAGGTCTTTAGAAGCATTAATTTTAAAACATTAATTGTATACGAAATGGCAGTCAACATTACATAAATTTCACTTGGTGAATATTATACAATAACTTTCATGCACATTTTCCCATCACTAAATTACATAAGAAATGCAGAAAATTAGTAGAATGCAACTGACCTTACAAACTTAAAGAGTAAAAATGAGCCCAAACACAACAAGAGAGTAAAAGAAACAAATGTAAAAATGAATTTTATAATGTAACATAAAATCAATTCATACCGCATGTAAAGTAAGTAAACTGAAACATAAAGTATAAGTTAACAATAGTATATTTAAAACAACCATAACAGTTAAAATATATCACATAATGCAACACAAAAACGAAATGGAACTTTTAAAAACTGAAAAGAAAAGAAAAGAAAAGACATGTTACAACTAACTGTATTCGAACCAAAACGTAACTCCCAGAAATAAAGAAATAAGTACTGAATTGGAAAGCTGCCGAAGATTCGAGAGGAAAACGTTCATCCCTGATTTTGTTCCTTACAAAAATATCTATCAGAATTCGACATTCATAGGCAAATCATGCGTCATTTAAGCACAAGTAATATATTTACTAACATCGAAGACGTAATTTCAAATACACAAATGCATTTCACATATGACGAAATAAAAAATTAGATACTGAATCAGTATATAATTAAGAACAGAAAGTTTACGGTAATATACAAAAAATTTTTTTAGACATGCTCCACCTCAGAATCTCTGAAACCGCAAGGCCCTCCCCCGGGGTAACAATACCGTCATGTACGAATAACTGTGTGAGAACAATACTTAAACCATATTCATAGAATGGATATGATAACATACTATCTTTAAAGAACATTTTATTTTATAGAAATTATTTCGTCATAGAAAATTTGATGACATAATTTTCAATTTCTAAAATTACCAAAAATATTTTTAAACATTTTTAAGACTAGTAGAAAACAAAGTTTGCTATTTTTCATAAACGCAACCGAATAGATTTAAGATTTTTAGTTTCATTAATGCTAAAAATAATCAATTAAATAGAACTTTTAAAGCTTTGTAAAAAATTAAATACAAGGAACTTGTTCAATGTGACCACCCTCGGGGAGAACTAAACTGTTCACCTTATGAAGATGATCACCTTACAAAGGTGGTAAAGTGTGTTGGTTGTAAAATGAAATTGTGAGAAAGTGGTCGCTTTAGACAGGTGGCCCCTTTACCAAGGTGACCACGGTAAACTATTATCCAGATATTTCTTTTAAATGCAGCAAATTAAAGTTTTATCTAAAAAAGAAAAATATATATTTCTAAAATCCGCAGGTTTTTAAGCTAAAAAACCCACCTCTGTGGAGGAAATGGGGAGCTACCCAGGCAGCAAATTCGACAACCCTGATCAAAAAGTATACAGAAATAAAATGAAAGTAGCCTAATAACTACAAAATCTATACATATATATTTCCCCTAATTAAACAGCTTCTTTTTTCTTTTAAGTAAACAAAATTTAACCTTTTTAGTCATAAAATGACTAGAGAGGGGCTTTGTGTCCTCCTTGCTCTTATTAGAAATGTTTGTGTATCTTTGAAAACTGTTGATTTAATGTAAGATCATCGGAATAATATGTTTATCCAACGAGGGAGCCTTTTATTTTCTAAAAAAACGGCGAGTTTGAAATAATAATAATAATGATAATAATGTTTTTGTACCTTTGAAATGAACTGATAAGCTTGATCAGTTAAGTTCATTCAAATAACCAAACAATATTCGGGAATTTCTGGTAAGACGAATTTCAATATAAATGTAATACTACAAATACAGAAAACTATTAACCAACCCTCTGACTGCTCAATTTTTGGACCAAAATCGCTTCAAAGATTGTGTATTTTTTTTTTTTCCATATTTCAAATCTATATACATTGGAGAATTTAAATATGCATTTTTTCTTTCTAGAAAAGATTTTTAATATAGATTTTTATCATGAGAAACTAAACTTCAGAAAAACCAATTTCAGATGTTATTACATTAAAAAAAAATTTTTTTTAATAAATTTCAATTGAATTACAGTTAATTTTCGTTCATTGCATAATATAAGAAAATGCACCACCGCCTAACGCTTTTCAGGTTTATTGAATCATGGTCAGATTAATTCACCGTCTGAGGAGCAGTCCAAAAAATCTAAATCACTATCACTATCAAAATTAAAATCTCTTTCAGAATCTCATAAATCACCCCTAATATACACTCTGTCAATTACTGAACGATTTCTACCAGCCATTTCTGATTAGACAAGGCGGCAAACAAGGGAAGTTAGAGCATTACATACCGAGTATTACCTTCAAATGCCGCGATTTAGTGGACGACTAACGACATGTGTTGCTCGAAACCTAAATTAAACGTCTAAAACTGTATCTGATTTATTTCATTGGTTAAACGGTGAAAGCGCGGGATGCTCTCCTCGATACAGGAAGAAAAACACCTGCCCGCGAAAATCGCGGGATGAGCAAATTTTGCTACATTTGAGTTGCCCGTGGAAATCGCGGGATGATCAGCCAGAGGGTTAACAATTGCTCCTGAAGCATTACATAATTTGCACTCATAGAAGAAAAAAAAAAACTTCTTTACTGATACTAACTTTGGTCAAGAATATAAACAACTGCACAACTTTACAGACATTATTTTAAAAGGGTACAAAGATCAGTCGGTAGGTACCACAATGTTATTTCCATTTATCTCATTTTCATTCTGGTTGGCCAGTACTTCTTGAACCACTAGTTCTTGAATCTTCAACCTCAAGAGCATCTGCTTCGTGACTGGCAAGCTAGATATCTGAGGGAGCAGACTCAGCATGAAGTAGTAATTAGCGTCAGAATCGGTGACAGTTTGTACTTGGTAACTTTGCACGGCTTGGTAGTCATTGTTTGCAGTGTGTATTTCGGGGAAATCGTCGTCTGCGTGAAAATCTGCTTTCCTCTTACATGGCTGGTTTGCTAGTGTCAGCGAGGATGGTATGGGAGCAGACTCATTTGTACTGCTGCCCTCTTCGTTCCTCGACAGAACCGGTGGTTGCTCGTCGTTTTCCTCATCACAGCAGCTACCTGCATCGCGAGTCCTCATCTGGTCGGCCAGGAAGCTTAAGGATTTGTACCACATCCACTGATCTCCTGGTTTTTTATTCTGACATTTCTTTAACTGAGTCCGGAATGTGTCTCTGAGGTGCTTCCACTTGTTGCGAGCACACTCGCCTAAAAGATTGAACAGGGACATTCACAACAAATCACGTCTCAATGAACACATTTTGGCTCGACAATACTACATACCTGCCAACATCTAGCAAAGAAAATCCAGTAGATTTATACAGTATCACAATCTTGAAGTCATGATTACTTATCTGTGCCACGAAACATTTTTCAAATTTTTTTCATACATTAAATTTCTATTTATAATTTTTTAAATATAAGTTGATATAACACACAGTAGTGGTTTTTAAAATGAATAGTTTGCTTTTAATAACAATTTATGTGTGAAATTTCAATTTCACACAAGGTAATAATGTTACAAATAGAATTTATAAAAAGCACAGAAAAAAAAAAAAGAATTCTTTTAATGCGAAATAAATAAAACTTCAATGTTTCTTTAGGGTCATAAAAGTTTTTTCTTAAATATTCAAAAATTTACAAAATACCTGCTTTTTGGATACACACACAAAAAGAAAAAGTAAAATTTTGGGGCTTTGAACTAAGAAATGCTACAATTAAAGGGTTTTCCCATCTAATTTTGAAATTTCCAAAAATCTTTCGCAAATGAGTAATCAACATAAGCACAAATGTCTTTATTATTGGACCAGAATACCATGGTATATTGGTCCATATTGAATGAATACACCTTGATAGCAGTAATCCTTCAGAACTGATGGTGAAATAAATATACCCACTATTAAAGCTTCTAAATGTCAGAAAACCAGGAGATTTTAATGTAAAATCAGGAGACCAGGAGAAACCATCAAAATCCAGTAGTCTCCTGGAAAATACAATAGAGTTGGCAGGTATGATACTAACATAGTTAAGCCTCTAACGTAAGAAAAACTCCTTTTTTCTGTATGCACAAATTTATAAGCAAATTAGGACCTTGAAACAGAAATTTAATACAGCTAGCAGAAAGAGGCAAACAAGTATCAAAATCTAATATAGCTGAGGCAGTTATTAATGAATGAGATTCATTTAAAATCAATTAAATGTTAGTGGAATAATTAAATGTTTTTTATTTCATTAACAAGATAGCTTTGCATGCTATTGTTTCCATTTTTATAATATCATGCCCTGTTTCTTCAATAAAATATATTAATTTAAAAAAACAGCATGGGTTAGTAAGTAATATATTATCTGGTTATAAATGAAATTTTATAAGTTTCAAGAGAACCGATGAGGCATATTCAATCAAAAACTTTCAAGGGTTTGTTCATGCACTTGATGAACCAGTTTGATTGACAGATATTTTCAATGTAGTTTGTCATTATTTGATGTTGAAGTATGATTTGTAGAGGTAGTAGCCAATAACATGGTTGAGAAACTTTTTAATTTTGTAAAACAAATCATTATTAAATTAATTTTTAAATGATTCTTTTGCCATTTATAGCAGCCGAATAAGTATTTTTGCTAGACATCTCACTTTTTAGGTCTCTGTGAATTTTCTACACTGCTACATTAGAAAATAATGTCTGCCTTAGTGATTTTAACTGATTTTCATCAGCAGTTTACACCAACGAATCAGAATTTTATATATCATGGCGCGTAAGTGGTAATGCATAACAACACCTATTTATAACACTAACACAAGAACTTATGCATTTAATAAACTGATATAAAAATAATGAAATGAAAATATAAATAACAATACTGTATTATATGAAGGTAAAAAATAAAATACTAATATTGCACAAGAGAAACAACTTTAAGATTTGTTTATGAGAGGCCTCTGTCTTTTAAAGAAGAATTTGTGCGAATATTTTTTTATCAGGTGATAGAAGTACTAAAGCAATATTTATCTGCCACAAATATATTAAACTAGAAAGGCTGAGAACACGAAGAATGCACAAAAGATTGGTAAATGGAATAAACATGTGATGATTCTTAAATCCAGAATATTTAAAACAACTTTATCAGTTATACTTGGAAAGAGCAAAATATTTTTATTTTGGCTTAAAATTAAACATAAAATGAAATTTAAACACACGAAAGTTTACTTGATTCAGATTTTAGATAATGGCTTAAAAAATAAAATTATCAAATACTAGTTAATTTCTTTTACCATTCAGAAATTCTACTCACTTTTAGCTATTTTTATTAAGCAAAAAATATACCTTTCCAAAATGTTTTACACAAACACTTTTTGCATCAAATTGGAATGAATAACAACACTGCCATCATCATAATTAAATAATAAAGCACTGGTTTTTTTTAATAACCAATAGCATTAATCTGTTTATACTTCTTTAGAAGTGCACACATAAATGCTTTGCAACAGTAGTTTCAAATTTTTCTTTTTACATGAAATAAACTTACAAGGTATTCAATATACTTCCATGACTAAATCAAAAAATTATTTTAAAAGATTTCATTAAAATTAATAAGTAGCAAATATTTTACTTACAACCTAAGAAAATATATTTTGTGATATTTACATTAATAAATATCTAGTATTAAAACAAAAAATTTAAATCATCTTTAAGTCTTATATTTTTGTACTTGTATAGCATTTTCTTACATACGTTGGAAAATACAATGCTAAAAATCAGAACTAGTGTACACGTTTATTTACTTAGTTTTAATCCAAATATATTTTAAATGCATATTTTAGATAGATGAATTTCATATGAACACTTTTATCCCATGAAATTATTTATCCCGGTGTTCATCATTTCAACAATAAACTAGATACAGAACACTCAGTTGATAAAAAATATCTTTAAAAATTCACTATATTAATAAATACTGTTCTTTTGTAAAGTTGACAGTATGATTTCATGCAAAATGCTTACCTTTTTATATATCATGAAGCATTTTCCCAGTAGAATATAACATCAACCAATGATTAAAATAAATATATATTTGAGGTCGATCCAGACAGACTTACATCTTTCACAAATGTCAGAATGGGCTGCATATTTTAGTACAAACTATAGTTGATTAAAGTGATACATAAAAAAAATACAATATATATCACACTTTGTTTTGGATTTCAGATTATAAGTGGCGAAATTCTGCAGCATCAATTTTAAGGCTGAATGTTTTTTGCATTGCATTGAAACATGCAGTGCTATTGTGTGCTACTTAGCATTCAAATGTTTAAATCAGTTGCGGCAAAAGCTATAAATAGTGTTGACAGTTCCAGCAAAGATAATAAATGACATTCGTGCACAAATAAAATTTTCAGTTTTAATGGAAGCACAGAGACAATATAATTTAATGGCCAGAAAAGTTTTGAGGGCAAGAATAAAGACATATAAAAGCACATTACATACATTTACTTTTCTAGTCCCATTTCTAAAAAATAAGAGTGCAAAGTGGAATAATAATGCACTCAAACTGTCATGATTAAAAATCAAAGTTTCTAATATCAACTGAATGCACTTTTATAAATCTATCTAAATAGAGTGTATATATATATATATATATACACAGGATGATTCAAAATTCATCATCAATATTTGGTAAGGAGGCAGGGAATAAGAAAAGAATATTATTTCACATTGCAAACAAACGAATGTTGGTGTTAGAAGCGCTTTGTTTCCACCACAGTGCAGCGTAAGTTAGATGCATATCTGCAAGTTCATTCCAGGTATACCGGTTCATGGTACTTCTTCAATGCCACCTTTTCGAAAGACTGGCAGCACGTATCAATCAAATCTAGTTCCTGAATCACTCCTTCAGTCTGAACTGAAGAACAATTAGCAACAGACCATGTGCTGGCCACCAGTTCTGGTTTGAAGCAAGTCTGCTGCAGTTGTGACGTCATATGCACCCTACATTTCTACAAAATATTGTTGATGAATTTTGAATCACCCTGTATGTTTGTATGTGTATATATATATATGAAAAAATACCTTTACTAAATGCTTAAGGTAAATAAAATGATTCCTTTTAACACAATTTAGTGTTATTAAGTAAATCTATAAATGTAAGATATATTTCACAATATACACAGAAGTTGGGAATCACCATGAAAAAATGGGGCAAATATTTACAGGGAAGTTAGACCAGAGTAATGGCCTATGAAAGGGGAGGGGATTAAGGTGTTGAACCGTACTTCTTAAAAATATGCAGCTTCATTTTTTAAGGACTTATTTTTAAAATATCCTCTATTAGGACAAAATATTAAAGGGATCCTGACCCTCTTTGAAGAAATTTTGCGTATGCCACTGAGGGATCAAGGAATCTGGATTGATCCTTATTAGAGTCCTGCATCGGATCGGCTATCCAAAGAAATCTAAAGGTCACTTGCTTTTAAAATTGGTTGAGTAGTTTTAAACCTATAATTCACCTGCAAAACGTAAATTTGCTGCTATTTCTATGCGTAAATAATTTTTTTAATCCAATACAAATATTAAAAGACGAATGATCTCCCCTGGAAATCATTATAACATGGGTGGAACACTGTGATCGGCAATGTATGAATGAATATAATCTTGACGATATTTTCCTCCCCCCTTTCTGTCGGTCAGTAAAACATAAGTGCAGCCAAAAAGGCCTAGGAAAAACTTGTAATAGAGAAACGGTATGAACAAATACAAATAATACTGTCTTATATTCTTGAAACACTTAAAATTACAGCATGACCTTCTTCAACTATTAGCAGCATTGCAAATAAACGCCCATTTTCTTCCATAGTCATTATAGGACATTTCTCTCTATTAGATGGTATTTAAACAAAAATTTTAATTCTTCACAAAATGAATAACCGCAGCATGCTAAATATTACTTTTCCATCTAACTTTAAAATGTTTCAAGTATAATAAAATCAGTTGACCTAGGGATATGGATAAGATTACAACAGCAGCCATAAATGATTGTATCATGCAACAACAGCTACAGCACTACAGTGGTTAAAGCAATATTTGTCTGCCACAGTTTTAGTAAAATTACTTATACATGCATTTAAGCAGAATGACGGGATTTTCATGCTTTGGAAATGCTGCTTCAAATCAAAATCTTTGGTCTGAGTAGAAAACTTCAGTATTTTTGACCACAAAATATTGAATGAATTGAAGTGAAGATGGACAAAATTCTGAAACTTATGATAATGTTGATGTGGCTTTCTAAAGTTAAAAGAATTTTTTTCAGATACAGAATGAATATGAAGCAATTTCTCTGTAGATATACCTCCACTGAAGCAAGCTCTTTTAAAGAAAAAATCACTTACATAGTTAATTCTCAAATCAACAAATTAACCATCATCAAGAGAAATGCAGAGATCCATTTTAAAGTTCAAGCTTTTCTGATAGTACGAACTTCTGCAAAACTCAATTAAATAAAATGAAAGATTTACTGGTGTTGCAGGTCTAGAATTGACTACAAACGCAATAAAATCCAATCCATGCAGGACTCTATTCCTTAAATTAAAAACCACGACAGACTGTTTCAGAGACAAAAGAATACTAGTCGGTGAGAATCAGAGCATTGCAGTTCATTTCATCTTCATGCTGATGGGCAAGTACGTCTTTGACAACCAGCTCATGAATCTTGAGTCGCAAAAGCCACTGTTTAGTCAGAGGCAAGCTGGACATCTGAGGTAGCAGACTCATTAGAAAGTAGTAATTCGCATCGGAGTCAGTCATACTCTGTATCTGAAAATCGCTGGTGTGTGGTGTTGTCTGGATTACTGGAAATTCTTCGCTGGGAATATCTGCTGCTGGTTTCTTTTTCTTACTTAAGTGGCTCACAGCAGGAAGTTCTGCAATAATTGGGAAAGGTTCATCTATGCTACTGGCCTCTTCGCTCACAGACAGAACTGGAGGTAGTTGTTCACTCTTCCCATCACAACTGCAATTGCCATCATCAACGGAGCTATCGAACTGGTCGGTTAGAAAACTCAAATCTTTGAACCACTTCCACTGGGGTGTTTTGTGTTTGCATTTTCTCAGCTGAGTGCCAAATGTGTATCTCAGCTGTTTCCATTTGGTACGAGCAAAGAGTCCTGAAATTGAACACTGATATTCAAATAAATGAAAGGATTGGAACAGCTGATTCAGCAACGCATTGAAAAACATTTTTATTTTTCATAAAAATGGTAATATTTACATAAAATAGAAAAGAATAATAAATTTTAAATGGTATGCAGTGAAAATGCCAACCCATGTGCAGTACTGATATAGTAAACTTTTAAAACCCAACTACACTCAGTTTTGAACACTTTACAAATCCCAATTGATTTAATTATGAGCAAAAACAGAATTTTAGTACAGCAGATAACATGCCATGTATTATTTTCTTATGAATATAAAAGCTATACATGCTTGTGTAAAGCTTTTGTACATTAAAAACTTTTTGAATAAGTCATTTTCTTGCCAAATGTCTGTGCACAGTGAAAAGCATACGTGAAATTAACAACTTCTTGAAATGTGAAATTAACAACATTAGTATTCTGTGTGTATAAAACACACAAAACAATAATAAAAATTGTGTATAACAGGGCTCAAAATAAGATTTGAAGCTAGCAGCAAAAAAATCCTGTGAGCTTTTATAGGCTGTCAGCAAAAATTATTTAGCTCATGGCAAATACCTTAATTTCCGTAATAATGGTAAATTGCAGTTGAAGTTTTTTTGTTTAACTTAAAAAAAAAAAAAAAATTGAATTAATTATGCTATGTAAAGAGGAAAAACAAAATATGCTTCACTTTTCTTATAAACATTCTGAAAATCCATAAAAAGCTTTAAAATACATCTGAGATTGAAAGGAACACTCAAGTAATACAAAGTTTTGCTAATTTGTGAGATTATGGTCGATTATCTACACTAGAGATCTAGGCCAAGGTGGCTGTTGGCCTCTGGGGAAGGGGGGGGGATGTCTTTCTAAAGGATGCTAACCCGTATTTATGCCAAGTTTAAGAGAAAACCACAGAAAACTCCGAATGAATAGGTCAACAGATGTGACCAGGATTTGAACCAGGCACCTTCCATCTCTCAGTTAAAAGTGCAATGTGCTCGGCCTAGAGGGGTTCTCACAAGTTTTAAATACCTGCAGCTAAACTTGCCGTGAGAACTGTTAATTGCCATGGCTATTTAAGCTAAGCTCATGGCATTTGTCATGGTTGCAGCAACTTAATTTGTGCCTTGGTACGTACGTTTCTCAAGAAATAAAAGGCCCTCTGTTTATCCGTGGTAAGCTGCTTTCCAACACATATACAAATAGAAACACAAAAGCAAAAACTTTTTATTTTTGCTTTTCTATTACCATTTAGGTTCTAACTTATTATCGGAAAAAAAGTAAGCTTGTAAAATGGGCCTATAGTTAGTCTTACAAAATATTATGTCTTCAGATGCTCCTAATATGCTTTTTAACCCAATTTTGGCCAAAGGTGCATAAACGCGCATGATTTCAATAAATATTTTTTTATTAACACTGTGACATATATTTTTTGGTACTTACATATTACCCCGGCGGTCTGCCAAGACGAGCAATTATTTGCAAAGATATATGCCGGACATATGAAATTATTGATGGTTCGGAATACGATTGGTGGCAGTTTGCCAGCAAATTTGACTAAAAAATAGTTTGGCGAGAATGGCTGCCGGGATAATACATAAGTACCTATTTTTCATTAATTTTATTTTTCTGCTATTTTTAAGGATTTTGAAGGCACTTTTTAAATATTTGTAATTTAACTGGAGTAAACACTTTCTGTTGAGAAATTTTCAAAATAAGCTTGTTTTTGAACTTGAAAGGGTTATTGACAAAGTAGATTTTCTGAAAGTATGTAATTATTCCACTTGAGATTAATGAAGGAGGGGAAATTCCCCCCCCCCCCACACACACATACCTAAAACCTATTTTACTAACTTTTATATTTTTGCATTTAAAAGAATATAACTGTGTAAAATCTTTTTAGAGATGATGAATGCATTGCATAAAGAAACCCAAAAAACATGAATGTTCACCTCTATTAGTAACAGAAAACAGCTTATGAATAAAAAATTGCCTGATTTTATACCCAGTTTACACTACCTTACCCAAAGCTCTTATGTGCTTGTGATCCAAGTGGTATTATTTCTGATTAAAAAATTGTTCAACAATCAAACTTGATTTGCATGTACAACTTTGACATTTACATATTAAACAATCAATAAATTTAGCATTCATTTATTATTATTATTATTATTATTTTGTTTCAAATCTTTTCATAGATCTTTATTGAATTATTTTGTATTATAAACACAAATCATCCATACATAAATGTGACACTTTCATGAAAAGTCGGTAACTTTTGTACTATACCACTGAGGAAAAGTTACATCTTTCTACATTACTTCAGGAATTGGTCCAAAGTATTAGATTGTCATAATTAATACATAATCAATTCAATCTTAAAGTAATTTTTATTTAAAGACTTATTTTTATCATTTAATTATTAAAAGGGTTTTCTTAACCTCTCTATGTAAAGAAATTTAGGAACAACCAGGATATTTGTCACCAAAGGCAACTTTTCATTCACATATGAATCTCTGGCAGTTTACATAGGCAGTGGCATAGAAAGGGGGGGGGGGACTTTAAGACTCAATTTAAGGTTCATTTTTAGTTTCAGAATCAATATCAGAGACCCGCAACTTATTGAACTGCTAAGCTCCTGTACTTAGATGCATAATCAATAATGATTTTTCATTCTAACAGTGTTCTCATATATTCTTATACATAATCATCGAAAGATTGACATATTTAGCGTCACAAAATATTTTATGTCAATGCTGTAGCAAATATCCATGCTGTGCCAAAATTTACAATTGATTTTTAATCTGCCTTTGACAAAATATTATAATTTTAAAACGTGTTTTATTAACTGCAATGAAGGTTACTTGAACACTTATTTTAATCTAATTATTACAAACACGATAGTCATCAATGCATCATTTCTCAAATGTGCTATATTCATTTTCTATTATTCAATGAAATATAACTTTTGCTTTAACATATTAAAAATATAGCTGATTTGGCAAGTAGGCGGTCTATTTGTACTTTACATGCAATAAACTATGGTTCATAAATGTGAATAGCTAAAATAACTAATTTTATCGCGCTTTTTACATTTCATTATTTAGTGTACTATGTAATAAAACATAAATTGTATTTTAGATCTTACAAAAAAGGTAGCATCACTTTATTAGAATTCCAAATACTAACTTTTGGATCCAATTTTTTTAGCGACCTCTGACCACAATTGATTTATTAAACTCTTGTCTTTGTGGTCAGGATCTGACTTATCCCACAAAGGCCTGCGAGGATATACTTCTGATATGAGTAAGGGTACATCAATAAAACCCATCACCATTGAAGATACAGATATGGAAGCCGAGATACAAAGAAGGTGGATTTATGCACAACGCCGATAGGGGATAAAAGCAGAAGAATAATGGGAATATAGTATAAAATAAATACAAATAACTTTTTAAAATACTAAAGGAAGTAATATAATTCAAAAGCGTTAATAAATAATCCCAACGACACGGCTAAGCGGTTTGTTTATATTTTGTTTAGGAAATCGATGACAAGTAGAGTTGTATTAGTGCTGCGTATTTCTTTCGCGAATCAACACGCATTTGCGCATTTCTCCTTTTAATAAGCTCCATGATATTACTCCTTGGTCGTTATGATAGTACGAAATAAAGCAAACATAAATCAGTTGGGCAAAATACAAAAATGTATTTTTGATACAAAATACATTGATATCAGGATATATACAAAGAAAAATATTTTCAGTTAAAAATATAGGAAATACTAAATGGTTTATGAACACATTTTATTTCCTATCTCGTCTATACGGATTCAGATCCAAATGCCCTGGTCACAGCACAAGAACTAATATCCTACTTTGTAGAACCATAAGTGATTTTGACGGTCCACTTAGCAAGGGCGGCTCCAGACTGAATTCTCGGAGGGGGCCATCGAACTTTTTACTTAGGTCTATAAATTGTTCAAAATGCAAATTGAACGTGTGAAATCGTGAAGTATGCGAATCTAAAGTTATAAAACAAAATTTCGGAGGGGGCCATGGCCCCTATGGCCCCCTCACTGGAGCCGCCCTTGCCTCTTAGCACCGCTGCTGGGGCACATGCCCCTTTTGCACCTCCCGGGTTCGCTGATGCTCTCTCCAAATTAGAAGCTAAAAATGGTATATACACTCCCACTCCCTCAGTGTGAAGTTAGGAAACAGTCAGTAATTTATAAAATGCTGATTTGAGACGAAAGTTTTCACTTAATTAAAGGAAACCACTATTTTTAATCCTAAAAAGAATTATATGCCTCCACGTGAGATAAAACCTTACCCGAAAGCTGGCCCACGAAAGGAAGGAAGAGCACAAAAATGGAGAAAAAAAGATATTTGTTTTAAACACACCCACAAAAAACACTCTTGTTGAAGAATTTGAAAGTAGAAAGCAATTTGTAGATCTAATGTTGCCATAACAGCACATAAAGTTAACAAGGAATTATTTTTAAAGCGTACTCCATCTTCTTCAAACTCTGAAGATGGAGAGAATTCAGATTGTCTTTTATCTAAGAATCGAAACTGTACAGATTTTATGAGCTATTCTCAGATAATATGCATGTCTCAAACAGCATCACTCTAGCGATTATATTTTAATCAAGGAAGGTGAACTTAAGTGGAAGGAAAAAGGAAATGTACTCTGTTAGGAAAATAATAAACTTATTCAAAATGTGCATTCTTTAGAAATACACATTTTTGAAAAGAAAACTCAAATAATATAAAAACTACCACCCTCCTGTTCCTCCAGGTGGTACAGAAAGGAGAGCAGAAATGATAATTTTTGAATTTGATTTAAGTAAATTTAATATAAAATGAAAAACTATAGGCTAACCTCTAATAAAAGTATTATGTTTTCATCTTAAGCTATAACAGTTTAATCATAAATTTGTTTTTTCCATCTAAATTTCATATTTATGTCTCACTATCGCGATATACGCTCGTACGTAAAACAAGTATGCCGAAATATGAATTTTGACTCATATTACCTAAGTGTTTGTAAAGTGTTTTTAAGTGTTACTTAGTACCCCGGTACACATGGGCGCCGGCAGAATATTTCCCAGGGGGGGGAAAGACTTCGCCAGAGCCTTATTATCGCATGGGCAAATCGGGACTTTGCCCAGGGCCCCCGGCTCGAAAGGGCCCCCAATATCAAATGTTGTTCTGAAATAGTCTTTTTTATATCAAAATTTTATGAAAAATAAAACAAATTTCATAGATAGGGGCCCCCAAATTCATCAATGCCCGGGGCCCCTGTTGGTCATAATCAGGCTCTGGACTTCGCCAGGGGGGAGAAAAGACTACTCAAGAGGGGGCAAAGACTACCTCAACGTATGGTTACCATGTTGGAAAGAGCAAAAAAGCAAGGGAAAACACTGCATACAAAAATCCATGGGGCATTGCCCCCCCCTTGACCTATGCTGCCGGCGCCCAAGCCGGTACACGGGGTATAATGAAACACTGACAGACATTTACCTTTCTTAATTTTTTAAATATGAAGATGCTATTTACAAACTTATAAAACTTCATTAAGATGGGGAAAAGAGTACGTTAAAAGTGTCCATTAATTTTATTTTTGTACATGCAAATTTGTAAACAGGGGAAAAAAAGTAAATTTTGTTTCATCGCACACCGCCTTCCTCTACTGGTATATCGGGATTGGGACGCTGTGACAGCTCGTAGCTGCCTGCCATTCATTTTTGTCACAGCCGAAGCATAGGAATGTCCTCTCTAGTAGTTAGTATCTCTACGATATTTGACTCAAACCACCTTACCACTTCCGAAAAAGAATGTTGGCTATGCCACAGTTAGCATTTCGGACAAATTGTGCATTAGTGTCAGTCAGGCAGAAGCGTACGCGGACTTAAAGGAAGGGTTATAGACATAATCTTTATGCTAAAAGACAGAATCTTTATCTGAAAAATACATGGACTTAGTGTTAAAAACTTTTCGGGAAGGGAAGGGTTTCGACCCCAAACCCCTTCCTTGAGCACGCCACTGGAGTCAAGCAACCATTTCCAACGTCGAAATCATTCCACTAATCTCTTACATCGTTGTTAACAGTAGCGATGTTCGTGTAAAAAGTAAACTGTAAGACTTAGGAAGCTATTTCGAAAATTCTGCTGTTTCGAATGTGTTATAAAAGTACATAATTAAGGAAAACTATCGAATGAGAATACAGCAATATTGCACGAATTATTGACTACGTCCAAATTATGTAACTTATCAGTAGCGCACACAGGATTTTCTCTTGGAGGGGGCCCAGCCCATAAAGCTGCGCCACCAACCACCTGAATTAATGCGGATTCTTTTATAGTAACACCCCTTTTACTGTGTTTATTCATCTTAATTAGTGAAAGTAAGAATTTGATAATGCGTTCCAACATATTTAAATGTAAAAATTACATGACAGTTTAACAAAGGAAAACTGATAACTCTTTTGGGAGGGGTCCGGACCCCTTGGACCCCTCCCTTGTGTGCGCCACTGTAACTTATCCCAATCAAAGTGCGAGCCAAACTTACGATACGAACTCTGCGACTCATGCAAGCAAAATAGATCTGTCGTTTATGAACATATTATCATTAAAGCTGGAACGTCTGCTTTTTCGAACTGTTAGCCGAAATGTGTCACTCCAAAACGAGCTCAAATCCTTTCTCTTTAAATTGAGCCGCAATTAAGTTCGGATAGTAGGCTCATACTGAATAAGATACAAGCAATAACTCTGACATCGAAAACTAAGGCTGCAATAACGCAATATTTCGAACTTTAGTCTTCAGAATGTTCAGTCAAAATGCATAAGACATCAATGAGCTTACGAAGCATCAAAATTGCAACATCAGAACATCTCTTTAAACTTTCAGAACATCTCTTTAAAACTGATAGCAGAGATGTACTCTCATATACGAACTCAATCCATTTTTTTCTTAAATCGAGCCTGAAATGCTTAGTTTAGATTATTGCTACATTTACCGACTACAAGACAACGAAGGTTGTAGGGGGACAAGAATTACATAATATAAGCCTGGAATAACTCAACTTTTTGGACTATAGACTTAAACTGATCAAAAGGAGTGGCTGACTATATTTTTGTGTCCAAGTAGAGTAGCAGCTAGGGGCTGTCCAGGCGAACGGCTTATGACCCTAACTACCATTCTGTGTCCAGAGCTTTTTTCAAATTTTGTGCCCCTATATATAGCCTTTCACTTATTTTTCGACAATATTTACCTAGTGTAAACTCAATTTTTGGCCTCTAACAGCATATAGTGCCCAAGTCACGGGCCCCAAGTCACCGTGCGATAATCAGGACCTAATCAAAAGTCTACTTTGAACTCTGCTTTTATGTTCTTTTGACCTCTATTTTTTGTTCTTATATATGTGTTATGTGTACATGTGTTATACATGCGTACTTAATTAAAAATAAAGAACACTCTCGTGAAAGCGTATTGAATTCTTCAGTTTCATCAAAATAAATGAGACGCTAATGGACTTATGAAACGTGAAAGTTGAAACATCAGTTCAAACAGTTTCAAACTATTACTTGAGTTATGCCTAGTCGTAGAAACGAACTCAAACCGTGTCTTTTTAGATCGAGACTGAAGTGCTTATTTTGGACTAAGGCTCATACCGACTATGAGTCAAACAAGAAATAGAGAGAAACAGACACGTGTTATTACACTTTACCCAATTTTTCCCAGAGGATACTTTTTTTTTTCTATCGGACTCCAGAATCCGGTAGTCTATAACAACTTATACGTTTTTTAAAGATTTTTGACTCTTTACATTTATAACTTTACAATTTTTTAACACCTTAGGAATCGCAAATTGAGAACCCATTTTTACGTTCCCTTGTTAAATTTATAAGTGCTTTCATTATATTTAAATGCTATGGAAAGTGGACCCGAAAAATTCAGCAACAGACGAATAATAGTTAATCTTATTTATGAGTCCGTGAAACCCACAAATTTAAGAAGCCAGGGCGACCCCTGGTGTTTTACTTGTATATTACTGGAATAATGTTTATTAATTTGCTTTAATATTTTCAAACCTATACGAAATGTTCGAGAATTTGTCACATTTTATGCCACTATCACATGCCTTTAATCCAGTGTTCTTGTGTAAGGGCATTTCTCGTCTCGCTAAACAGCTGGAAAACTTTGTCTCGTCTCGCAAAATCCCTGTATTGTGATAATAAAAACGTCTGTCTCGTCGCGCAAAAAAAGCTGTAAATCTCTGTAAAGCTCATCTCGTCTCGTCTAGAATCTATTCTTACTGCGGAGTTGCATTTGGAACTAGACCTCGAAAACTTCATTTTATAGCTGAATAACATGCAATGCGATGCGTAATAAAAACCTGGCTTCAAGGTAATACGTACTTCGAAACGATACCTTGATTAAAATATCCGTATAAGTGGATTTAAATACCAAAAATTTATATCTGCATCTGCGAATCTAAAAAATTTCGTAATAGTACCTGAGAATCTAGTTTTCCAACTGTCTGTCTCACCTCTGTTCCTTAAAGTTTGTAATAGTACGTATATGTTTGTCGTGTGTATGCGTACTATTCAAGATATCACCAGTAAACCAATATGATAAACAAGGAGGGGGCACACATTTTTGAAGTTATTCAAATATGCATAAATGGAATTTACTTTATCTAAATATTCTTTAACATTACAATATTGTAAATAAAGCATACTTATGCATTTTGCTAGATTGATAAACAAACTAAGTAAAGTAGCAAAGAACGTATTGTCTTTTCCTTAAAGTCCCTATCTACATACAACAAAACTTCTCAAGACAGAGGCCTCAGTAATAATTTCAATAGCTCAACATTACAAACAAAAATATCAATAATAAGAATTTCAATAAAATCATGTAATAGCACCATTAAAGTATTGGCACTTAAATATCAACCCGTAACTGTTATAAATCTATGCAAAAATCTTTTGCAGTAAACTTAATAGAGAGTAATTTTTTTCTTAAAATCTATTCATTAATTCTTTTGTTGTTCTTGTCGTTGTTTTAAAGCTATCACTATTTTTTAGTCTATTATTTTGTTCATTCGTTTCCTTTTATCAAATTGCATTATTTTTAGTACATGCTTCGATATACTGTTACTCGAAATGTAAAACGTGTAAAATATTTTCTTAAATTATGCAGCAATAATTTAAGAAAGTTCTAAGCTTCCAAAATAAAAGTTCTAAGAAGATTTTATTTTGGAATTTACAAGTACTTGCCATACGCTTTGGCATTTTCCATAAAAGCATTTTCAACAGTTACGGGTTAAAATAAAATATAAGAAAGGACAATTATAAATAAACTGTCATTATATTGTCATATTATTCAACACCGTGGAAAATGTTTTCATGCATATATAATTTTGGATATATATACCTGCATAATTCTAGTATTAATTTAGAACAGTTTACTGTCTAGTGTAGATTTCAGGATTTCACCACAATATTAGAAACAGCTTATAGGAGAAGTATAGGAGTTAATAATTATTTTTTATCGTGCTTAAAAAGCGATAAATTATTTTGCATATTTGAACGGAAGACTCTAGCATTATTTCTTTAAATACTAGGAATTTGTGTTATACATGAGTACCAGAAGCGTACACAGACTTCTTTTACAGGGGAAGTGTTATAGTCGTAATCTTAATGTTAAAAAGATAATGTTAAATAATAAAAATGTATGAGCTTTTTTTCTGTATTTCATTTTATGTAAGCCACTTTGAGTATAAAACTCGAATTTTACAGTACACTGGATTTTATTTATTTATTTTTTACTCGATGAAAATGTTCCGTGCAGTACCGTCTATTTTTAAAAAAGTATACTGAACTAAAAAATAATAATGAATAGATTAACTTCCTTAAAAATCGATTCCGGTTTTTTTCAAGTGTTTATTGTTTATTATATCTCTTAATTTTATTTCTTAGCATTATAAAAAATGCAATAACGATTATTGATTGTATCAGACAATGGAATTACCCCTTTTATACGCATTTGGTATGACAATATTTTCATCACGTGAGTTATCCCGAATGTAATGTTTCTTACCGCACATTGGGTTTACTGGATTGGATTAAGAAAAAAAAAAAAAAAAATTAAAAATTGGTAAATCGATTGCTACGACTGTTTTTTCACCCGTTCCCAGAACGATTCAATTTAATCAGATGGAAATTACTTACACGGTAGCCCTCTAATATACTCTTGATTATTGATTCATGCTTGGAAATGAATGGGTTGAAATAATTCCTGGTGTTAACGTGAGATTTCTTAGATTTTAAAAACACTGACGGAGGTTGGTGTTAAAAGTGCTTCCTTTAAAACAGCCATCGAAATTAAAGGAATGATCCGATAATCCGAGACCACTAAAATACATAACAGAACTTAAATAAAAATCCACTAAAATACATAAGCAGTACAATACAAAATTTTTTCATCCGTCGGACCAGTAACGTTTCATATTCCATTTTTCTCTTACAAACGTTCTTCATTTAGTTTCACAACACATGTTATCTGATTTTAACATGTCATATAATTTGATCTATTTAATATATTCAGCTCTTAACGTGAATCAATGCATATTGTTCCTATAATTTCTTTTGTTTTGAAATATTTTTTTAAATCGTGTATTATACAGACCAGCGAAGTCAGTGGTCCTGTGAACCACTGGATAAATATTCTAATTTCTACCTCTACTTTAATTTAACATTAAATGGCTGTTTTTTTTTTTTTTTTTTTTTTTTTTTTTTTTTTTTTTTAAAGAAGGAATACCCATTTCCCGTTTTTAGATAATTCTTTTATTCTTATTAATTTATTTTATTTGTATAATTCAAAAATTTCTTGTATAATTCAAATGCATGTTTTCCGTTTTTTAATATTTTTTATTATTTTATTCTTGAATTCTTTTATTTTTTTAAAATTATTTTATTTGTATAATTAAAAAATTTCTTGTATAATTCAAATACACGTTTTCCGATTTTTAGATTATTTTTTATTATTTTATTCTTATTAATTTATTTATTTGTACAGTTCAAAAATTTCTTGAGGTAAAATTCTGTATACTAGTGGTCTTCCCTCGCCCTTAAAAAAAAAGGAATGCTTTTCATAAAAGTTTAAAATTTTAAGCAGTGGAATTTATGAATTTGCTCATTTGCTTAGATTTTAGCTAATTTAAACGAACTTATTCGAATTTTTCCCTTTGGTATTAAGTAAAATGAAATTCCTGAATATAGTTTTTCGTTCTAAAATGTGAATAGGTAAATGGGTCATATCTACGTCATAAACTGCAAAGCCAGAAAGTTAGTAAAAGAAATTAAATCACTATGAACGCTATCTTGAATTATATATATATATATATATATATTTCAAGTTCAGTCATCGTAGATTGAAAAATTATTTCATACAGAAAGAGCAAGAATAAATATTATGTGTAGACACAAAGTTTCCAAAGCAGTTCTAAGATTTTAGAAATTGATCGATAAGACAGAAACATTCATTTTATCATTAATGTATAATGTAAATAAACGTAATAGATATCATGCAGTACGTACAACGTGTTTAAAAACATTGAAAAGAATACTTGTAGAGGAAACATTTAGAAAAAATGTACGTTCAGCCAAACCGCAATCTTTCCAATAATTACAGGAAATGCTAAACTAAAAGCGTACAAACCGTTCTTTCTTAATTAACTGTTTAATCTGATAGAATAATTTAATTCATTAAACGATTACTTATTCACCTAAGCCATAACTACAAGAATAGCTATTTTAAACATGCATTTAAAAGATCTAATTTAGGAGAAACTGTTTATGTAAGGCAAAACTTTTAAAAACATAAAGAGGAAGAAAAAAAAAACAGTGTGATACTTCTAAGGGGAATTATATTTAGGCGACCCACTTAACTTTATGGCAGTGAGATAAATAAATAAATAAATAAATAAAATAAGAATGTTATTTTAGTAATTTAAGCAAAAGTGTTCGGTTAGTTGCACTTGATTTGTTCGAGTGCACTATTTTAGTTACAGATTCGTTTACGCAGGTAAGTTGTTTTATATTTTTGAGACTTTTATATTTAAAGATTTTTAAAAAGTGGAAGACTAATTTAGAGCCCATTGAAGGTACCACGCAAGCATTGAGTTATTTAAATCGCAAACAATTATACTTTTGACTGATTTAGTTAAAACGTAGCACTACTTTGACATTTAGTCGATTCAAATATATTTCTCATGTAAGACGGTTTATAAAGTTAAAAAAAAATGTCTAAGTACTAAAAGATACATAACTGCCAATAATTATTATTAACTTGTAACAACTTTCTTTAACTAAGTAGCAGGTAGCTTTTTGATAATATTAATAACAGTGTTTAGTTTATTTCAATAAAAAATATTTTTTTGAATTTAAAACAAATTATAGTTAAAATGTCTCAATAAAAATCATGGTATCACTGAAAGATTACAATAGACCCAAATAATTGTCTCTATAAAATGGTTTTATGTTTCATCTATAATACTCAGCGTAATCAAACAATTACGAATTGTTATAAAACTGTTTGATTGATCGCATTAATATTTTAGTGGCAGTTAAGATTTATAATTTAACAAAACTTTTATTTATGATAAGACATAAATCTAAAAGCTTGCTATGGAATTGCGTCAATGCATTTAATTAATTCTAATAATTTTTTTTTTATATGAAATGCAATTTCTCAAAAAAAAAAAAAAAGTTTTAAGAATATATCGAAGGGCTACCGCATTGAACAATTTCACACATAAATAATCGTTATTAAATTTCAAGGACATTCCCCCCCCCCTCCTCTTTCCATCCACTCCCTTTTATCAATTTTGGCGCCCATTACGCAGATATACTCACTTTTGACTCCGCACTTCTTGGCCACCTCCGCCCACAGCCTATTCACGGCTTCTCTGCTCTGGTGCAAGGGATCTGTGCGATCCCATATAGGCCTGCGAAGATACACCTCGGAGATGAGAGTAGCGGTATCCATTCTGGTTACGCAGCTTCTGCGAGAGAAAGTCCGAGGGGAAAAAAAAATAATAGTAAAAGAAGCCCTGCGTCGGTGTTGGAAGGGAGAGAAAGAACTGCCACGGCCGTCAGGTATCTTCGATGGGTAGTAATTGCAAACCAGCTACGAGCGAATTCGGTCGATTGCAAATGAAAGCATCCGAAGAGATCGAGTCCATAAGCTCTTTCAAGCTCAAGAGGCTCTGTCTGTCTGTCTGTCTCTCTTTCTCGACCGCTACGACGTCTTGAGAAAGGCAGCTTCTCTCGGTCTGTGAGCGAAAGGCGAGCAAAATGTACGAAATAAACCTCAGACCGACAACCGGAGATACCGTCTCCTCTCGGCTGTCCAAAAATCGATACAGCCGGAGTCGCTTCGCTCGCTCGATGGCTGTGTTCGCTAGCCCCAGACTGCGAATGGTATCTTCTGCGTAGAATCGCTGCTCTCTGTTCGCTTAAGTCGCCAGGGTACAGGGAAAAAAACGCGATTGAAAAAAAATAAAATAACGCCGAATACTCGAGCGAAATACGTTTGGTTAAAGTACGCAAACTGTCATTGGGTCGATTCAGGCGCGAATTTGTCCGCAGGAAAAACCGGAGTTGTCCCACTGGGACAGTGCCCTTAACATGGCTATATCTACCTGCAGACAGGTAACGAATGATACCTTCTACTAACAACAAATTATATTCATACGAAACGAGAAGGAGAAAATGATAACGATTACAGAATAATGTGCTTTATCGTATGGATGTATATAATTTGAAGGTAATGAAATTTATTCAGTAACGCACACTGACAGATAGATCGATAGATACATAAAGCCTTAAACAAAGTACTATAATCCATTTTCTCAGACATAATAGAAAAATAACGATTCCTGTTAAAAATCATCAAAAATTTGAAAAAAAAAGAAAACGAAAACGCAGTGAATTTTTACACACACACACACACACATTATATAAATACTCTAAATGCATTTAATTATGGGGTATTAATCTTATCAAATAAAAGAAAAACAAGAAATTAGAACATATATGTAAACAGATAAAGATTTCAAATAGACTAAGAACTCAATTATGTGTATCATGGTTATTAAATTGCTTAAAAGATACCCATTAAAAAGGAACAGAAAATTGTCAAAGTTGCAAATATTGAATGCTAAAATTATTTAACATCCACAGAAATTTCGAAATTATAGCTTGAATGCATTAATAATATAGAGAGGGTAAGGTACTGCGTGCATGAACACATATTATAAAAATTGAAATTAAAATTAAAATGTGGGGGAGTCCAAATTACTGAATCACATATATTTTAATGAAGCAATAAATAAATCTTAAAACAGCTATTGAAATACCTTTTTCATTTTCCAAACAATAGCTTTTTACTAAACACCTGCTTCATTTAATTGAAACAGGTCTATAATAAATGTTTCCCTCTCCTCCTTTAAAAAAATGCATAATGGCACCTTATTTGTCCAGCTTTGATCCTTCAAATGAAAGGTAGAAAAATTCAATAACATAGAAACACGATCAATTCTTCAGTTATAGTATGCCTTCAAAGGATTGGGAAAAAAAAATTGACGTAGTCGTATAACTGGGAAGATCGTTAATTGTGACTCTCAGTTGTGCCATAATTAATGCACTAATTATTATAAAATTATTTTTAACAAACGGGCATTTTTATATTTTAAAACGCCTTTTGAAATAAATTTAATTAACCGATTCAACTCCATAAAAAAAATATAAAAAAATCTATTTAATGTTATTGATTTCGCCCCTTCTCGGTAAACTGCAGATCAGACAGTAGACGTAACGGATGTATCACTGATGTACCGGAATGAATGAGTTTAACAGCGAATTTGTATTTCAGAGAAAAATAAGAAAAATCATATTTATGCAGTTATGTTACTATAATCTATAGTTGACATTGATTTTACGTTACTTCTTTTTCCTCCCCCCTCCCGTAATCCAGCAATACAGAGTCTTAAGTAGTGTCGTCTAATGTTCTTTCAACTTAGCAAATATTCTATTAACAATTCAGCAAATCAAGTGATAAAGTCTCTGATTTTCCACATAAAAGTCACTAAATTTTGTAAATTTATTTTTACAACAACAACAACAACAAACAATATCAAACGTTGTTTTTTTTAAAATAAGAACGATAAAATATTATATCGACTACGTCGTTCTTTCCAATTGTGATAGCGTACGAATTATGACTCTTTACTATTAATCGATGTAAATTCGAATCAATAATATCAATTCGTGCTAGTCACTAAAATTTTCAAAAATAAATTTAACGCATCAAACGTTGTTTATTTAAAATTATATGTGGAAATATTCTATTGGTTGACGCACATTCCAATTATAACAGTTTACGGATTGTGTCTCTTTACCAATTAATCGATGTAAATTCAAAATTAGTAATATGAACTCGTGCTGCTCTATTTTCTAAAAGCATTAACTCTACAAAAGCTGTTTTGGCTCTAATTGTAACATTAAAACGAAAATCTCACCTAAAAGTTTGATAGAAATAGCAGTAAATACAAATATTTTCTATCTACAAATCAAAGGCTCAATAAATAGTTCGAACAATTTGATTACACTTTTTTTTTAAATGCTTCAAAAAGATTGGGAAGATATCCTAAATTCGTCTGAAATGCTCCTAACTCACTAAAAGTGTCATTAATCCCAGAATACAAAACTTATCCAGCAAGTACAATGAAAAGTCGCTAAATTTAGCTACAAATCCCCTAAATTAACATCTCTAATCCTGTAGTTAAAGAAAAGTTAAATATTTTCTTTTACAGGATTAACGGAGGACCACGAACGTCGATACCTGCTGATAATTGGAGGGAGGGGGGAGCAACGAAGACCAAATCATGCTCTCTTTTCCCTATCTTTATAAATAATTAAGCAAAATATTGGTGACGGTGAGACACGTCCCCGCGTGCTCATAGATAGCGACGCCTATGGAGAGGCCAAGCATAAAAATCTGAAAGTCTATCTAATTTTAACGAAACATGCGATAAAGATCTTTTAGGAGCAGTAGAGATTTTCTACTCTTAAAAATATCATTTTGTAATTCGCAACTTAATCATTTTTTCATAAAACTCTATCTTTCTAAGCATTAATCACTTTTCCACAAAGCTCTATCTTTCTAAGCATTCATCCTTTTTCATAAAACTCTAAAATCTTGTACCTTTCGTCATCACTTCACGCATACAAGCAATTATTTTTTCTTTCTTTTTCCAAATGATATTTCTAATTAAAATGCAAAATGGAAAATCATATTGACACTGTTTTTTCCCTTGTAAATTACAAATAAAAAACGTCTGTTTAATTAGCGTCAAAAATGAAACTGTAACAAGAATTTAATACACACATGAATACAAGCATTTAATTTGTGATATTTCGAAGACAAAATTACTTTTAAGTCAATGCAACTAAACGCTAAACGGTTTTAATACGTTTCTATTTTACACTTTTCTTTAATTCATAAGATTTTGAGCCCTCCAACCCATTCCATGTAAGCAATCATTCATTATGCATGCTAATGATAAAATATTTCATTTCTGTGAAGCAAGTGTACTTTTATTTATGCCATTTAATTAAGAAAGAAGGCGGTGGTGCCAGCTTGAAATTTATTCCGGAGCAAGCGATTTCCTTTGATAGATTCGCTTTGTGTCATATGTGATGTTTGCCCAGCCATGGCCGAGTGAATAAGATACTGAAGAGGATAGATGGCCGAAGTGGGATCTGTCGCGCGGTTGTCGATCTAACGGTCTGGAGTTTTGGCCGTTTTCTCCAAGTGTAACGTGAATACCCGTTAGAACCCCTTAAAAAGTCCTCCGCCGGAGGCAACGCTCCCGCCCCTTGGCAGATGCCCCTCGTGTAGGTTTGCGATAACACAAAACAAACAAACAAAAACATATCTAGTGTTCTGCAGCTAAGTAATCCGGCCAAAAAACATTCACAACAGACTTTTTAAAAAATTGAAAGAGGTAATATTTTTATTATTCTCAGCTAACTGCAATTCGAAACTAGAGTTAAAAAATTATATTTTTAATATTAAAATCAAACAATATATGTTGGGAAGTGAAAAATAATTTGGGTTTAGTTCCCTTGAAAACGGGATGTTCTAACTGTAATATTTGCTTTGCAATCATACACAAATATTCGCACAATGTTTTTGGAGCTATGTTGTTTTTTGAGTCTTTTGAGACTTACCGTCGTCAATCTCAGACAGAGGTCACCAAACTTTACTCTAAGACCCACAAATAATGGTTTTTAGGTATTTTAGAACCGCATGAACTGAATATAAATAAATAAATAAATCATGAATTGGAAGAAAAGGCTCAATATGTTTTCATCTTATTTATTTTTTTATACAAATTAACATTTTAAAAAGTATACAGTCTGGACAAAATAATATTACTCTTAACACATTAACGCCCAGCTATCCATTTTTAGGCTGTCGCAAAATTTATTAGTCGTAAAAATATTTCTTTAATTTCTCGAATAATAAATCTGACTTTCACAAAATATTCAGAGATAAAAAAAGTAAAATGAGAATCTTTCACTGTCTTATTCCTATTTTTAGAAAAAGAATCATATTCTCCATTAAACACAAACGTCGGAAATTTGTTTATCCCTTCTGGCATCAACATGAATTGGAGAATGTGCTTAAAAAATTAGAGCGCTAAGGGTTAAATTATTTTTTCAATACAATGTCTAAGCCCAATGTTATTTTTAAAATATTGTTACAAAACTTTAATGTTGTTTTTCTGCATTAATCTGTGCTGCTGGAAAGATAGTTCTACAGGCATACTTGCAAGTGAAATGAGTATGTAGCGACATTGGCCACAAATTTGACGGTTTGGTGACAAATTTGGCGACAAAAAGTAAGTTCTCGAAAGTAGTGGAATTTTGGCTGTATCTCAATTAGGGAAGAAGGTACGAGAAAGATGCAGAAATATGATGTAACGTCCTATAGGACGTCATATCTTGCTGGGAAATTTATAAATAGGGAGTCTCGATGTCGAATTCAGTGTGACGGGCTGCAGATATTGAAAGCAGAGTTATACGATTAATTCTGCGATTTGAATAATATTATTGTTGTGGCATGTGTGAAAAATGCTGTATTTTTCTGTGAGATATAGGGCTTTGGTTCGTCGAATAAGTATTGTTTTCGTTTTTCGAGCTCGTTGGACTTTTTTAACATACACCAGATTTTTGTAACAATACTTTAAAAAGAATGAAGCAGGTAAAACCAAGTCTTAGAAAGTGGTTCTGGGAACAAAATATCCTAAAATGGCAGAGGAAGCGCAGGCGACTGATTTCAGTTTTTGGTATTTCGTACTGTTGTGAGTTTCTGTATTCGATAATTAAGTTTGTCAAAAATAATCGTTGGAAATGCAGCCTATTTTAAATGATTACCATTTAACTGAGATCTGCTCTAGCAAGTCATTAACCAAACTTTTGTCAAGTGGCAGCTAAGATGGGCAACACCCGCAAAGCATCCACACTTTTAAAGAATTATTTAAAGCTGCGTACTCCACTTGCACGGCCTCATCCAGTGCATGCCGCGGAAGTTTCAGAAAGTTCATTCATCGCCACATGAGCCATATAATAGAGCATCGAGGCAGCGGGCCTCGTCCCGAATCACGATTTTCTCAATTCCTTATTAGCCAATATCCACTTTGCCACGTATACATGTGTTCAAGTCGCCCCAAACCACCGCCTCCTAGAAATAGGAGGAATGAGAACAAAAGCCTTTACGTCATCACTAGGTTCTCTAAGGTGACGTCATACGTCATATAGTTTTCGTTTCACAAAGTAAAACTATTTAAAATTTCTGGTGAATGATACAAATTTTAGAAACTATTTTAAGTTAAAGATAAAATTAAGATACCTTCCTGATAAAAATTTATTTATTATAATCTATTTGTAGATCATATTATATAATTAGTGATAGTTAAAATTTCTTATTTGTCGTAAAATTAAATTTTCTATCTTAAATCATTAAAATGTTTTATGCGGGAGTAAATTCACCGCAAACTTTAAATAATTTCACTTTCTGAAAATAAATGTGTGATGACGTCATTTTAGTGGACCTAGTGATGACGTAAAAGTTTCTGTTCCCAGGCCTTCTATATCTAGGAGGTGGCGACCAAACACGATCTCTCTGCTGCGGATCGAGGCAGCTGCTCGCCTCGGTGGTGGCATTACAAATGTGACTGATAAAATCACCACCACTTTTTAAAAATATTTTTGACTAATATTATTAGTAAGTGTTTTAAATTACAAGAAATTAAATGAATCACATTGGGAATTGAGACATTTTAGTTTACTAGTTTTTTTACTAGACAGTTTTTTTACTAGTTAGTTTACTAGACATTTTAGTTTTAGTTAACAATTGAGACATTTTAGTTTTAGTAAATATCTATGAACATCCTAATTTATTTGCTAGAGTGCCGGACTATTGATCTACAGCAGTCCTTTAGTTACGCGACGAGAGAGAGGTGGAGCTATTTCTGACTGTCCCACATGGTATTGAGGGGTTATATACAGTCAGGAAGCCACCCAAAAAAGGTGATTTTTCAAGAATTTTTCTTGAGGAGATGTTTTAATTTATTACGGCAAAAATGTGTACACATATTAAGGTAACTTTTAACTGTACGTTTTCATTTTCTCTTGTGAAAGTATTTATTTTTAAATCTGCTATAGCTGATTTCCGGGAGCACCATTAAAAAAAGGCATCTTGCGCTGAACCCGATATCTCATGACTGGACCATTTGAAATTTAAAAAATCAAAAATATTTCGTTAGTATAATGTATTATCTTGTAACTGATCGAAGGAATAAGCAAAATAATAAATATTGACAAAATGGCGGCATCTTAAAAAAAATAAAACAATTTGATAAAAATGTAGAATTTAAGTAGAAAATATTTCTCGGTTAAAAAAAAACCCTTCGATTAATTACCAAAAAAGATGCTTAAAAAGCTTGTGTAAAAATTTGAGACCGATCGGTTCTGCCGTTTCCTAAGAAATCTTGCTCACCGGCTTTTAAAATACAGTTTAAGGGAAACACGTTTAAAGTTTCAAAAGTACTTTACATTTAGTATTTTTTTTAAATTATTCAAATTACATCGAATCTTCTATTAAAGGGCCATATAGTAAACCCGCCTCCCCCCTCACCTTCGGCAGCATTTAATAACTCCAGTTGGTGTTGCCTGCGGACCATTCTTCCTTTCCGGACCATTCCACGTCGCTCTTTGGTTGAGAATCGCCACGCGCTGTGCATCCTCTCTTTCGGCTTATGAATGTGCATTGGGCCCAAGAGAAATCCCTATTGCATTTATATAATACAATAGTGATGGGTGAAATACAATAGTGATGGATGACCTTCACTGAATATGCCGGCAGCTATGTATGCTGCCATTTCCACAATTTTCGAGCCACACTGAACTTCTTTTTGGAGAAATTTTCTATATCAGTTGATTGTAGCTGTCGTTGTTGTCTCAGGTGAAACCATCCACACTTATTTCTAATAATTTTTCATTGCTGAGGTCTGTAGCTTCAACAGTATCCTGTGTTTAAGGGACACAAGAGCTAACGTCTGCCACGTCATTACAAATATGCGCGTAACTTAAAGAATATTCACGGGATTGACATGAAATTTTCTGCGTGTGTACTTAAATATATGTGCACTACGAAAATAAAATAATGAAAAAAACAACTGATTTCTTTTTGAAAATTTTAGTGGGTGTGTAACCCCTTAAGTGCGTAAATAGAACTGCGCATCGAATATTGGAATTTCTGTTCCTCAGTAACCTCGAGAACGTCTCACACTCTGTTTTGTCCTCTCAATCTCTGTAATTTGTATTCGATTATAGTTTAGAAATTTAATGATTTATGAAATTTGTATAGTCTGTGTGAATCTCAATTAATTTTATCGTCATATGCGTATGTAACAGTCAAAAGATGTTTTTAAACTCCAGACCGTTAGATAGACAGCCGCGCGATGAGCCCAGCCCGGAACCTTCATACTTCAGCCGTTAACCGTTGTTAAATGTCTTACTCCACTCGGCAGTGGTACCCCAAAAACAAACGTAAAAAAAAAAAAATACGTATATCTGTCGCTATATCGGTGACTTTTTTTTTTTCACGAATTATGTAAAAAACTGTTGAAACAAATAAAATGACTTACGACGACATAATAGGTAGTCGCTCAACTTTAGTTCTGTAAGTGGTGAATTTTTTCAAAAATTTGAATAGAATAAGATTTAGCAAAAATTCATTGAAAATAGTGGTGGTAAATTTTTGTTTGCTGAAGTAAAAACTTCTGAAACGAATGAAATTAAATTTACTACCATGAAAGGTGGTCACTTAAACTGTAAGTGTCAAATTTTTTTTTTCAAAAATGTGAAAGAGATTAGAGATTTTCTGAAAATCTATTCGAAATGTGTACATTTTTGTTCACGCATCACGTTACAGTTGCAGAACTTAATGAAAAGCAATTCCGTATAACGAAAGGCGATTACCTAATTTAAACTACATGCTTCAAAATTGTTTAAAGCTTTTTCTTAAATTTTGAGTTGTGAAAATTGTATAAATGTTTGTTCTTGAATGCTTGAAAAAAGGCTCAACTGAATGAATGAAATTTGGTAACATTATTCGTAGTAACTCAACTTGAACAAAAAGTGTCATTTTTTTAATAATTAAACAAATTTTAAAATTTTGCAAAAATTGTATTTTGTGTGTAGTTGGAGGGAACATTACGTAAAGGCGTCTGAGAGAGTGAAATGACATTTGGTAATATTATAGTTGGCTATTCAACACTTAAACAGGTGTTAATATTTCTTTATTCCAAATTTTCATTGTATTTCATTATAATTTCTTCCATTTTAATCAGAACTAAAAGTTAAATACAGTGCAATATTTTGACAACTTTTAGCTTTCATTGTAAATTTATTATTATTATTATTTTATTTATTTATTTATTCATACTTGAAAATTTATCGTTATTTTAACCTCCGGGAAAAAAAAAATTCAAAATGTACTTAAGTTCTCACACTGTGAACCTTTGCGGAGCACAATGCGACAGTAAGTTACATATAAAATCAGCTTCATTATGAAAAACCATTACTATTATTATTATCAGCAGAAAACACAGGTTGAGGTATTCAGCATAGAAGATACGAAAGCAGTTTTCAAATGACGTGACTTAAAAATAGTTATAATGATGGAACACACTTAACAGTTGCAAAAATTCCTTTCTGAAAAATATTGTTGAATTGAAAATAATAATGTAGCATCAAATTAAACAGTAAACGATTACAAAATGTTTACAAAAGTTCATTTTATCATGGAATAAGATCGGAATTGTACTGGAAATGATGCACATGTCATTGTTCCTTCTGCCCTCCACAAGCCATAGATTTGCACACAGTGGGATAGTGTCCCACTGTACCCCGATCAGGATGTCCCACTATACCCCTCAAGAAGTACTATAAAAAGTTATACGTTGGTTACTTTTGTATAAAAGTTATACAAAAGGCTTATATATCGAAGTTAAAAACGGGATGAAAGTCAGTTAAATCATCATGTTCTGAATATACAAGATCTTGAAGTAGCTCCTCATCGGGTATTTGAAATTTTTGAATGATCTTTTATCATGCTTAATCAGCTCCATTAGAATTGTTTTGCTAATCTATATACCGTATTAGCCCGAATATAACGCGACCCGAATTTAACAGGACCCAGAAATTGTTGATCAAGATAATTTAAAAAATCCTATACTTAGGTCTTGAATTTAGTGCGAGTCAGGTTTTTTAAGGGCAACGATCAGTCAAAAAGCACCGCGTAATAGTCGAGCCAATACGGTAGATAAAATAAGAATTTCCCCTATATTGCTAGGAATGCAAAAGTTTTGTAACTTTTACCCATTTCAGACATCTAGGAGCTCAAAACAACCTTAATATTGAACTTATTATGCTAAGTTTCTTTGATTAAAGAAGAAAATTATAGTTGGACACACAACGGGTATGCCATCACTTGTGCTGAATCAATACATCACTGGTTACAATTGGTAACTTTTGGGTAGAAGAGCTGCTTGCGCCAACCATCTATATAGAACAGCAACTAGATAGACTGTCCTATACTGAAAAGTGCAGCCGTTGTCATCGTTCTATTTAACTACCATCAACATGGCGACCGAAGGAATTGCCAATCGTGTGCCACTTAGCCAGCTCTATTAAAGTTAAAGAAGTCCTTTGGCTGTGTGACATACAAATGCTGATACAAACGACCGTCAGGTTGCTGATGGTTAAATTAAACGATGCAACGACTTCACTTTTTCGGCTTTATAGCCATTGGAACAGTCTATCCAGTTCTTATTCTATACCGATGGCGCTAGCTTTCGTATCTGATAGCCGTAAACACGGACATAGAACAATAAGACAAGCATCGAACGGAAAATGCCTGAACGATTGCTCTGTAAGTAACAATTGTAGTGTTTTTGATGTTATGCATATGCGCAGGAGCAATGGCGGCTCCAAACTGAATTCTCGGAGGGGGGCCATCGAACTTTTTACTTAGGTCTATAAATTGTTCAAAATGCAAATTGAACGTGTGAAATCGTGAAGTATGCGAATCTAAAGTTGTAAAACAAAATTTCGGAGGGGGCCATGGCCCTTATGGCCCCCTCACTGGAGCCGCCCTTGCGCAGGAGTTCTGTACGCTATAAGTCGTTAGACGACGCTTATATAAGCAGTTATTAAGAGCGGAGTCGTAGCTAAGGGACATGAGCGCCCGTGACAAGATTTAAATTTTGTGCTTCTAAGATTTCTTCTTACTTATTATTATGTAGAAAAAGTCTGAAAAGTGCACCCTTCTGAGGCTTGCGTCCTTGGGCTGCCCACCTGACCAGCCGCTTTGATATAGTCTTGACAAAGGAATTCCGTAAAAGTCGTGCTTGCAAGTAGCTTTCATGCCTTCCTTTGCTAATCGCAAAAATACACTCATGTCCATAAATTAAGGATAATTCAGAATCACACAGAAATTGATCTCTAAAATAAAAATTTCACCTGTGGAATGATCACACACATCTTGAAGAAGAATATGCGAATTACAGGAAACCACCAGATGGCGTGGATGGTACGTCACAATGACGAGAGTGTAAGAGAGGGGTATATAAGGAATGGTGGCAAAGAAGTAAAATTGTTCACAAGCGCTGTGAAAGCCTTTCAGTGCAAAAACCGCATAGTTATGGCACAAAGGAGGCATTTGGATGATGTTTTACGTGGCAGAACTATCGGACGACTGGAATGTGGACGTACCCAGCTGGAAGTATCCGAGGAACTTGGAATCGCCCAGAGTGTCATCTCCAGGCTTTGGCAACGATTCCAAGATGATGGTAATGTGAGTAGACGTTACAGCACAGGTCGCCCCCGAGTTACAACGCCGAATGAGGACCGCTATTTGGCAGTTACTGCCAAAAGAAACAGACGGAGTACAGCATCAGACCTGTCTCGTCAGCTCTCTTCAGCTACCGGTACGACAGTTTCAAGGCAGACCGTGTACAGACGCTTAGGGCACATTGCTCTATATGCTCGTAGGCCTGTCAGATGTGTTCCACTTACCGCAACTCACTGTCGCCTGCGATTAACCTGGAGTAGAGAGCATGCATTGTGGACACCGCAACAGTGGTCTTGTGTGATGTTTTCCGACGAGTCCAGGTTTAGTTTGGAGTCTGATTCTCGCCGGACATTCATCTGGAGAGCGCCAGGTACCCGTTACCACCAAGAGAACACCACTGAAAGACACCGTTACGGTGGTGCAGGATGGCTCGTTTGGGGAGGAATTATTCTTGGTTCCAGAACTGACCTGCATGTTCAGAGTGTAACGATGACAGGCCACATCTATCGGGATGTCATTCTGGAAGTACATGTACGTTTGTTTCGGGGCGCCATGGGTGCTGAATTTGTGTTTATGGATGACAACGCCCGTCCTCACCGTGCAAACATTGTAGACGAATGCCTTCAATCGGAGGATATCACCCGTATGCATTGGCCAGCATACTCACCGGACTTGAATCCAATAGAGCATGTGTGGGATATGCTTGGCCGACGAATTGCAGCCCGTCAACCCCCTCCCACCTGTCTACCGGAACTTCGGAGTGCATTGCTTGATGAGTGGTGTAATATTCCCCAAGATCAGATTGATCATTTGATACTCAGCATGCCTAGGCGTTGTCAGGCCTGTATTGCATCGTCCGGGAGACATACTCCGTATTAACCATCCTACTAACCACGTTATACTGTTTTTTGTAAATAGGTTCTTTTTTTAAATTTGGTCAAGGGAGTAAAACTTGCAATTTTTATTAATTATGTCAAACATATAGCATCTTTTTTGCTCTTTACTTTTTGTTTAATAAATAGACTTTACAAATAAGTCAAATTTCTTTTGCTTCTTTCTCTTTCTTTGCCTGAACTTCATTATCCTTAATTTATGGACATGAGTGTACGTTTAAAAAATTTGTATTGTACTGGAGCCGGACACAACCTAGATTCCGCCCACTTAAGTAGAACTAATTTGCACTATGTGTAATGGGGTAGGGTATAGTATACAGCAATAGCATATACATAAACTTTGTAGAAATCGATGAATATTTACGGCAGTTAGAGCACAGACGGACTGACCAACGTACAGACAGACAGACTGAAATCATGTAACTGTCATTTTTTTGGAAAGTATTAAAAAACAAACCTTTCTGCAGATATCTTGCCGAAAATATGCACGTCCATGGTAATACAACCGCTTATGAATTTGTAACATTTTTATTAACACATTTCTTTTTTCTTCTGGATCCCGTACGTGACAAATTAAAAACATTATGATGCTTTAGATTTTTAGAGATTTAGTGTGGAATACAAATTCCTTTTGCTTCTTCTGGGTGTCTCATAAAAGTTTTGAGGCATTGTGTATGTTTACGAAGAAGCTATCCTCTACTGTCCACACTGCTTGTATATTATATAAATAAAAGTTACATAAATCTTACCTTGAGAAGGGCCTGGTAATCGATATGTACTTGTGAACCGAAATGTACATCAATGTGTGGATCGAGCAAATCAGGAACAATGCCATCGTAAATCCATTCAACTGGCACATGCTCTCGCCAAAAATCCAGTCGCCTTCGATGAGGGTGATCAGGCTGAAAGGCATGTCCAGAGCCGCCACCAGGATGTCCGCCACCGCCAAATTGACTATGAACATGTTAGTCCTCGTCCGCATGCCTCTGTGCCGGAGGATGGTCAGGATGACCATTATGTTGCCTCCGATCGCCAGCACTATGATGCAGACGATGATCAAGGCCATCGGCACGACCACGGCCCAGCCGTGGAAGTAGTAATTCGACAGCTGGGCCAGCACGGCACTCGCCTGGTCGGCAGTGTCGTTGAAGATGTCCACGGAACTGTTGTCGTAAGGGTCGTA